>NW_019014649.1:1719532-1741943 GCF_000150535.2 Carica papaya | reverse complement strand
AGTTGAAATCTTTTGGGAATTGAAGTTTTCTGCTCTAAATCTGAAATTTTATTTTCCAACAAAAGTATATTCATGATTTGTTAAAAAACACTAACAAGCTAGCACGCAAACCAGAT
Organism: Carica papaya; assembly: GCF_000150535.2. The sequence continues at coordinate 1,741,827 of NW_019014649.1, read as the reverse complement.
AACACTCTTATTGATCATATTTATAAATTAAGAATAATAGAGGCATTAGTAAATAAAGAAATATATTAAATATTAGTTGAGAGATTGATCTACCCATCCCACATGAGACCAATCATCACCTATCTAGTAAATGTTAGAAGTCAATTCATGCACAATCTGAAAGAAGTTCATCTACAAGCATTGTACAGATTACTGCAATACTTAAAAAGGTCACTAGAGTAAAGAATTATATTCAAGAAGAATAAGAAATTCTCCTAGAAACTTGTACTAATGTAGATTATATAAAGTCAAATGTAGAAAAGATCTACTACAAACTATTGTACCTTCCCTGAGGGCAATCTAGTTACCTTAACAAGTAAAAAGCAAAATGTAATTACAAGATCCAGTGTACAATCAGAATTCTGAGCAATGACACAAATAGGTATGTGAACTATTATGAAAAAAACAATTTTGGAAGACCTTAAAATCAAGTGGAGGAACCCCATGCACCCACGCTGTGATAACAAGTCAATCATAAATATTGCTCATGGTGCAACATAACCGAACCACACACACCATGATAGATAAAAATTTTATCAAAAAAAAAACTAGACAACGGTCTAATATGCAACCAATACATGTTTATTAATTCTCAACTGGCAAATGCATTAAGTAAAAACTTAGTAATACAACATTCCAAACTTTTATTGGCAAGTTGGGAATAAGCAACATCTACTCTCCAGTTTGATGAGTGTTAAAGAGAGAGTAAATTAAGTTAAAAGGGTATAAAAGTAAATTACACCTTTTGTAATTAATAATGATTAATTATCTATTTTCTTTTCCATCCTAAAAAACCTATATATATATAATTATAATATTTAATAAAATACACATCAAATCATTCTTCACACTTCTATGGTTGAAGATGATTGTAAAGGACTTGAAGATTCAGTAACATGGATATATGAAAATCTACTGTGATAAATTAATATTACTCACAATCTAGTACAACATGACATAACCAAGCACATTGAAGTAAACAGACACTTCATCAAAGAAAAATTGAATGATACATTGATATGCAATCTATACATGCTTACTACTTCGCAACTTGCTAATATATTAAAAGATTAAGAAATACTATGTTTTAGACAATCATTGTCAAGTTAGAAATGGATAATATTTGTTCACCGCCTTGAGGGGGAGTATTAAGAAGTTTAGGTTACATTTAGCTAAATAGTATATTAGTAACTGTTGACTAGAATATTTTATTATTTTATTGTTTAATAAGTTTATTATTTAATTAGTTAAGATGATGAATTTAGAGTTATACTAAAATAATAATCTCATTCAATTAGAATTTTAGTAAAATAAGAATTTTCTTATCAGTAATTTATAAATTTTATAAATATCCCAAGTGTAACAATATAGAGGTGAGAAAATAAAATTTATATTTTTTTCCAAAAATCAATAGTAATATACCCCAATATCTTTGTAATTAATATTTATTTTTTGTATTTGTACTATTCACTTGTATACATAAGGTCCTAATGCTCCATGAAATATACACATTCATTTCTTTCACAAGACCATCATTTGTCCACATATGAAAAATAATTATTAGCTCAGCAGCCATTAGATAGTGGAGGTCATATCTTGGGGTGGGGAGAACGACTTTATTTTGTGGACAGCGTATACTGTATCAATGCACTGTCACTTTGCCCGAATAACACTAGCTAAGAAAAAATTGATAGGACTCACTTGTTCAATCAAGTATCAAGCTAGGAAAGAAAATGCAATGGTTAATGCCCTATTATGGAAAATAGAGGACAAAGGGGAGTCAAGTGTCATCTTCATTCAACAACTAAGAGTTTTGGATGCAATCGAACAAGAATTTCAAATTCTGTAAATTTGCAATAGTTGTTTGACATGCATTGACATTTCTAAAGCTCTTATCACATGGGAGGTTTAAGATGACTTCCTAATTTCCAAAGTGGTGGGTAGATTGGTCATACATGGGACAAGTACTATTATAATACAAGTTTTAATTCTTTCCTAAACCACTCCAATTTGAGGTTGTATATAATCATTTGGTTCCTCAGCTACTCTTCCATTTTCTTGGCATCACTAGGGTTGAAGTTGTAGATCTTGTCATTAGGGACCATTTCTCATTTTAAAACAACATGAAAATGACTACTATAAGCTCAAAAACTTTGAAGGTTATGATTGTCAAATCGTGATTACTTTTTTGTACCACAGACCTTATTCTTCTCAAGCTACAAAAATATCAATAGTTTTTGTTACTTGCTAGAAGCAAGTAAAAGCTTGCCCTTAGTTTATGGATCTTATGCCAACCGAAAGAAAATTGGTTCCATACTCAAGGGAAGTTGTTGCCATGTCTACCAATTATACTTTCACACTTGAGGAAAAATGCATATATGGGAGAGGGGAGGGGGGGAGGGTGGAGAGTGTGGGAGTGATGTTGAATGATAGCAAGGAGGATTGCTAGTACCTTCCTTTTCAAGGCTGTTTTCTAGCAATAAAAAAAATAGAATCAAATTTTGGAGGCCATAAACAAATTTCATTTATTTTTTCCTAATTTCTCTTTCAACAATTTGATTTCATTTTTCTGATTTCCCTCTAGAAGATATGAATCTACCTCCCTGATTTCTTTAGGGTATGCCTAATGCAGCTGTTGAGCATCTTTCACATGCCTCGAGAAAACATAAAGTGGCCACCTACACTAGTAACTAGAACCAGAAGCTGTTATTTAACTTAACCAGAAGAAAGCTAAAGATTTATAAGAAACTGACACAAAAACTCATAGTATTAGCAGCGAAATACTCAACAGATGGTAATTGTCTTGGACAATTGTGATAATATATGAAATATAAACTTAAAAAATTTATAAAATACTAAATCAGTAAAGCAGTCAAAAGCAATAGAAAGATACTTGGGTTTGTTAGTCGCCTCCTGTTCCAAACTCAGTCCATCTTCAGATTTCAGCAAAGACTGCAATTCCTTCACTTTATTGTGGATCTGTGACAAATGTTCAAACAAATAGTTATAGTTATGCCAAAGATAAAATTGACAAAGTATAGATTACAACAAAAGCCTAATCACATAAAAGGAAACTTCTATTTAAGGACTCAGATTTACATTTCATCCTTAATAAGATATTTCTGAATGAACCATTAACATTGAACACCTAGCCTTTCACCTCCTTAACGTTAAGAAAATTGCAACTATGATAATACAATAACAAGTAATGGTATGGAAAATTATGGAATTTCTGTAACCCTCATTAATCCAAGAAGTTCTCAATCTCCGTCTCCAATTAATTTACTCCATCAAGCATAAGTTAGCAAGCTCCGCAACGGTGTTGCATCAGAATTCCTATTGCTAGAATTAAAACTCTCTCAGTGTCCAATATGTCCAAGTCGTCCAACTCCAGAGAAAGGCAATACTTCTCCCAACATCCCCAAAAGCTTCCTTGATCCATTATTTAATTTTGCCCTTCACAAACAACAACTAGCCCCTCTGAAACTAGAGAAACCAGATACCTGTATCTCGCCTCACCACTTCTTAACCAAGCCGATAAAGCTACAAACTTCTAGCTATTTGTTTTAAAAAATAAATGGACATGAATCCCATTTACTTCCCAGGAAAGTGCTTGAAGGTGATTCTTTTAAGAAGCTTCAATAGCAAACCCAAAACTTCTTATTCAAACAAGACACTGACAATCTGTCAATCTATGAGAGGCCTCTCCCTCATATTAGACCGTGTCCATCTACCCATTAAGATGAAGATCCATAAGATTGTCTGTCAAGAAAAGATTTAAACTCATTCAAACACTTGGCAATGATCCCAGAATGCTCTTGCCCATTAAGGACCATGTTGAAGTCACCCCATAGACAAGAGAAGAACCCAGCATGTTCTAGAATCCTCTAAATCACCCAATATAGCCCCTCATTTCAGAATCCTCACTTCTCCCATAGACCCTAGTAAAAAACGAATACAACCATCTGGACACAAAATCAAGGATTTACCTTTTTGGCAGTTCACAAACTGCAAAACCTGCTCATTTTACATCACCAAAATACCTCTTAAAGCACCAATTCCTGTAATGAAGACCCAAAAAATCCTCGAACTCTCCACAACCCATGAGAAAAGGAATCCAACATAGCTTCAACTCCTTTCCCAACAAACACAACATCAAAATTCCACTTGGAAAAGATACCTTCTACTACAGCTCATTTACCATCATTCACTCCCCTCACAGTCCAAAAATTTTTATTTGTAAATAATTACAACAAACTTCAGCATCTGAAAGTCTAGTTCCTATTTTCCCCAGTTTTGTACCCCTTATAATTGATCAAGCAATGCAATCTCATTAGCTTCTTCCTCCTGTCCTTTTCCATTCTCTTTGTTTCCTACTATCCTGAGTGTACCAGTGGCTCCTTTTCAAAAGACTTTCTAACATGTTGAGCATCATCACTTGGAAAAACTTGATAGCTTGCTCCTCATAGCCATCAGACCTAACATCTAATTATTTACGGGTTCTAGAAATATCTTTAATACCCAATCAGAAGCCACCAACTATCTATTATAGTAATTGGCTTCTTCAATTTTCACAGTCCCCTCCAGATTGCCCTACCTAAGTTTCCCGTGTCAATGGACCCAACCAACAGCATGTCTCCATCCAACATAGTTAACAAAAGAACTGCCAATCACCTAGCTTACCTCAAATGCAAACAGTCCAGTCAACACAGAAGCTCCTCTGCGAGTTAGGCTTTCCCTAAACATCGCCCAATTGACAATTTGCAACAAGGACCTTTGGCCTCAAAGCTCCTAAATAGTGGATGTTAGCCTCCAGAATTTAGAGAACAACCATCTGCTTCATAGGAAGATAGATGGCAGTTCTTTAATAGAAATATTGCTACTCGATTTGGATGCCTTTACCTACTGGCTTCTGTTTTTGTTTCATACTTCAACGGACTTGGCTTTCTCAACCCATGAGGCTTTGCGGCAAAAAAACGTACCCAATTGAGGTCTAGATTCATGTCAACTAAATTGTTCTCTTCTCCCTACTACAAAGATTTGAATTCAAAATACTCGGTCTAGACTTCCACTTCTTTGCATGACTTATTGCATTGATGAAGATCAAAATAATTGGTTTTCTCCATATACTGATTTTGAAAGTCAATGATCCTCAAGAACAAAGAAAAGATAACAACCAAGAGATCTAGCCACAAGGCACAATCGAGACTCTCCCACCTTTCTCATATTTGTTAAAAATGGTTGAATATGTATTTTATTGAATACCAGATCCCTATGTATACAGGTTTTCTTGAATGGAAAAGAAATAAATAAATTAATTACATATAGTGTATTTTACCCTAATACCTTTGAACCTATTACATATAATATACTCTTTAACAGTACTCATAAAAGAAAGTATATCTTTCGGTTATTCCTCCAGGTTAACATCCAAAGAGGCTTCCTCTCAACCAACAAAACTTTCTCTGTGATGAGAGGGACATGATGCACAAGAAGAGGTAGAACTCGCAAGTCCATAAAGAACTCACCACCTCACACTTTCTCTCTAGTGTGTCTTTTCTTTTCTTTTTTTTTCTTGACTTAGTATAGCAACCAACTCATTGCAGTACTGAATACGGAAAACAAGTTCCATAATGATTCCAGTAGTGATAGTTGCAAATATTACAAGTATGGACACATACTTCGCACCAAATACTTTGACAAACATAACCCTCCACAAAAATATATTAGGAAAGGTTATAAAGGATGCATAAGCATAATCTAAAAAGTAGTTTACATTTCATCAAGAGATTTGTGTTGTCATCATCATGAGATTTAATCAAGAAACTGGGGAGATTCAATCCTTGAAGAAGAGAGAGAGAGAGAGAAAGAGAGAGAGAGAATTGTCATTATCACAATTAAAACTTCAAACAAGATCCGTGCTACAGCACCTCCAAGCAGTTAACATACCTCGACAACTTCAAAAACTGAGATTCTCCCATCTCTTAAACAAATTAAAGAGCTGCCTTCCTGAAAGATCCCTAATTGAATTCATTGAATTCACACTTTAGCACCTTGCTGATGTAGTGCAAAAAAATAATTAAAAATGCCAAACATCTACACTATGCTGCAAGAGATATCAAGTTATTTTGAGCATGCAGACCTTCTTAAAAGAAAAATAAGTAATCATTAACTTCCAGAAAATACCAGCTCCATTGTTCAACAACGCACCACTTTTAGATAATAATCAAATTTAGTTATGTAATAAACTCTCATTTTCAAAAATTGAGCAACACCAAGATGTCAGTAATAAACCTAAAGCCAAAGAAGTAAATGCCATAGCTTCACAAACATCCATTGCTTCTCTATTGTTCCAAATGCAGCAACAATAACTACTTACTAGATTTTCTTTTGTTTTACTTTATTGTTCCAATCATGATTACAAAATCTTTTATTTTAAATTTATTGTCTAAGTTTAGGGGTCGGGATTAGGGAGAGTTTGTTACTCCTAATTGTAAGGTATGGTACTTGGATCCCATAATTGAAGGCGCTCGACTTTAATATGGAGTGTTTATGAGCTTCTACTCCCCAACCTTAGGAGTATCAGAATCACCCACCATCTCTTCGAGTTATGTTGCTACATTCACATTAGCAACAAGACTTTGAGGCATAGTTCTGCTAAGGTTGTGGCACAATATAGGTGAGGAAGACGGAAGTGTAATGTTTGCCCAAGACTAATTAAAGAGCACCAGTGCTAAAAGCCAGCCCACATGGGCCTTGGGAACAGCCTGCATACTTTGTCATGTGCTAAATTGCAAGGTATAGAACTTGGATCCCACACTAAAATCGTACAACTTTGGCATAAGATTAGTATGAGTCCAGGCTCTCCAACCTTAATAATTAGCTTTTGCACTGTGATTCTTCTAAACTGAAACCACAGTTACCAACTTACCTCACTAACACCATACAAAGTGGATAAATGGCTCAAGTAATTGGTTGATAGAGTATGAAGCAAGTAGGTGTCAGTCCAGCGTTACAGATATAATATGTTAACTAACCTCTTCTTACTTTTATATTTATCCACATTAAATATATGTATAGTACAAACTTAAGGCTTTACATATGTTCTAAATCTGATTTTGACATTTTTGTTATGTTTTGGTGGATTTACACTTCTTTACAAGTTCTGAATATGGGGAAGGCATGGAGAATACGAACGGGTTCGTGAAACAGATGCAGAAGAGGGGTCCATGCTACATGACTGCCCCACTCCACTCCAATGTAAGACCATAGCCAAGTCTCTCCTCATTTGATCACATTGGATAATAAAGAGATCGTGAATTCATTTTGAATGAAGAAATCAAATTGAAGAAAATCTCTTTAATATTTCCACATAATCTTGAAACCTAAAACACATAAGACGAAGAATCTGATGGTTTGGAAGATGAATGACGTCTCTAGAATGGAAGACAAGTTGGCAGATTGTAATCACAAATCTGGACCACAAGGGAATTCTATAATTGTTTGTTTATCACAATTGCAATCATCTGTCCTTGTAATGTCTTATGAGATAGAAGAGGAGACTTTCTAGACCTAAAACAGCTTGCGATTATAAACCACGACTTGAACATTTAAAACATGGACCAGAAGATCCAGTACTTAGCAGTGATACTAAGCTCTACTTTCTCCCACAGAGATATGCCAGTAAGAAGTCAGAGGCCTCAATATTTTTGTAGTCTTGCCAAGAGTAATATATGTCAAATACATGAAAGCACTCAGATGCTGAATCAGAACTGGTGTAAATTCTTCCTTTCTGTTCCATTGTCTATTATTCCGTTTGGAAATACTCCAGACATCAGTTCAGACAAAGAAAAGGAAATACATTCTCAGCAGGCTCTTACACTAACCAATAAAGAAAATACTTGGACAGATTATGTCACGAGTCTGGTCCATGGCTCGGATTTGGAAGAAAGAGAGAGAAAAGTGAGAAAGAATCAGTGAGATTTGAGAGAGGAAAAAAATTTGTGATTAAAATATTTTCAATGCTCATTAACATGTAATTACATTTTGTACATGGGTGTAAAATATTTTCGATGCTTTACTCACTAAAAGCAGACCTATTTATAGACTACAATAGCGAACATACCCACTACGTGCACTTTGGAGGTTGCAACGGCATTGAAAGGCCAATAAGACCATCGGATAAGGGTCCCTTTCGTCCATGTCTTCTATTTCCAAAATCCTAACCCTAGTTGCAGCTGTTACAATAAAAAGACCAATATACCCTTACATTTTTTTCCTATTTCACCCTTCGTTTCCTTACAATACTCTCCTCCCCTTAAGGATCAACCTTATTCTCAAGGTTGAGATTGGACTTTGATAACATGTAGAGCTATCACAATCTTCGACGTCTCATAAGCTTCTTTCACTAATTGCATATGTGGTTCGATATATATAGTAACTGCCAACAACTAGTCTTTCGCAATTGAGATCCATTGAGTTTTAACTATTTCTAGGTGAGGTTCAACCCATCCAAAACAAGAGACATATTTTCCCCATATCCAAATGAAATATCACAAAATTTCACCTCACCTATTGTACTTTCCAAGTCAGTGACAAGGATTATCAACCACCTTCAATTTAAACCTAGTCAAACCAAACAATCATTTAATAGCTGGCTCCCCTTGTTTCAATTCATTGTATGCTTTTCCCATATCCTGGATTTGCTCAATTAAAAAGATCAATGATGTAACAAAGGAAACCATGCTACAGGCACTGAAAGAACCACCGGATAAAATCAACGATCCAACACAAAAATATAAATAATACTCTAAAGTAGATTATTTGTATGATATAGGGGATAAGTGCCTTCATTTTCTTCTTCTTCAGTTGCTCAGATAGGACAGCATGGGCAAGCCTTTCAAACCTTGTACTCTCAGATAACTCTACAATGTTAGCTTTTAACCAAAAGAATGGCTGGAAGGACCTCATTCAGGTAGGAGGAGAGATCAGCAACGCTAAGATGTGTCTTCTAGGATATCTTGCATAGTCTTTCGCAGGGATATGCTATAAGAAGAGCCATACATAGCATCACCATGATTTAACCAATGAGAGAAGAGAACTGATAACCAACATTTGTGAAGCTATTGCTGACGACTGAAGCATACTAGGCAGAATGGTATTAAGAAGAGTGTAGATAGTGTCAAAAACATGAAATGCCTCAGCAGTGATCTGGTATGCAACATCGCCGAGAGAAACCCCACGTCGACCTTCAAAGAAACCCAATCTCTCTCTAAAACCTTCACAAAAATGTGTAGCCTGATCCTATGAGCCATATTTAGCACCACTTCCCACAAGAATGCCTGCTGCCAATAATCAGCAAGCAGCCTAACTAGAACTCCCAACAAGAACCTATCAGCATGAAGTTTGGTTAAATTCGTTTGAATATTTACATCCGACGTGAAAGACTCGATTCTAGGGATGATTTGAAAGAGAGAGAAAATTAAGACGAGGCTGCAGGGCCATCCAAATAGGATGGAGGTGCGTTCGGATAGGAGTTTGATTTTGGTGAAGGAATTGAGGGATTGGAAGGATGAGGAGAGAGGTTAAGAGAGTCCGGTGGAATTAATGGATTTGAGTGAGGAGAAAATGGGGATTTGCAATGAAGATGAAGTGATGAAGCGAAGGAATCTGGGTTTGAGGTGAAGAAAGAAAGGAGGAAGAAAATGACGGAGCAGAGCGGGAAAGATGAGGGGTATTTCTGATTTCGAATGGTTTATGCTAATGGCTGGCAATTCAATGATCCTCTAAATTGCTTTGTGGAGGGATAGAAGGGGATTCAATCCATCATAGAGGTAGTGGCCATATTGATGGAGAGCGAGCCGGGGATCATCAATGAGCCTAAAATCGAGGTCAAACCCGTGAGATTTGAGGCAATTGAAGATAATGAAGAGCGACAAATGGATAAAGAAATCGTTCAGGAGAACCAAGATGCGACCACCAAGTTTTCTTGTACTCAGTCCTGTTGAGTTACTCTTTGAATCAGAATGGTTATTGGATCTAATTATATCTTCCTCTTGATCATGTCCTGTGACATCTTCTCCACCAACTCCTACCTCATCTTCCATCTCATCAACCTTAGTTTCCTCTTCTGCTTCTTCTTCTTCTTCTTCAACAGTGAAACCCAAATTGGTTCGGTTCAGTAAAACCGTCCCGCTCAAACCGGATTCAATCTGATCCTATGTTTTTTCAACTGTTTCAGTTATTGAACCGGTTCCAAGGTTCTTTTTATCCAAACCCTAAATCTTTTTTTCTTCGTCATCGCACAGAGGCATGATCCCTTTCTGCCCAACAGCTGCAGCCATCGCTTATGCTGCCGAGCCCACAGTCTCTTGGCAAAAAATGCCACTCTAGCATCTCTATAATCAAATTCGCTGCTTCTGGTAAGCTTCCATCCAAATTTTGGTTAAAAGCAGATCGGCGACCTTCGTCGAAGGTCGACGACCACTGTTTCTGCAGGATCCGTCACCAATGGCTCCTCTTTTAAATCTCGTACGCTGCTTTGATACCACATTATCATGGTCTGATCCATGGATCGAATTTAGAAGAAAGAGAGAGAAAGCCAAGAAAGAGTCCGCAAGATTTGAGAGAGGAAATCATTTGTGATTACAATATTTCCGATGCTTTATACACTAAAATCATACCTATTTGTAGGCTACAATAGTTCGCATACCCACTAGGTGCATTTTGGAGGTTGCAACAGTCTTGAAAGGCCGGTAAGACGATCGGGTAAGGCCGATAAAATTAGACCTCTTTCATCCATGTTTTCTGCTTCCAAAACTCTAATCCTTATTGCAGCTGTTGCAATGAAAAATACCAATCTACACTTGCATTTTTTTTTTCTATTTCACCCTTTGGTTCCTTACAGATTACCATATTACTCCATGAAATGATTGTCGTGTTACAATTAGTTTTCAAAAAAAATTGTCATAATTTGATCCTTAAACTTATAAAATTGTTGCAAATCATGATCTTTATACAAATGCAATTATTTACAGTAGACAATAACAATTCTTTCTATTTTACTTATATTTTGTTTTCAATGGAGTTAAAAGTTATAACAACTAAAGATTTAATAAAGTTAATAGAAACAATCATTTTATTTTATTTATGCAATCCAAATGATAATAATAGACATTAAGGAAGAAAAAATCCTATAGTGACCATTTTTTGAATTTCCTTTGTACCTAGACAAATTATCCAAGCAATAAAAAGGACCTTTCGTAATTTATGTAAAAGATTTATCAAAAGATCATGTTTTAAAACAATTTGTAAGTTTAATGACTAAAATCTAAGAAAAAAGTACTAGAAATAAATTATAACATAGCTCATAGTTCAAGAACTATAATGGTAGTTTACCCAAAATAGAAGAAGTATCATTTTAATATTTCTCCAATAAGTTGCAAATTTTGTCTGTATCTTTATCTTGCCCTGAAAAAATAGTTCGTGCTTTTAATCTCTTATCCAACATATACTATGTCTCTTTTTCTTTGCTTTTCATTGTTAAGGTTAATGACTTGCATTTCTTTATAAAACTAGGCAGGAGGACAAAACAGGATGTAGAACAAAAGGAATATGTCGTTTAAGTCTTTTAAGTTTTATATTGTGTTTGTTTTGTGTTATCTATTTGTTTTTACTCCTAGGTTTGTGAAAATTTATTCAATCTATGTAATAAAGAATGTAGTAGATATGGCAAATCAGACTAGTACTAGTTTGTTCAATCCTTATGTAGATCTCTGACACAATTATATTCTTTAAAAGATCTTAACCATTAAGGAAGCAGTTATTATGATTCTGGTATATCAAACTACTTTGAATAAAGAATATATGAATATTTTCATAAAAGTTCTTTTGTTCTCTATTTCAAGGGATCCAACTGTTCTATCTAAACAAATCTTATCCCCATTCATAACAGGTTGTAAAGTGTAAATTTTAAGAGAAAAAAAAGAATTTTATTTCTCACCCTTTACGTTGTTAACCTAAAGTATTTATACAATTCATATCCTATTGATAGTAAAATTCTTATTCTACTAGACATCTTATAATATGAGATTATTATTCTCATAAAATTCTAATTATATAATACTAAATAATTAAATATGTTACTTAACACCTTCCCTCAAGTTGGTGTAGGGATATCACACATGCCCAACTTCCAGAGCAAGTTGCAAACTAAAACCAGATATGTCAGGCAGCGGTTCAACTTGGCTTGGCTTGACTTAAAACGGCTCAAAACAGCTTGGTCCAGCTCAAAATGACTTGGTTCCGGCTCAAAACGACTAGATCCGACTCAAAACAACTCGGCTCGGCTCGGCTCAAAAACGACTCAAAATCAATTCAAAAACAACTCGATCTTGGTTCAAAAAGGGCTCAAACTCACCTCTAAAACGGCTTGGACTCCACTAGAGTACCACACAATCTCTCACGCGCCGCCACGTCCACCACCAAAAACCACTACACGTCGCTACTAGAAACACCATGCGCCACCAAGAATTCACCGGGAATCAGCATAGAAGCTTGCACCTGCTCATATCCGGCACAGATCTAATGAAATTGCGTCGAAAACGTGTTGATTCTGCCTTCGCGTGAAGCAAGCTACCGCAGCAAGGTCTTCTTCTCTGGCACGCTCCATCGCGTGGTCTGTCTCCAGCTCTTATGGTTTCACACAGATGGCTGCGGTCTCTTCTTCTTCGGCCCTCTGGTTTCAAAAAATCGTCGGACAGATCTATCTTCCTCAACTCAACAGATCCAACGAAAAGCCCCCGCGCGAGTCACCTTCTCCGGTTCTGGTCGCGACGAAGCTCATCTCACCTTCTAAACCCGTGCACAGTTCGTCTCCTCCAACCGCGCGTACAAGCCGTCTTCCTTCTCGCGCGCGCAGATCTGCTTCTTCCTCTTCAGGCTGCGCCACCAAACAGCGTACCAGCTTCGTCTGGTTGCAGATATGTCAACAGCTGCTACCGCCGTCACTATTGCCTCTCTCTCTGATATGATATGTAATGAAGCCCCGACGTTGTTTAGGATGATGATAGTAGATCTGGATAAGTGGGTACCAACCCAGCATATTGTGCTATTTTAGGATTTGAAAAAAATTCTAAAATTAAAACTTTAAAATATATTTATTTGGCTTTGATACCATATACATTTTAGAAGAAAAAATAATTTTATTTCTTACTTTTTAAATTGTTATATTTAGAGTATTTATAAAATTCATATCCTACTGATAAGAAAATTTTTATTCTACTATATTTCTAATAATATGAAATTATTTTTCTCATAAAATCATAATTATATAATATTAAATAATTAAATAATAAATTTAAATAATAAAATATACTACTCAACAAGAACAAATCCCGATAAGAACACTAGTTCTTCTTCTAATTTCTCCTAGTGGGATTCCATAACAAGATCTAAATCTCATGGGCCACAGTAGTCATTTTCTTTAACTGGTTTTTACCAAAATCCATTAAACTTCAAGTCCTTTATTTGAATGCTACCTGCAGCATTGTCTGCATATCAGAAACAGGAACATCACATTCACAGCCTACAATGTGTTTGAATGTTTTTTAAAATATATCCGTTCGAAGAAGTTAGGTGTGCCCTTAGTAACCGAATTATGGATCACATGAAAGAATGCAAAAAGAAAGGGCAACAAAAATATCCAGGTCTAAGGGTAAGGGGATAATTTTATACCAACTTTTTTCTTAGCAAACACTCAACAAGTATAAAATCAGAGCCAATTTAGATATTTAACAATTTAACCTTTTTGAATGACGAATAAGTATCATTATACAGAAATAAAGGAACGCTGTCTGTACAAAAAATGAAGATTTACATTAGGTTTAGAATATAAATATGACCTCCGAAGTTAAACAATTGATACGTACCTCAATTTGCATAGTATCTGACTGATAAAACCACCATTTTGCAACCCAGGATATGGTTGATTTAAGGAAGCACTTGAAGGAGAGACACCATTATCTTTCTGCAATCCTGGATTAGTGTCAGAAGTTCTTGAGTGATATGATTCTGGATCAAGTGCCTCACAAATTAAATCCAACAATCGAAACTGATCGCCCCTTCCAGCTTCAAATAGGAACTGCAACCAATTATTTGAGGAAGAGAAAGTTCATTTCAAGAATACAAGTATCGCTAGCTAAAAATAGAGCATAACTGCAATGTAGAGCAAACCACATAATAGAGAGTATTAATACTCACAGAAGCAGTAGTTTGTTTCATAGGAAAAAGAAATTAACTTAAAAGAATAAATCAGGAAGACAACCTAAAGGAGGATAAACTATCCTCCAGAGAAAAGGAATATCCAAAATCAACAGAATTATGTGTCAATACAAGATCGGATCTGATCCCTCTGTAGCATAAAAGTTCTGAAAAAAACCGTGTATTTTGACCCGAAAGAGAAGATAAGCACATATTCCTATCCCAAATATCATTTGCAGAACAAGCATGCCAGTTGAATTCCGGTGTTACACTCTAACAGAAGCACCCAAAGACCAGCAAAAACAGTACCTCTGGAGAGCATGTAATGCTCCGCTATCCTCCCAAACAACATAATGATGCAGAAATGAAAATCTCTGAGTTTCCAGAATAAACCCAGCTTAAGCAAGGGGCAGATTTACATAAGAAATGCCAAAATCATTTCCTCTTATTAACAGTAGGATTATCTGAAGTACTTTTTATTTCACTCACAAAAAAGCACTGATGAAAACAAAATGAGAAAGATCAAAATGTAAACTTTTAAGCATAAATTCAGGGCAAGAAAGTAGGCCGTGTAACAGTTAAAACCATGCGTTCTATACCAGCATGAAAACCAAAAGGCGAAAAAAGGCCTCACCAGAACTGCAATACCCCAATAAATCTGCAGTCTCTTCAATTCTGACAAACCACGAGCTAGATCTTCACTAGTCCCTTTGGTCTTTTCATTCCTGGTTGCAAATTTTGCCACCAAAGTCAACATATCAACTTTCTCACTCAGCATTATTGATGAATCACAGAAATACCACTATAGTGAAAGGAACTTATCTGAAATACCTCTTAGAAGAAGGAAAATCAAAAGCACGCTTTAACATCATCTCTGCTACCAATCCATACTTCTCATCTAGTGTGACCTTGAAGGAAACCATCAATTTGACAAGAATAGTAAAAGATATGGTCTTATCAAAGGAAAAACACTAAACAAGTAAATGTTCTTGATAGTATAATATGAATCATATTAGAACAAGATTGTGTTTGTACACCTGCTGATGCATAAAGAACAAAGAAGAAACCCAATGGACATATCACCAATACTATCAAAATAAAAGTTGTTCAATTAATAGGTCAACTTAAATACAAATAATTAGCTAAATTTGGAAATTTAACCTGTCTGCTCTCTTCTAGAAGAAACTCTCCAAGTAAAAAACTTAGAGGTTCTGTGGATAAATGTTGAGCACATGCCAACTGAAAGATAATTGTTTAAACATAAATCAGCAGAGACTTAAGCATCCATATATGACATGTATAATGCGGTGTAATACCATAATTACAAATATCAGAGTGAAATAACATCTATTGAGGAAAGCACAAACCTTAAGAGCTCTGATAAAAGATGTCAAAGTTCCATCTTGGCTGACAAAGTAGTTTCTCATAAATAGGGCAACCTTGCAGCTAATTCTGAAACCACAAGAATGCTTAACAAGAACCGTCTCAACAACTGCATCCATTCTCTCAGCTGGGGTTCCTAAAGTGAACTTGTAAGGTGATAGACGCTGTAATGAACTTGCAGGAAGTATGTTTCTTAGAGCATCAAGTGTCGTAGCAACCCCCAATATTAAAATGGCAGGTATTTTGACTGCCCACTCACTGAAAGAGACAAAGGAAATTACTTGCAAGCAAAACTTGGATGTAATGAAATTATTATGTAATAAGACATGAAGTTTCAGATTTAGCATCTATAGAGAAGGGCAGAAAAGACCTATTTGGCGTAGTGCTGAGAATACATCAATTTCTAAATAAACAGTACTTCCCAAACACATGTAAGGTCAAGAAGCTCGCAAAGACCCTTACAATTCTGAAGATGGAAAATATGCCCTCATATTAGATTATACATTCTGATAACTGTTTGCTTGTTCATATTTTAGAACGGATGAAATTATAGATATGGCTAACATTCCTATAATCTCCAGAATTTGGAAAAATTACTGGCATCTTTTCATGGGATCAATGAATGCTTCTCCTCAAAGTCAGAATTGGCAATATGGAAACTCAGAAGAAAGTGTTTCTAACTGAATGAATTATAATCAAGTTCATTTGTTATGCAAGCAAGAACTGTCAGATGCCTGATTTAAGTCGAAAAATCATTGACAAAAAATTGATGCCCAAAATATCATTACAGTGTAGTTACGCCTGTTTATAAACATGGTCTCACTTCATCAATTATCAACCCATCCAAACTCATAGAACTATACTATAACTTGGACATGACTAAAAAGCCTAGACGCAAATATCAAATAGGAGAGAATATTAATTGGCAGGTTAAATCATTGTCAAAGGCCTCCCCACCTTCATTGTTAAAAGCAATTATCCATCCCTTTGACACCCGCTCTGCACATTTCAGATTGCTTTTACTATAATGATGATATCTGATTAGTTGTTCCTTGACAAACCTCCCTCAAATCCCCGTGACAACATCTGAGTTAACACACCATCCATCATGGTAAGGAGAAATGGTGAATGCAAGCCCCCTTGTCTAATACCTCTAGAGCCTGAATAACACTCCCGTGGCTTACCGTTAACAACAGCATAAGATATTGATGATAAAATATCTTTTAATCCATTATCTCCGTCTATCCAAAACCATTTCCTTTCCAACACTCTCTGCAAGAAACTCTAGTTCATCCTATCATAGACTTTCCAAATCTAGCTTCAATATTAGCCCTTTCTCCTCTGCTTTATGAATATGCTCCACTACAGGAGAGGCATTCAGAATTTGCAAAAAAACCAAACAAGCATGTGCATGTAGATTTAACGCAATCATGTGGTTCAGAACCTCAATTAGTCTGAAAGATAAAAGTTTAGCTATGATCTTATATATGCTTGTCATTGAACTTATAGAGCAATTATCAGATACCTTCTTGAATTTGTCTTTCTAAATATTAGGACAACGAAAGTTGAGTTTATGCTCTTCCTTGTGATCTCAGTAAGATAGAATTTCTCGACCACCTTCCTCAAGTCCATTCTAACAATGTCCCAAAATGTTTAGAAAAAAGCTATAGAAAATTCATCCAGTCCTGGTACTTTATAAGTAACAAAGGCCTAACCAGCTTCCCATACTTCCTCCTCTTGGAGTTGCCTATACAAGCAAATCCCTTTCTTGCTTCAAATAAAGCTTTATTTAGACCTTTCCATGAAAGGCTTACACTCTCCATCCTCATTATCTAACTCCCAAGAAATTTAGAGATCGTCCTCCCAGTAGCACCACTTTCCCGTTCTAGGACTCCAATCTACAGTTCCAACTTCTTAATGGCACTCCTCTCCTTCTTTACTACCCTGTGATGATATAGTCCCATAGTAGCATCCCCTTCCTTAGCTCTCTTACTCCTAACCTTCAGTCTCTAGCTCTGCAAGAGGTGCTCATCGGACCAAAACAAGACCAAACCAAGCCAACCCCAGCACCAAAAAAATATCCCCGAACAGAATGAAGATTGAACCAAATTGAATCCTTTTTTCAGAAAAAGTTTGTTTAATTTTTTAAAGATTAAAAACAAAACAGAGGCACTAACCTTTTTCCCAAGTATAGTCGGATTGAAGGGTGACATTAAGTGATTTGAGTCAAAATGGTGCCACAATTACTACTGGGAGAAAGATCAAGCTTGACAGAGAGCTGGTGTCGACAAACAACCATTGGGCCATTGGCGGTGCACAAGAAGGTTCACTATGAGTGTGTGATGATTGATGAATAACGAAGCTGGAAGCACTGGCGGGCCGTAGGCCACATAGACCATCTCTCACGTTGATGTCAACAATGGAGAAAGTCAAGCTTGGACCACTCAGTGAAAGGAAAGAGGAAGAAGCAAAGAGAGCATAGAACACAAAGGGTCAACAAGCCTCCACTCATCTCTAGCCGAGGAAATAAAGGGAAGGAAGGGTGAGATGTTACTGCCTGCTAGTTTTAGTTGGTTAGAATTTAGGAATTGGATCTGGAGTTTATGTGGCTCAGTGGGTTGGGCTCGCCGAATGGGAGCGGGGATGTGGGCAATGGACTAGAGCATGGAGGTGTACAGGCTAGGATAGGCCTGGGCAAATCACAAGGTGAGGGTTCGTTTTTTTATCTTAGAGTCGTAAGCTTTTTTTCTATAATTTTCAGTATTTCAGTCTTAATTGAGAATTAGACTAAGAAATGTGTAGAAAATGTAGAAAATAATTGTTATTTTAGAAGGAAAACAGTTGTTTATCTCCTTTATCCTTTCTAGTGTATTGTTGAAAGGAGAATAACAGAATTGGTGGTGTGTCACATACACCAATTCTGAATATTCCCTGACCCCACAAAATCTGGTTATGGTACAGAAAAGTTATTATCCATTTGTGTATAAATATGCTCCTTTGGAGCAGAAAATAGAGGAAAAAATTCTCTCAAAATAGCTTCATAATTTCTTTATAGTATCAGAGCTTCTTCAGTTCTGATTCCGCATTCGACTACCCCTATTCCAGCATAATACAACAAGTGTTATGGCTTCTGGAGATACATTTTCCTCATCTTCACTTGAGGTATCTTCAGGACCTCTCTTTTCTTCAGCAGTCATGCACGGCCTCAGAGAGCAAGCCTTTCCATAAATTACGGGCCACAAGCTGACTGAAAACAACTATCTACAGTGATCCTCTTTTGTGCTGCTTTTCATCCGGTGCAAGGATAAAGAGGAATATATCACCAGAGAAGCACCACCACCACTCGCCACTGATTCAAACGCGAAGACATGGAAAATGGAGAACAGCCTCGTCATGTCTTGGCTTGCCACCTCAATGACGTCGGAAATATGAGAAAATTTCCTCATATACAAAATTGCTCACGACATTTGAACTTCTGCCAAGGAATTTTATTCCTCCAAAGACAATACCACAGCTGTGTTTGAAGTGGAAATAGCCCTCCACGACCTCCACCAGGGCGACTCCACCGTGACACAATATTACAATATTCTTATGCGAAGCTGGCAACGGCTTGACGCGTTTGAAGAGGTGAAATGGGTCTCCCCTAAAGATGCCAGAACCTACCAGAACTTTGTTAAACAAAAGAGGATGTTTAAATTTCTGCGATGTCTAAATCCCTACCTTGACAATGTAAAAGGACACATTTTGGGTCAAAAGCCTCTGGCCAGCATTCGCGAAGCCTTCTCAGAAGTCAGAAGAGAGGAGAGCCGGGAGAAATTTATGATGGGTGAGGGCCGTGTTGTAGCAAGGTCATCTGAGAATGTGTCGGCTCTAATGACACATTCCGAGAGTTGCGAGAAAAAGGGCAGATCATTTTGTGCTTACTGCAAAAAGCCCGGCCACGTACGCGACCGTTGCTGGTGACTTCATGGCAAGCCAGCCGACCATGGTCCTCTGAAATCCAAAAGCTCCACAGAATCACGAAGTAACGCGGGTGTAGTCGTATCAACAAATGAAGAAAGGTCTGAGTCTGCCTCAAATTCTGGAAATGACCATTTTACCCCAGGGCAACTTGATATTCTCCAAAAGACAATTCAAAAATTGTTGTTCCAAAGTTCAGCTAATATAACAGTCACTCAAAAAGGTAATAATCCTCCGGTACTCTGTTTGACAGCATGTTCTACAGGTGACCAAGCATGGATAGTTGATTCCGGTGCAACCGACCACATGACTAGTAATGTTTCTCTGTTTAAAGATTACCATCCTTTCACTGAGTATTTCACCATTAGGGTTGCGGATGGAACTGTATCTAGAGTGGTTGCTATTGGCTCAGTTGTTGTGTCACCCTCATTTGTTCTGGAATCGGTTTTCTTTGTTACAAATTTAGCATATAATTTACTATCAGTTCGGAAACTGACTACTGATCTCAACTATATTGCTAAATTTAGTTCAATTTTGTGTGAATTTCAGGACTCGAACTCGAGGAAGATGATTGGCAGTGCTAGAGTGCATACCGGACTCTACCTCTTTTGTGTTGAACCTTTTAATAGACAAGCTCCAAATGTAGTATGTATTGGTTCTATTTCTGTTAGTAATACTTGTGACCATGAAATCATGTCATGACATTCCCGCTTGGGACATCCAAACTTTCTGTATTTTAAGAAAATGTTTCCGATATTGTTCACTAATAAAGACCCTTTATTATATCGATGTGAAATCTATCAACTTTCTAAGCATGTTCGGAATATTTTTTCTAGTCTCAAGTATACATCATCTGAATCATTTTTCTTAATTCACAGTGATGTTTGGGAACCTTCTCGACTCACTGACATATCTGAAAATAAATGGTTTGTATCCTTCATTGATGATCACAAAAGGATCACTTGGGTATTCCTTATAAAAGAAAAGTCAGAAGTAAGAGCCATATTTCAAAAATTACACGAAATGATCAAAACCCAATTTGGCATAACAATACAAGTGTTAAGATCTAACAATATTTGTGAGTACTTTACATCAACCCTTAATAGTTATTTTGCTGAAAATGATATAATTCATCAGAGTTCATGCGTCTATTCCCCTCAACAGAATGGTGTTGGTGGAAAAAAAAAATAGACACATTCTGAAAGTCAGCAGGTCCATTATGTTTGCTATGAATGTACCAAAACATTTTTCGGGGGAAGCCTTACTCACAGCCACTTACTTGATAAACAGAATGTTTTCCCGAGTCCTCAAGTACCAAACCCCATTTAATCTTCTCTCAGAATCCTTTCCACATTCCCGTATCCTAAATTCCCTACCACTAAAGGTCTTTGACTGCTCCGCATATGTTCATGTCCACTCACATCTTCGGGGTAAACTTGATTCTAGAGCCATTAACTGCATTTTTGTGGGTTATTCTCCTCATCAAAAAGGATACAAATACTTCTTTCCATATACTCGTTGGTTCTATCATACCATGGATGTAACCTTTTCTTGAAGATAAACCATTTTATCCCAAAAGTGACATTCAGGAGGAGAAACGTACTTAGAAATGTCATATTTGGGAAGCTACCATTTTTTCACCACTTATCCACACACACCAGATATCACCCACACAAAATGAACCCAAACCAGAAAGCACATTACCTACAACAAAGGAGTTACGTGTCTACACTAGAAGGAACAACGCCCAGAAAGGTAGTGTTCCAGCAGGGACTAAGCTCTACCATGACTCGACTCCGCCTACGACCGTCTTGGACCCGACTGATAAGACTATTACTACTGATAATGATTTACCTATTACCTTGAGAAAAGGAACCAGATTCTGTACTAACCACCCCATACAAGATTATTTGTCACTTGGTAATCTGTCTACAAAATATCATGCTTTTGTAAGCAAACTAAATGAGAGCTCACCTGAGCCCAAAACAGTTCATGAGACACTCAGAATTCCAGAATGGCGAGCAGCTATCCAGAAAGAAATGAGAGCTCTTGAAAAGAATGGGACATGGGAATTGACAGAGCTGTCTCTTGACAAGCGCCAGGTAAGATATAAAAGGGTTTTCACAACTAAATATAATCATAATGGCAGTATAGGCAGACACAAAGCCCATCTGGAGGCAAAGGGGTTCACACAATCGTATGGACTAAACTATCAAGAGACTTTCGCTCCTGTAGCCAAACACAACACAATACGGATCTTGTTTTCTCTTGCAGTAAATCTAGACTGGCCCTTGTTCCAATTAGATGTGAAGAATATTTTCCTTAACGGAGACTTGGAAGAGGAAGTGTACATGGACATCCCTCTGGGTTTTGAGACAAGCGACAACTCTCATAAGGTGTACAGACTCAGAAAGACACTCTATGAACTCAAGCAATCTTCAAGGGCATGATTTGAAAGATTCACAAGAGCTGTCAAACAAGTGGGATATAAGCAGTATCAATCAGATCACACTTTATTTGTCAAACACTGCGACTCGGGTAAGAAGTTTATCTTAATAATTTATATTGACGATATTATAATTACAGGGGACAATGGTGAAGAAATTCAGAATTAAAAGAGTTTTTGGCCAAAGAATATAAAAGACTTAGAATAC
>NW_019014649.1:1644162-1684062 GCF_000150535.2 Carica papaya | reverse complement strand
GTGTTTGTCGGTTAACTGTTATTTGGCCTACTTTACAGTTTTAAATGCAGTATGAGGTTTGATGTTTTCATTTTATAGTTTCGTGTGTATGTTTTACTGTTTTATTGATTATGAATTGAATGACTGGAATATTGATGCTGTATGTTGTCTTTTTGGCATAAATTACCGTTTTACTTGTTTGCATGTGGATTAATAATGCCGACTGAGGAAAAAGAGAATGAAAGATTATGTAAATGGGTAATTGTATAATGGGGTCAGCCTGACTAGATATCCCGGGAGATGGTGGACGGACCGGGTCCGTAGGGAACCCTACCGGGATTGTGGTCTCCCATACCGGATGGGGTATGGAGATCTTATGTGTTTTGGCGCTCATACCGGACGGGGTATGGGGACGGCCCGTTTCACCCTCATACCAGACGGGGTAATGAGGTTTATAGTTTTGGCGCTCATACCGGATGGGGTATGGGGACGGCCCTGGAATCTGATTTCAAGTGTTAAGGGTTAACGGGTAGCGGGACCCCTATGGATCCCCATGGATACTAGTGGGCTGGTAAATGAGAAAAATATGTTGTGTAATGATTGAATTATAAAAGGCTTGATAAGTATTATGTTATACAGTTTATATATGATTTCATGATGATGATAATGTTATTGCTTTCGTATACTGTTTTATGAATTTCACCGAGGTAAGTGGATGGTGAAGAATTTATTATTGATAAAAGAATTTGTTGTAAATTATGCTCAATTGGTCTTTTTGTATTTTCTACCCACCTTTACCTCCGTGACGGTGAGATATCGTGATGTCTTTACTGGGCTAGTGTAGCTCATTCCTTATTTAATCATTTCAGATCAGAAAGACATTGTTCCCGAGCCGGTTCCGCAGGAGGACGACGAAGGGGACGCCTAAAGACTCCATAGTCATATTCGTAGCTTTTACTTTCAAGTTTCTCCTTTAGGTAGTTTGATCTTTTATATTTTGTGAGCACGTTTTTGGTTTTAGTGTAAGGGATGTTAATCGAATTTTTGACTTCGCTTCCGCATTTGATATTTTTAATACACATTTCATTTTAAATTTCCGGGGCTGTTACAGACATTCACTACCTTTTGAAGGGAGTCCGGGTAGTGAACTATTCACAACCCTTTTGTTGATCGAGATTTGAGTCTTGATCCTCTTGATCTGAAATAATTAATAAAATGGTAAGCTACACTAACTCTGTAAGAATATCACACTGCTCACTGATATAGAAACTGAAAATTAGTAAAAATCATAAAAACAACAAATAGAATTCTTGATTTAAATAAATTCATTTATCATAAAGAAAACCATTTATTGCATATATTTATCGTTGCGAGATTTCTAAAATCGACCTATAGATACAATAACCCAAATAACATTCAAATCTCATATTCAAGTGAGTAAGAACAATAACTTTTCATTTTTATAACAATAACTTTATATTTTTATTTGCTTACTAATATCCCTATGGGCTCATAGGGATGTCCCACTATGCGTGAACCAATATTTAACATTGTCTACTAACCGGTCGTCCTCACACTTTGTTTGGTATGAGCGCCAAAAATATCATCCCTCAATACTCCGTCCAATATGAGGGTAAATCGAGTCATCCTCATACCCTGTCCAGTATGAGTGTAAAAAATACCAATTCTCGATACTTTGTCTGATATGAGGCAATGTTCATGGTAAAGTTCCCTATGTACCCGGTTCATCTACCATCTCCTAGGATATCCAGTAAGGCTACCATTCATTAATTCACATGACCAATCAATTTTCTGTTTGTATATTAATTATCAATTTCACAATCAACCATAAATTACACAAGACAAGTAATATATATACATATATATATATCAATGAAGTACAATTGAATCAATTAACCATTCCAGAATATCATCATATATTTAAAGCTGTAAATTCAACCATCAGTTAAACAGAACAACAAATAAATGACTAACCGGTTTCTGGCTCTATTGGTAATCTGTAATTATTCTCAAAGTTTTCTAAATTATACAAAATACCTTATTACTAATTATTAAGCTTAAATTCCATGATATGGAATAAGGTGAGAGATTCTTATCCGAATCGGTGTCTAAAATACTGAACTTTTTATTGCGTCTACTAGCGGTCCCCAAGTTTCCTGAATTTTTATGCGGATATTAAAACACGTTTCACGTACCTAAAAATACTCAAAAAAAACCCATAATCGATGTTAAAAACTTTTTCTGACCAATTTCAAAATTCTAGCACAGTGGCACAGCCGTGCTCCAGCGAAGGCACCATCGCTCGCGGCGGTGCTTTACCTCGGCTTGGTCATGTTCGGCCGGTTTTATACTCATCCCTGCGATAAAATAGGTTAAGGGGCTTTGGTTGGCCGAAAAAGTCGAAAAACAAAAAAACCTACCAACGACGGAATTTTTCGGTGCGGCGGCTCTGCCAGCTCACCTATGCAGCTAGACATTTTTCTTCGGTCAACATGTAGAAAACAAAATGATGAACATAGTGGTAAAAAAATGACACGAAATGAAAAATAAGAAGGGGCTCATCAGAGACGACTTCAAGCTCATTCGTTGTTCCTTTTGCGTCAATTTTGCCATGGGTGTTCGAAATCAAATTCCGAGAGAATAGAAGAATTTTTACCTTTTTTGACGGTCGAAGGTGGCTCCGGCACGACGACAGGCGACAATCGACTCCCTTCTCTAGCTACTGGTTCTTCTTCTCCGACAGAAGGCTGGCAATTAGGGTTTGGGTTCGGTGTGATGCGAGATATTTATACCCGTCTTCCTTAAATTTGGGCTGTTCATCGCATTTGATCTCGACCATCCGATCGCGTTTAAAGAGAAAATGAATATGAACCGTTCATTGTAATTTGATATTGATCGTATGATCGCATTAAATAAGGAATGAATCTGAACTGTTCATCTCGTTTAATCACGACCGTCCGATCGCGCCTGAGGAGGGAATGGATCCGGATCGTTCACGCGCGCGGGAACGCATCCAGACCGTCCGATTGGGGGCTCATGAATTGCTAGCGTGGCCTCCCGCGTGGCATCGAGTCACGCGGTGCGCTCCGATTTGTTAGGATTGCTGACTGAGTGGTCAAACATAACATAATTTTTTTAATTGCATTTTGATTATCAGTTTCTGATTTTTCTTTCGAAAACATCTTAAGATTTCAAATTTTTATCTATTTTTTAAAAAATTATTTTTAATTTCACTCTCAATTTATTTATTTTTATAATTTTATATTAAATAAAAATTTATAAATTTAAAAATTATATTTTCACACTTTATTTTTAAACTTTAAAATTAATTGCAGACCAAATTCAGTACTCGGGTATTACAAAAAAGATGAGAGGTTATTAAATTATTAAAGACTAATAAAATTTATTATTTTATTTTAAACTTTTATTAATTTTAAAATTTAAAAGAAATTAGTTTTTATTTTATTTTAAATTTAATTTAAAGCTAAATATGATTGATGATATTTAAAGGAGCACTAAATATACAAATTAATTAATAATTTTCAGAAATTTTATTTATGCAAAACACATCCTAAATGAAGCCATTATTGACTCATTTTTTTGTACATTTATTTGGATATTTTCAATCATTTTCTTTTTAAAAAAGGATAATTATTTGCTTTAGTCTTGCCAACCACTTAAAGCTTGGTGGGTCCAAACTCATTAAAGCCTACATTCTGCCAATTAAATAGAAAATTAAATTATTACTAAAAAAAGAAATATATTTATCTTACAATAAAAACATATTTACACTTGCCTCCATTTGACTGGTTGAAGAAAACCACACACATCATTTCAAGTCTTCAACTTGACAAAACCACCATTATTTTTTTTTTCCTAATTTACAGGGAAAAAAAGGTCACTTATTTTTTTTTTTAAATATATAATTTATTAATTACTTACTATGCATCAATAATAACATAATTTTATCAATAAATAACTTATTAACGAGAACACACACATCTTAGATTTTAAATTTAAGCCTAAAGTTTGGATATGAGTAATGTTTAATTAATAAAAAAAAAGTAATTATTGAATTAAATATCGTGAAATTAATAAAAAATTTATTATTTTATAAATATATTATTAATACATGATGATTATTTTATAATATTTAATTTGATGTAAAAAATAATTTAAATAATTAATGTATTGATAGAATTGGTAATAAAATTTAAAATTTTATTTAATATATTATATATTTTTAATAAATTATTGAGGTTATATGATAAAATGTTAAGTTTTGATAATTTATTAATTTTTTAAGTGAAAATAATATTTTAATAATAATTTTTTAAAATATTTAATTATTAAAAGATAAGAAATTAATAGGAAAAAAATGAAAAGAAAAAGAAAAAGAAGAGAGAAAGGGGAAAACCATCTCCAATAAAATGAGACCAAACTTGGCCTTTGAGGATTCCTCCTCGCAGACCCTGCTCCCCTTTTCTTAACACACAGATGAGATAGAGACTGTGACATACTCCTATATACATACATACATACACACAGACAGCAAATATGTTTGAGATTGAGACACAGGCTGATCTATGTCCCATCGTCTTCCCTGTCTCAAAAAGTCATGTTTAACCTTCTGTCTGTAGACTACAAACCAAAACACTGTAAACAGTACTTGTAGCAAACAGTAGCAGCTGCTGGTGGGTACTATTTCTCAAACACCAAAAGGGGTCTAATACTCTTACTGGTGCTCGCCGGAGATGAATAGCGGCGGCGGAAATGGTGGTGGTAGTGGTGGAGGCGGGACAGGGATGATGGCAATGAGGTCACCGTTTACAGTGTCTCAGTGGCAAGAACTGGAACACCAAGCCCTGATCTTTAAGTATATGATGGCAGGTTTACCTGTGCCACCTGATCTTGTACTCCCTATCCAGAAGAGCTTTGAGTCTATTTCTCATAGGTTCTTTCACCACCCCACCAGTAAGCTCTCTCTCTCTCTCTTCATCTTCTTAAACCCTTCTCTTTATCTCTCTATACATCATATATAGTATGTAGGTAGGGTACTGTGAGCAATCTGTCTCCATCTCTTCTCTTTTTTTTCCCTTCAGATTTACTGGTTTTGTTCATATGTTTTTACCTTTTATAACCTGGGTATGTTTGATTTTGAGTTGAGGAATCTTATTCACCTTTCCCTTTTCATTTTCTTTTGTTCTGGACAAATAGGAAATCGTGGTTTTCTTGCAGCGCATTTCGCTTTTCCATTTTTCTAAAATCTTACTGTTACTGTAATCTATTTGGTTATAAGAGCAGATTGTACAGAGATTTTTCATATGCAGCAAACAGTTATTAGCTTGTGGGTTTCACTATTGGTGTGGTTTTTGTCTTTTCAATATTTACTTTTTCTTCTGTAGATTTAGTATTTTTCATGGCTTTTTTACTGTTCGATTTCCTGGAGGCATACCCTCTTTTCTCCTGTGATTTTACTTTGCTTGATCCTTAAAATTACATTCCAAGAGCAGAAGATAGGACCCTTTGTTTTTGGCTTTTTGTGAACCCCTTCTTTTTGGATTAATTGCAAAAGATTTTTCCCGTTTAATTATTTTATAAGGAACTTTGGCTTCAATGGGGATCATTTTGAATGCTGCGAGGACTCCCTGTCAGTATTCTTCCTCCTTTGGTTTGGTGGTCATCTAATATCAAAATAAAGATGTTTTCTGCTGGTGGATGCTGATCCTCTTCTTTACTGCTTTTTTAGAAACCCATGTGATATTGTTAATGACTTTATGATGAAGTGTGATGTAACTTTTAGTATAATTTATCCATAATAATTTGATAGCATTAATCAATGATCATAATCTTTGTTGATGATGATATAGTTCTTTGAACAGTAGAATAATTTCCTCTATGTTTCTATGAATTATCTTATGGTTCTTGATATAATATTGAGTATAATGTTGCAGTGGGTTATTGTTCCTTCTACGGGAAAAAGGTGGATCCAGAGCCTGGACGATGCAGAGACTGATGGTAAGAAATGGCGGTGCTCCAAAGATGCATATCCTGACTCAGAGTATTGTGAGCGCCACATGCACCGTGGCCGCAACCGTTCAAGAAAGCCTGTGGAATCACAAACTATGACACAGTCATCTTCCACTGTGTCATCATGACTGTCAAGGCAAGCAGCGGTGGACTGGAACTTTCCAGAACTTCATTGCATGCCTTTGGCAATACTCAAGTCACTGGTCTGTCAATAACCAGTCCCTTTATAACGTGGAATCCATTCCCTTTGGAATTCCAAGCAAAGATTATAGGTATTAAAGTTTTACAATTACTTTCTGTTCCGTTTGGTTGCTTTGCACTTGCATGGATGAATAAAAACTTCGATCCTTGAAATAGTAGTTATTTCTATTTTGTATCTCCAAAGAGAAAATATCAATGAATTCTTTTGAGGTATTACATTTTCGTTTGAATTATCCACATCTTGTTAAGTTTTGTTTGTTTCTTTTTTCTTTTTTTGATGGATTGTTCAGCATATGATATTGGACATGAAATTTTGCTATTTTTGCTGTTGTACTTGTTGCAAGATCTAATGTTTGTTGGCCCCATGGCAATTGAAGCGAGTTACTGAAGCAAGATTATGTGCTCCTCTAGATCATGGAAATCTTGTAGAAACTTCTCTAATTTCTGTTAGGCTCTTGTTTCTGGGCCCTGTTGTTTTTGCATGGGGTTTTTTGATTCTTTAAATGCTGTGACACAATCTGGTTCTTGTCTGACAATCTTATTCTGTTTTTCTTGTCTCTATTAATGTTTTCTTCGGAATGAAATTTGTTAATATGTCAGAGTCTGGCAATCATGAAAAAAATTTCTGAAGATGCTTTTAGATGGAAATGAATCTTCTTCAATTGGTTGGAATATGGAAAATATCGGATCTGCTAGTTGTGTGAAATTTTCTATCCATTATTTTAATGAAGAAATGGCGGTTGTAGTTTTTACAACTCTACTTGAATTTTGTTTGTTATGAATAGTGAATATAGTTGTACAGGTGGGGATCTTTTTTTTTTCCCACTTCTGTTGTGCGAACTATAGGCTGCTCTTATAGATTGAAAAAAAATCTCTTTGTTTTAATGGTCAGAGCTGAATCAGCTGATTGTTCATTTTCATGTTAGGTGATTTTGCTTTTAATTTCTTTGCAACTCTCTAACTGTTTATTTTAGGAAATGAGTTATACAATGATTTAGTCCATAAATTTTCTGGTAGATCCCATCTAGTTTCTTTTTCTGGGCCCATTGATGGAAAATGTACGGTAGGAATCATATGGGAGGCTCCTCCCATCAGTTAGTGGACAAGTTGCATGACTTTTTTAATTTTCTGCAGGGCTCAGGGTTCTGGGCCCTAATGTCCATGAGATAGCTGTCTAAATCCATTATTTTGACAGTGTGTTCTCTTTTCCTTCAGTCTTCTTTTTCTCAGTCTGTTTTGCCTTTCTGTTTCTTTCTGTTAAATCTGTCGCAGAAATCTGACAAACATTCAGAATTATTAGCATTATATAGACCATATTAGTTTCTGTCAAAAGGAAAAGATAAGGTTAGGTGTCCTTTTCTGTGACAGAAAAACTACGTTAAAAAGATTAATTGCCTTAAACTTCCAACGAAAGGATTGAAACGTGGGAGACAATCTATGTATTAAAGATAGTTGAGCACAGTGGAACACTTTGATCTTGCCATGTTTTATGTCTTTCATGTTCTGTTATTAAAATTTTAGTTGTCATTTTACCAAACTGGTCAGCTACCAACACCTGGTTGTCTGCAGTCGCGCAAGCTTTTTGTTTTCATTTTCTTATGTTACTATTCCTGCTTATGATTGTGAGACGGAAAACTTTGTATATTTTACTTTCTTGACATTAGACATGTATTTTCTTTTTTACTTTATGCTATATGCTTGGAAGATTTCTCTTTGACTTGGAATGTAGAAAATTTTGTTTTAAGTTGGATGTCAAGGAGCGACTTCTTCCGTATTTTAAAGTGAAGAGTGCCAAAAAGAAAGAGGAATGGTAGGCTGCAAGTAGTCTTTTCAAAGCACTTTTTCCCATTAGTGTCCCTGTCTGTATGATGATATCTTGGAAGAAATGAGAATTTCATGCATTTTTAGAGTTTCTGGCATCTACTGTCTTCCTTTCTTGATTTCACTCTCTGACAATTTTTGGACTACAGCCGCTGAGTGTCTTTATTTGTTATCAGCTCTTTCTATATATTTGAAAGAGATTGCCTGTCTAGCTTTTGACTTGGTAAGAATTTTTCCATAAAAGGAGAGAAGGAAACAACTAAGTCATGTTCCTAATTGCTGTTTCTTTTGTTGAGTGAGATGCAAATTATATATATGAAATCTTCTTAAGCAGCTGAACCTCGAAAAAAATATACTTGATCAATGAATTAATTGTACGGATTAACACCGATCATTATCCCTATCTAAATGCTTCTGAAGTTGGAGACTATGTTCTGAAATATCATAGGGAGTTCTTCTCAAAAAATTATTACCAAGTGTTCCATTAAGAAGACACAAGCTGGATTTTCTTTCAGTAAATGCAGAAAACATGTTAATGTCAATATTTAATGATTATTATTAGAAGTGTATAGAAATATGGTGATTTTTTCGACGAAGAATTTCTTCTGGTGATTTGTTTCTGATCACCAAGTACCTTGCAGATTACATAACAGGGTAGCAGTCAGTGGCAACTACCTCATATGGCACTATTTGTTCTCTTCCCATTCTCTTTGTTTATGGAGAACCAGTTCCTTTTTATCTTTTGTGGTTTGGAATCATTTCCTTTTGCCTTTTCATAAGTTCAACTGAAGGGATAATGTTTTTCTCTCTTCCTCCAAATGCACAGGTATCTTCAAGGACTTAAACCGGATGTTGGTGAGCATAGTTTCTTCTCAGAAGCTTCAGGAAGCAACCGTGGTCTTCAGATGGACTCTCCACTGGATAACTCGTGGCCACTGATGCAATCCAGAGTTTCCTCATTCCCTACCTCTAAATCGGGTGATACCACCATTTTGCAGAATGATTATCCTCAGCATTCATTTTTCAACAGTGAATTTGCCTCAGGAGAGCCTGTGAAACAGGAAGGTCAGTCTCTTAGACCTTTCTTTGATGAGTGGCCTAAAACCCGGGATTCTTGGTCTGGTCTTGAAGATGAAAGATCCAATCAGACTTCCTTTTCCACAACCCAGCTTTCAATATCTATTCCAATGGCTTCATCTGATTTCTCTGCTACAAGTTCTCAATCTCCACATGGTGAGTTCCGAAATAAGATGGTACCCCTCTAAACTCTCCATTTTTATCTGAATAAATTGAAATTTTGTTGCAGATAATTGAGAGCATAGTGCTTAGGCGAATAATGTCAGAGCTGAACATCCGAAGAAAGATGAATTGTGGCATTTTGGTGTTGGGGTTGAAGAGTTTGTTGTCTTTTATTTTCACTGCATGAATCTGTTATTTTCTGCTTCCCTGTATGTGTAGCACCAGATTTGTTAGTCCGACTTAGGTATGAAATAAAATGTACTCTAGTAAGTATCGAGGGATCCGGTACATTGTGGTTATATTGAATGGAAGAGCAAGAATTTTTTCTTGTGGCATTGATGATTGCTTCTCCATAGTAAATGAGTGTTATAAAATACATTTTAGTACTTAAATATTCTGGCTTTTCATATGATTCCATCAATCTTAATCCATTTTTGTTATTGTTTCTCGATTGAATAGTTGGTATTTTTACCATTCTTTACGAGATTACGAGTTATTGTCCGAATTGTGTATTTCATGTGTTCTCGTAAAAAAAAAGTATGTAGTATTATCGGTTGTGTTAGTATTCATATGTAAATACTACCTAATTGTTAACAACTCGCCCATTTGCACTGTTACTGGATTTAATCATCATGTTAGCATGTATAATTTCCCATAATTAGTTTTGTTGTTTCCATTACTTTTGAAGAGTTGTGACTACAGCATTATAATGTATGTATGACTTGAAATAACATACATCCATACACATAATGGATTATACAAGGAGAAACAAGGATGGATGGCTCCTATAGGGAGATGGAAAACTCACAGAGAGAAGAAAACCTCATAGCAATTATGAATTCCGATTTGATACAATATTTAAGTTTTATGTAGAAAATAATGCATATAAAGAAAAAGATAATAAGTAACATTCTAATGGAATGACAAATATACAAATATGTATATATGCAGCATATAACATACATATTTCTATATATATGGAAATTCTCTCCTCTCTCTCTCTCTCTCTCTCTCTCTCTCTCTCTCTCATATATATATATGTATATATTGAAATCCAATAGAAGACATTCAAGGACGCTTTATTTCCTTCCTTTTCTTAGATTTTTGTTGTTGCCATTTAATGCTAGTACATTATCTAATGAAGAATGCAATTAATAAATGCTCATAACTACATGGTATGTACAATATTAATATGAATTAAGGGGGACAATAATATGTAATGAATTTTTAGGCTCAAACTCTGTTTGAAATATCTACCACATTAAATTTCTAATCTTAGGAAACAAAATTCATATTCAAGCCATTAACCTTACAATAAAAATGATTATATTATCATAATACACGTGTTATTATTGTTAAATTTGTTCCTATCTAAAAATATTTATAAATTTATTTCTTAATTTTTTGTTAAATTTTCATATATATGGAAATTTAAAATGTAATTAATAAGTTATTAAATATTTAATGCATCTATTGTGTATTATTTAATTAAAACATTTTACATATAAATATTATTTTTTCTATTTTCGTTTTCTTTTTATTTATTTATTTATTATTATTATAAATGCCGCCACGGATAAATATGAGCCAGAGGGTATACGGCCCACGGCCCCTCTTTCTTCCTTCACTCTTTGTCGCACGTGTAACTTTACACAAATTTAGTGTTAAAATTTTAAGATTTATATATTTATATATAATAATTAATATGCATATCAATTATTTTAACATCATTAGCTTACTCTTTCTTAAATTTTTTGAATAATTAAAAAAATAAATCAATGTAAATAAAATATATAATATTTTTATGATAATGTATATATGATTTATTAAACACTCTTATTATTCATAGTTTTATTTTTATATTTGATATCTTTTCTTCAATTCAATAAATATACAATAAATTTACACATTAGAAAGAGTCTAAATTAACTATTCTAATAATATAGAGAAAAATAGTAACAATCGTCAGAGTTAAAAATTATTGATTAGTTTAATTTATCTTTTTATAAAAATTAAATGATATTATATAAGATTGCTCGTTATTTATTTTGATATAAAAAATTAAACTGAATCAATATGTTCGATTCAAATGTATTCTCATATATTATGTCATTAGTACATGAAATTATAAATTAAAAAGTTAAGCTGACTCAGATGTATTTTAAATCGATAATATATTATGATATTGTAAACTAAATATTAGTTATGTAACATCACACATTCTACGTATAGATTATACAATTTGCATGCCTATTTAAATTTTTGTTCATAAAATATATGTTCACTTAAAATAATTAGAATTTGAATATAAAATTTAAAATAGATATAAAAGTAAACAAATTAAATAAAAATTTAGATCGAGCCAAATCTAACTAAATTAGAGCAAATATTTTTTTTAAAAAAAAAATTAGATGGGAAGAAATTCATTTTGAACATTTTAATGATAAAAAATATTATTTTTATTATTTTTAATAAATTGAAAGACAAAAATTAAATATTATTTTCAATAAAAGATAATTAATTAATTTTAATTTTAATAGAAAATAATAATTTTTTTAAAATTTAACATAATATAAATTATTTTTAATTTTTAAATTTTTAGTATGAACGGCATAATAACCCCGGAGGTTAATAGAATAAAATAAGTTTATTTATCTTTACTATTTGGGTTTTGATCCCGCGAGAGCTAGAGAGAGGTGTTGGGACTTGGCGTTGGTCTTTGTGGATTTGTAGTTGAGAGCTGAAAACTAATAGAAACAGAAAAGTGATTTTGAGCCTGAAAAGTTTCCCGAGTAATCTTTAAATCTGTAATTTGCCCAATCAAAAACTCAAAAATTGCATAATCCGCGAATTTGCTTTGCCTGACTGAACAGGATATTTGAGAAGAAAGATTAGAAGAGAGGGATGGGGTGGGCATGGGCGATCTACGAAGGATTTGTGGTGCTTGGATCACTGTGTCTGTTAGGATGGACGGGGCTTTGGTTCTTGAACAGAAGGCTGTACAAGGAGTACGAAGAGAAGCGAGTATTGGTTCAGATCATTTTCAGTGTTGTCTTCGCCTTCTCTTGCAATCTCCTCCAGCTTGTTCTCTTCGAGATCATCCCTGTTCTATCTAGAGAGTAAGCCTCCCTCCTCATCTACACTCAAATCGCTCTCTGCACTACATTTCTTGAGGCTTTATGTGTGTATATTTGCATGTGTACGGTTAGTAATTGGTTGATATCTGAGAAAATGTGAGAAAATGGAGGAAAGTGAGCATGTTGTTTACCGGTTTGGCGTTGGAACAAATGTTAAACTTAAATCTTCTGCCCGTGGAGTCATGTTGATAAATGTTTGTTTATGGCCGTTTACTTTATTTGGCTGCCCGAAGAAAGTTCGTTTTATTTTTCTTTTTCAATTTGTTTTCTGAGGTTAGTCTAGTTGTTCTTGTCCTTAGGCTGTATCCAAAATATACTTCAACTTCCAACTTTACGGTTATATTGTTGAGTTTCTGAGAAAATGCAAATGGTTTATATGAGTTTTAGAATATGTGATGGTTTTGGCACAAATATGAATATCCAAAGTAAATTCTTCCAGTTTGGTTAATGAGATCTAGGGGAGCTTGGAGATTGGATATTTAGCCCTTGATTGTTTTTATGCAATCACTGAGCTTTTTCAAGAAACCAGTGGTTATTTCAGAATATTTATTCTCACTATACAAATATATTCGGTTCTATTTTGCTTGTCCTCAAAGAAAGTTACGAAGCAAAAGGAAAAAATGACAACAGATAATCTGAATACTCCTATTTTGTTCATTTTTTATTGCTGACAGAATATGAGAAATTTGAAGATAATAATTGTTTGTAAATATTAGATGAAGAAATGGCAAATACAACTTAGAGGGTAAGCTATCCTCCACAAAACAATTAATAACAAAGAAAACAAACAAAAAAGGTGTTAGTAATCACAATTCAATCCTTCTTATTTAAAGTGAAAAAAGAAATATTATTAATGAAGAGAGAAATGAAGAAAGCAGAAGTGACTAGGATGAGACATCTTCACAACCTCCAAAATTAACCGAAGGAAAAAAAAAAAGTGGAAATAATCAGACAAAATAGCTCCCCAAGTCCTTTCTAACAGCTTTCCAATTCCTTTGTAACAAAGGCAAAAAGGAACATCTCAAAAACAGCCTTAGCTCGTAAAGAAGCAAAAAACAGTTAAGTTAATGTTAAAAGAATTGGAGGAAAGTAGTGCTACTTTAAAAATCTAGTATTTTGTATCAACCAGAAGATGCATAACGTAGCAATCTATTCTTCATAAGTGTAGAGAGAGGAACCCCCTACAGAACCACGTGCTTAGCCGAAAGAGTCACTAACTATACAATCCTGTATAAAATTTTGTTCACATGATAAGAACGTTGATTAAGGACCAAAGTGTTCCTTTTCCATCAAAGCATTTAAGGACCAGAAAAGATAGCCCATCTCCAACATGTAGAGTGTTCTTTCTCCCAAAATGACTCAAACAAGTAGAAATCAAAATCTCTGAGATTGGGAGCATAGATCCAGCCAAGCCTCCTAGTCTAAACGTACCCAGCTGCCTCACAGTGCAGAAAAAAGTGATTGTTATATTTAGAACTACAGAAGCACAGGAAGCACACATCAACAGAAAGAGGAATGTGGGGTTTGCGAACTTAAAGCAAGTAATTGGTAGTAATTCTATTCAGGATCCTTTGCACCCCTAAAAACTCTCAATCTAGAGGGAATTTTCATTTTTCATTTTCAAAAGAGGATTGAGGAATAAGATTATTATAAAATATGGCTATACTATGGTGATCAAAGAGATTTATGAATATAGGCCTTTGAAGAATTGATGGATCAAATTCTAATTAGGATTAGACAAAGGACGAGAAGGTTTAGATAAAGAGGTCAAGGATACTAAATCAAGAGCTTCTTAGTTATTAAGATTTCTAAAAAGGTAAAGGTTTCAAGAAATATGGTTGTCATGATAGGACAAGCATGATTGTATTGGAGAATTGTGTCTGGTGGATAATTTAAAAAGATAATGGGAAAAGAGATGCAAGTGGTGCTTCCCCCACCCACATATGTTTATTTTGAGATAGGTTCTCTTTTTCGGCTTCTCTTTGGGGTAAGGCTC
Source organism: Carica papaya (assembly GCF_000150535.2). Next base: position 1,669,638 of record NW_019014649.1, on the reverse strand, counting down.
ATGGGGACTTCAAGAAGTTCTCCTTTCCTTGTATCATTCTTCATTCTTCCTTTTTGAAACAGAATTTTTTTTTTCAGTCTACAAAAAATGAAACAAAAAGGTAGCTACTTTGGTTTGCTGGATACAAATTTTCTAGTGCATTGTTAAAAGTAATTATTTTTTCATTCAAAAACTTATAGTTTGGGCTTTTGATATGCATTTGAACATGGACATTTTTATTTTAATTGTTGAAATTTTATATTTGTAAAAAAATTGCCATTTCGTTGGGTTCTTTGCTATAATCATTTTGTAGACAAGGTGATGAAGTGATTTAAGTTGCAACTGCCATTTTTGTTTGACCATTTGAGTGTCAGTGGTGAGTTTGTGTTGAATTACTTGGAGTTACTTTGGAGTAACTATCTTTGCAAGATGTAGCATAATCATAATGTAGTTATAGGTCTTTCTTCCCAAAATTTATCAAAAGCCTATCAGATAGTTATAACTAAATCATTTTAACTTCGTAATTAATATATGATTTTGTTTTCTTGTGATTGTAGGGCAAGAATGATAAATTGGAAGGTCGATTTGTTCTGTCTGATATTACTCCTTGTTTTCATGTTGCCCTATTATCATTGCTATTTGACGCTTTGCAACAATGGTATGCTTATTTTCTTCCAGCAATTTCTTTCTATTTTTTTGTTAATAACTTTCTTTTGTTTATGTTCACCAATAGCAATGTTTAGGATTTATTTCTATCTGGAAGTTGGCTTTAATTTCTTTCATGTATGTGGTTGTAGTTAGATGAAATGGTAACTTAGTAAAGATTTATTTCGCGGTACTCCAAATCGTGGCATCTCTTGTGTTAGTGAGTGTTTAAGGCACTGGATTCCCTAGACTTGGGGCCTTGGTTCTTTCTTGATTGACAACAAGCCACCCACCTAACTAAATAATCCCTCGGTCACTAATCACTGGCTATAGACCAAAAGGAATCCTTCATCACTCCAACAATTGGCCTCCCCATACGATTCTATGCGGACAAAAATGCTTGACAATGTGCTTGAATGAGAATGTCGCACGATTTCATGCGTTGATAACTATGATTGAACTATCTAGGATAAGTTAAAGCTTAGTAGCTTATGAGTTTGGCATAGGCTACATGACTTTTTTTTCATTAAAATTTTTTTTTTACATAATAATTTCTTTTAAAGGATGAGTTCGATGAGTATTGAGCCTAATCATATTCTACTATTTATAACTTATCCTTTATGTGGTCTTATTTTAAACTATGAGTTTTATGAAAATTTTAATCAATTTGGATAACTGGAAAAAATTAAATAATTTAAAATAATACAGGATTTAAGATGTAGAAATTCCTGGGATAAATATTTACTTTATTTTCTCAATATGTTTGATATAATAGACAACTCATATATATACAAAATTTACAAGTACTAATAGGGAAATTACTTTTATAGTAGGGATACTAAATAATTATAACGTTATAGGAGAAATTAATGGTAAGAAGTATATAGGAAAAATATCACAAATATTTAGTAAACAAAATATTCATCTCAACACTCCCCCTCAAGTTAGTTCAAAGAGATCACACATACCCAACTTGCATATCAAGTTTTGAAGAGTTTTGTTGTAAAACTCTTTAGTGAAAATATTTGCAACCTGATTGTTAGAAAACACATGATATAAATATAAAAAACCATTAACCACTTTCTCTTTTATGAAATGACGGTCAATTTTGATGTGTTTCGTCCGATCATGTTGAACTGGATTTTGAGCAATACTAATGACTGCTTTCTTGTCACAAAATAATGATAAGTTTCATTTTTTAAATAATATTAATTTCTTCATTAGTTTTTTCAACCATAATAATTCACTTACCTCTTGAACCATTGTTATATATTTTGCTTCAGCACTAGAACAGGTAAGTACACTCTGCTTTTTGTTTTTTCATGTAACCAAGTTGTCTCCAACGAGTGTGCAATAATCGGAAGTTGACTTCTTATCATATGGAGATCCAGCTCAATCAATATCTATGAATGCTTCTATCTTAAATGACCATTTTTGGAGAAAAATAAACATTTTCCTGGTGTAGATTTCAGATATCATAACGTTTGAAAGACGGCATGTAAATGAGTCTCACGAGAGTCATGCGTGTATTGACTCACAAGGCTAACTGTATATGCTATATCTGGTATGGTATGTAAGATATAAATAAGTTTTCTAACTAATCTCTGATATATTCCCATGTCAACTGATGTATCACTAACATCTTGAAGTTTGTGATTACTTTCAATAGGAGATTCTGTTGGCTTGTAACCCATCATTCCAGTCTCTTCTAGTAAATGTAGAATATACTTTTTTTGAAAAATAAAAATTCATTTATTAGACCTGACAATCTCAATTCACAAAAAGTACTGCAATTTTTCTAAATCTTTGATTCAAATTTTCGAGTAAGAAGTTTTTTTAGTCGAGTAATCTCTCCTGTACCATCTTCAATCACCACAATATCATCAACATAAATAATGAGAAGAATGATCTTACCCTCACAATACTTGATGAATAGGGTATGATCAACATTGTTTTGCTGATATCCGAAGGAAATCATAACTCCTCTAAACCTTTCAAATCATGCTCTTGGAGACTACTTTAATTCATATAATACGTTCTTTAATTTGCAAACCTTTCCCTGTGTTCCTTCATCTTCAAATTCAAGTAAAATATTCATGTATACCTCTTCCTCTAAGTTCCCATGTAGGAAGATATTTTTCACATAAAACTGGTGCAAGTCTCAATCAAGATTAGCAGCACAGAATAATAATATTTTAATTGTATTTATTTTTGCTACAGGTGCAAAGATTTTCTGATAGTCAACTCCATAGGTCTCAGTAAATCCCTTAGTTACTAATCTAGTTTTGTATCTTTTAATTGATTCGAGATGAAACAACTACTAATATTCTGAGTAAACAGGAAAAAATTCCTTCCAAAATAGCCAAAAAATTGGAAGCCATCCAAAACAACTTCCTATGAGACGATACTGATAATAGGAAAAAATATCACCTTGTTAAATGGTTGGATGTCAAGAAACCTTTGAGGATGGATGGGTTGCGGCCGAGATCCTTAAACAAACTTAATAAGGCTTTGCTTGATAAATGGATCTGGAGATATTGGAACAACAGTGACAACCTTTGGAAGACGGTTGTCAATTGCAAGTGGTATAATGACAATCCCCTTGATCTTTCATACATTAAGAACAGAAATTATGATTTGAGTCTCTGGAGGAATATTATAAACATGTATGGTGTAGTGTTGGGTTGCTCTAAATAGTCCATTGGTAACGGGATAAAAATTCGCTTTTGGGAAGACACATGGTGTGCTACTGAAAAACTCATGGACAGATTCCCTCTTATCTATGCCATTGCTACGAATAAAACTATTACTGTAAGGGAAGTTGCTGGTTTTGATGACAGCATTTCATGGAATGTCCCAGTGACGAGGAATCTTAATGATTGGTAGCTTGAACAATACGAATCTATACTTTCTACCTTGGCCAGTATCAATCTCACTAACAGAGATGACAAATTATTTTGAAATATCTAGAAAAACAGTCTCTTTTCTGTCAACTCACTGTTCTGTTTTTTAGATGGTCACCATCAGCATAGTCCAAGAACCTTTCCTTCCAAAATCATCTGGAATTCTGGCGCTACCCCAAGAATTTCTTTCTTTGCATGAGAGGCAGCAAAGGAGAAGATCCTTATCTTGGACAACTTGATGAAAAGAGGTCACACAACTGCCAACAGATGTTTCCTGTGTAAAAATGCTTTGGAATCTTGCAACCATCTTCTTTTGAGTTGCCCAATCGCCCATAAACTTTGCAGTATGATTCTTGGACTGTTGGGAACTTCTTGGATTATGGCTGGCAACGTTTGTGCTGAATTAATGGCCTGGGAGGGTCTTGGCAGCAACAATAAATCCATTAGACTCATTCCCCTCATCATTTTTTGGGTCATTTGGAAGGAAAGAAACAAAATGGCTTTTGATGGAGTCGAGTCCGATTTCAACAAAATCATGGATAACTGGTTTCACCACTTTGGTTCTAACTTACTTGGGTGTAACCTCGACTATTTTTAAGATCTTGGTGACATTGTAGATATTTTAATTGAGATGTAAATTTTATATATGGGTGGCGCTCTCTTTGCACCCTACATCAATACAACTTCACACTTTTCTTTCAAAAAAATTAATATTATGAGTAAACAGAGGTGTCGTTGCTGGAAACCCGGGATGAAGCAGCAGTCGTGTGTGAACCAAAACTGCTTCGGGTGTGTGCGATGGAACAAGACATCATGTGCGAAGGAGCCGGAGGAGCAATGTGAACCAGAGGCGTCGAGTGTGCGCGACTGAGCCATGAAAACGTGCCAGGTGTGCGTGACGGAACCAAAGGTGTTGGGTGTGTGCACCGGAACCAAAAAACACGCCGGGTGTGCGCGATGGAACTAGACACCTTGTGCAAAGAGACCAGAGGGGCAGACTGAACCAAAGGAGTTGGGTGTGTGCGATGGGACCAGAGGGTCGGGTCACGTTGTGCGAACCAAAGCGGGGAGCAGAAGAAACCAGAAGTCGTGCGCGAGGACACAATGTGAACAGTCTGGTGCGATCGGAGCAGATGGATCGAGTATGTCGAAGATGATCACTGGAATAGCGCTATATGGCTCAGAAGAGTACTTGAGGACATGGGCGAGCAACAAAAGGAAGCTACAGAAATTCTATGTGACAGCAAGTCAGCAATCGCAATGACAAAAAAATCCTGTGTAGCACAGCTGAACAAAACACATTATGATGAAATATAACTTCCTATGAGAAGTAACTGCTAAAGGATAAATCGAGCCAAAAAATTGCAAGACAGAGAAAGAGCTCGCAAATATCTTCACCAAAGCATTACCAAGAACAAAGTTCGAGATATTAAGAAATATGCTTGGCTTGGAGTAATAAAAAAATGCATTAAGGAGAGACGTTAGATTAATGCATTTCTTATTATTATAAAATAATCATAGTCGGCTGCTGGTTTTGTCTTGTATGGCGGCAAAACCGCCTATAAATATGTGTTCGGCAGGTCGCCGGTGAGGTTGGGACTCCGTTTGGGTGGGTGTTGAAAATATTTTAGGGTTTGAAAGAAACCCTAAAATTTAAAAACCCTACAATACTCTTATTTTGCTCTATTACTATATAAAAATTTTGGGAAAAAATATTTATTTTATTTCCTCAATATGCTTGGTATAACAGACAACTCATATATATACAAAATTCCCAAGTACTAATAGGAAAATTACCCTTATAGTAGAGATACTAAATAATTACAACATTATAGGAGAAATTAATAATAAGAACTATATAGGAAAAATATCACAAATATTTAGAAAACAAAATATTCATGTCAACATAAGATTATGTGAAAAATGGACTACCTCAAGGTACTACTCAGATTGAAGATTCTTGTTTGTTTCTTTCTTGCATTATCATTCTTATATCCAGCACGGTAATTTTTGTCAATTGGATATTGAGTAAAATTTTCCAAATCCATGCTCGAGGTCTTGAGTCTTTCCTCTAGGAACACAAAAGATTACCATTGCAAGCTTCATTCAATGGTTAATCGTGCTTTTTTTCTTTGAATGGAGCCTTCCTTTGGGTCAGTTAGTTTTTTGTCAGAATCCTTGTTCATGATTCCAACTCGACCAGGTAGGTACAATCTGGATTTAGAGAGAAAGAGAGAGAGAGCACAGAGAAACACATACAGAGAGAGAGAGAGAGAGAGAAAAGGATCGACAGATACACTGAATTGGTTTACAATACTTGGATGATTTCTTCATTGAAGCAAAGCTTTTTAATAGGCGAGATCAGGGGTCGGACGCGCCAGACTGTTAGACGTTCCAACCCATTACAGATGAGATGGTTGCATCGGTTGCAACAGATGCAACAACTTCTGGTTACAACAGCCGATGTTGGTTGCAATAGTCAGCGAACAGATCCACTGAAACCATACCTCGAACAGGCACCTTCCAGATTCTTCTAAATGTGAAAAGACATTTGTACCCTCGTGTGTTTTTCCTGTTTTACCCCTATACATTTATTCCCTTTTTTACCATTCTCCTACTGCACACATGTAGAGGTTTTGCGATGATGCCCTCCCCTTGAATAACGACCTTGTGCTCAAGGTTAAGGTTAATATCCTTAACAATACATAATTATCACAGTTACAAAAATATGCCATAATACATGAACTCGACCTTGAGTTTTGAAATAAAAAAGGAGCAAGAAGGTGAAAGCTTGAACATATCTTCTAAAGAATTGAATCTGAAAACCTTGAGATCATCATGAGGAAAAAATAATATTTTGAAAATAAAAAGTATAAATGTATATTAATAGGGTACCAATGGGGGTACTACCCATTTTCAAAAGGTTTACAAGCTTGTTAGTGTATCAATGACATCCCCAAAATTCTCAGCCTTTATAATGTCATGACCTAAGTGACCCAAAATAATTAAATCATATTTCTCTTAATTTACTTTTATCATTCACAACCCCCTCAAAAGCTCTCAATTTTTTTTTCTTTCCAAATAACCCAAAAAATGGACAGAGGAATAATTTTTGCTATATCTGTTTTCAAACCAACACCACCACAAGCCCGAACCTCATCCACAATTGAACCCGCAGCAACTCAGCAAATGCCTAGTAACCCGTAAATCATGCACCATAGCTCATATGCGGCAGGACACCTGGAAGAAGATGACGGCAGTTTTCCTCCTTCCCCAAGCACATGAAACATCCATTCACCAGAGGTAATCCGCTAGCCTTAAGTTTATCCAAAGTCAGAATGCTCTCTCGACATGCCTCCCAAGCGAAGAAGGCCATCCTAGGTGGCGCTTTTGTTTTCCAAATCAGGTTAGTAAGAAATTTGGGGGTAGTATCCAGTGCAATTCCCATCAGTTTGCTACAGTAAGAGTTCACAGAGAACTCTTCATTCTTGCTCCACCTCTACGGCACTTGATCTGGATCACTTTTAATCTGAAAATCTGTATCTTGCACATCAGCTCTTCGTAATCCTCGACTTCCCAGTCATTCAAATTTCTTGATACATTTACAGACCAAGTACATCTGCCATTCTCCCTCACATAGGCCTCCTCCACCAGCATATCTTTGAATTGTGCAATAGCATAAATTCTTGGGTAACAAGATTTGAGACATCCCCCCTCCAACCATTGATCATGCCAAAATCTAGTGGCGTTTCCTTTGCCCACTTTCCAATCCAAACACTCCTTAAAACATGGCCAACCCATCTTAATGTTCTTCCATATGTCTAATCCGTGCCCTCTTCTATCCAATCTCCCCATACTCGACAGCACAAAATCCTGCCACCTGGCCGAATAACCCTTCTCCACATCCTTCCCTCTTCTTTCAATAATATTGGCAGAATGAAGAATTCGTTCCCAAAAAAGATTATTCAAATAGCATTTTTAGAACAGTTTGGCCTGCAGAATCATTATCACAAATATGAAGACAAGAATTCTTCAATTTTGGGTAGTAGTCTTTTTTTCTCCTTTAAGTACTATTGTCCTGTAAACACTGTTAACTTTATATTTGTCCTCACTTTCAACTCCTAACGAAATAAGGATCAGTATAATAAAGGAGATAAAATATATCAATGCATGATCTTATGGATTTATGCCTGGATTGTCAGGTTGTTTTGAAAATTGAGTTCTTTAGAAACCTCGAAAATTTGGAGATTGAGGAGTTTGTGGATTTAATGGCTTCTCTTTCCAAGAGGCGAGTTGACTCCATCAAGGATGATTGGCCTAACGACACCTTGCTGAACATGGGGTTCCAGCCAAAGTACTTTTAAAACTATTTGCAGAACCGACAATGTTGAAGCTTTCAGGTTGGAAACAAATATGGAAAAGTGAGGCATCTTCCAAGATTTCTTTTTTTTTTGTCCTGGAAGCTGCATGATGAAGAATCTTAACTGTGGATAACTTGAGAAGAGGAGGTAAACTCATTGCTGGTGGTTGCGTCTTATATGTCTTTCCAAGTATATACGAATCCCAAATCATCATCATCATCATCTTCTATGGTGTTTGGAGGCTAGAAGACCATGACGTTCTGTTTTAGGTCTCCTTTTTTTTGAAATAAAAAGTGTGAGAAGTATTAAGTAAAAGGTACTAAGGAGGTGCCGCCTATTTACAAAAAATTTACATGTCAATAAGTATATTTACAATAACCCCAAGTTATCCATCCTATATAAGTTATGTCCCAAAACTATAGAACCAAAATAATGGAACCACCTATCTTTGATATTGACAATCTGCTCTTCTCTCCCCTCAAATGCTGCATCTCTAAAATTGACCATCCTGCTAACTGCAAATGCAGCAACTCTGTTCTCTGTCTAAATATTTTGGTAGCCATTACATTTTTTTCTAGGTCTATAAGTTCCTCCAGAATATACAAAAGTTCAGGTTGCCTTTGAATTCCATCATTCTTGAACTTTTCCCTTTGAATATTTGTGTTAGTGTTATTGATTTTACAAGTTGCTATATCATATAACAATTACATGGTGCCCTGAAAATTTGGTCACATTTGAACTCATAAGTTAGCATTGATTTTACAGTATTTTCTTTAAAAGAAAGAACTTCTTTCGAAACCACCAAGGGAATTGCCACCCATAGGCAAAAAGGAATATACATGAATGTATTGGTCAAAAACCATATGCTTCCCATAATCTTTCTCCATCAAGGAGAGGATGACTCTTGAAATAAATAAACAAGGTTGGAGTGGAAATATTTTCAATATTCTTAATCAAAATTAAGGATTTTGAAATGAGATTTGTGGAGGAAGACTTACAATATTCTTTGTGGGATCTTGTGGTGGCTAGATTTGAAAGACACTTCTCAGGCTGGAAGGTAGACTACTTATTGAAAGAAGGCAGACTTGCAGTCCTTAAAAGCACAATCTCTTCTTTGCTCGTTTATTATCTCTCTTGTGCCAAAAAAACTTCAGGATATCTATTGCCACTTCTTTTTAGGTGAATCTAATGATCAGAGAATATTTTAGCTTGTTGCTTGGGAAAAAGTTGGGTTTTCTTTGGAAAGGGGTGGTCTTGGGATAAGATTTTTGGCTCTCTTCAATCAACCATTGTTGTGAAAATGAATTTGTAGATTCGTGCAATCTGAAGGCAGATTTTGGTGGAGTTTTATTAGGACTAAATTTGGAACTGAGCACTTGTGGTGGAGAGTCCAGACTCCTAGAGGTTTCGGCGGCATAGATATGGAAGAATGTCAATGCTAGATGGAAGGTCTTTCTTGGGGAAGAGAGTCTGGTTTTGGCATGAAAGTTGGTACGAAAAGGGTGCTCTTAAACACATCTTTCCCACTGTTGCTCTTTCACCCAAAATAAAGGGGTTGTCATTGTGTTTTGGGCAGGGGGTTTCCATTTTGTGTTTCTGAGACAGGTTGTAAGGGATGTGGAAATAAGCAAGAATCTTAGTGATTTGGAAGTAGAGGAATTTGGTAGATTCCTTTACCACCTTCTGAAGTGCAATGTCTCATCCTCATATGATGATGTGCCATTTCAAAATTAACTCCTAGTGGATCAGATCTTTCATAGTGAAATATTTTCTACAAATGCTTCTCTTCTTCGCTTCTTTGCTTCAGTACAACTATTTCACATGGAAGGCTATTTGGAAGTTAAATGCTCCCCCTAGCATTGCCCCTTTTTTCTTGGGAGGTCGCTAGGGGCAGAATTGTCAGGACTGGTAATCTTAGAAAGAGAGGCTGGGTATTGGTCAATAGCCGCTGCTTATGCAGAATGATGCAGAATTTGATAAAGAAGAAGATTTTTTAAGATAAGAAAGAAAGGAGGAAACATATCCTCCAAAAGTTACAGAGGATAGTGAGGCAAAAAATTATTAATAGATAAGATACATAATGGATCTAGTAAATTAAGGACCAAAATAATAATCTCCCAATCCCAATGGAGTTTAGAAATTTGTAGGGCCGAGAGTCTTCTATTGCGCCTTAACCCATAATGATACAGGAAAGTCACCCTGTCCCATGTCTCATGGAAAGGTGTACTTCAGTCATAAGATTTTTTTCGGTTTGCTGCAAGCCATATTGTTCATAAACCAGCAAAGATAGCCCCTCCACATGAAGGTTATGCTTCCTTTCTCACTCCATCACCCTTAAGGTACATCCTAAAAGTTTTTTGACTATTGGAGGAGTGGCTGACATAATGCCAAAGAGAATTAATAATTTACTCCAAGGCTCCCGAGCAACCTTGCATGGAGAAACAAATGGGAGTGTGTCTTTTGTTCTCACAAAGAAAGTCAACAACCATTGATTTTTTAGGTCTAAGTTGGGTGATCATGTGCTTGTAGGTGAATGAGTTTTGGGCTTGGCAAGGTATTCCTGGTGATAACCAAAGAATGAATATAGTTTCTCTAATCCCTTTGCATATGGGTGATTTTGGAGGGAATGACCAATGGGGATTTTAAGGACATCACATCTTTTGATAGGATCTTAGATTTATGGTTCCAAACCTTGAGTATTTTGTTGAATCTTTTAATGAGGACTTACAGGACCTTGTTGACATTTTCTTGTGTAATTTGTACCTTTCTATATATGAATGATAAACCCCGATGCTATAATCTTTTTTATTTTTTATTTTTATTTTTTGAAATAAAGAGAGGTTATGATGTTTTTCATCTGAAATGAAAAAGAAAAGCAGGGAGGAAGACGTTCAGAGAATTATTGATTGCTAATGATGTCATATTTATGAATAAGTTATTTGTGCAACACCATTTTAGTGTCTTCTTGATTAGATCTTTTCTTATAAAAGAAGTTGTGTATGATCAAAATTTAATAATACAGTAGTTTTTGCTCTTGGTGTTTTAATGGGAATATTCATCTTGGTTCCTTCTCAATTTAACTTGAACATTTATCTCAGGAGTAAGGAAGGAACGGGCTGCTGTTGGAGCGATCTTATTCTTGTTGGCTTTCCTGTATGCTTTTTGGCGTATGGGCATTCACTTCCCTATGCCTTCACCCGACAAAGGTTATATTTTACATTTTGTTTAGAACGTGGCTGCAATTTTTCTCTCTTTTCTTTCCACAGTTTAATGCCTTTTTTAGATTGATGCTATTATTACCTTCTCCTCACTCATTTTTCCCTTTAGATTGTCTTTCCTTTCCAAATTCATTCGCATTATCATGCTTAATTTTCATGGCTGAAATTGCACTAATGATCATGCTCATGCAAATAAGTCATTAGTGAAGAATGAAAAATGGTTGGATCATTTGATTTGAAAGAAAACAAGGTAACCATGAAACCATAGAAGCTGGCAAATGGAAAGGTATATAATATGGATAGTGGTGAATTAAAGGTATATCAGCTAAGGGGTATAGGATTTCAAACTAATGAGAGGGATTTGTTTATGCAAGTAAATTGTCAAGGCCAAAATCAGTACCAACGTTCATGACAAATAGCTCGTTGGTGCAGACTCAAAGCTTGGGTAGAGGTCTATTTGGAAGAAAGTTGCCCCCTTGAATATAATTGTCGACAACTAAAAATTTGAGAAAATGGAAAACATTTGTTGTCAATGTTTTTACTAGAGTGGAAAGAGATCATTGTCAATAGTTTTTATGTTTGGTTATAGTTATGTTTGAGAAAAAATATCTAAAATCTTGAATGGTATTCTCTTTTGGGTCCTCAGTCTTTTAGACATCTATGGAGTGTCACTCTCTTCTTTTTTGACATTATATGGATGGTAGCCAAATCAACCAGAAGAATTATGAGCTTGATAGGGTATCCAAGCTTCTAAAGAAGATAGCCATTGGTTTAACTGTTCTCCCTCATTTTCGATTTTGCATTTTTAAAAGTAATTATGAAGTTATGCTAGAAGAAAGTAATTTATTACGTGTATTTCGTGTCCAAGTTTACATTGGAAGAATAGAATTTTTTATTAAAATCTAATATAGATTTTAGATTGACATCAAAACTATAGGACTTTTTAGTAGCTCCCAGGCTCCATTCTTAAGAATAATCTGAATTCAGAATGCCTTATTGCTTTATCTGACTGTTGCTTTTGAATCTTCATTGCAGTATGTTCATGTTTGCACCAGATACCTTAGTAGAAAAGAAGAAATAGTATTATTCACGCAGCCAATGTTCCTTGTTTTCTTCTTTTTCCATTGTAACTTCGGATGAGTTCTTCATAATATTTCTCTGACATTTCTCTCTCTCTCCTTGTTGGGGGAAGGGGGGTTGTTTGACTTCTAAATGCTATTTTCTTTTTCAGGTTTCTTTACCATGCCTCAGTTGGTCAGCAGAATTGGTGTCATTGGTGTGACTGTCATGGCTGTCCTATCTGGTTTTGGAGCTGTAAATCTTCCATACAGTTATCTATCACTGTTCATAAGGTAATTGAGTAATATTTTCTTCATTACTTTCTTGACAGTGGTTCTCAATCAAACTTTTTCTCTGTAGTTTTCTACAGTCCCTTGCACTCCAATAAATAAAGGTTTCTTTTTGATCATATGTTTTATTTGTGTTCTTCCATTACAGATTTATTAATGCCTTTTTCTTTTCCTTTCAAATCTTCTTTGATAAATGCAATTATGAAATGATGGCATGTATTCATAAGTAAAACCATGAATGGTGGACTGAGTTACTGTGAAATGATGCTCTGCTAAGCTGGTTTATTAAATGTGCTGCCTTCCAAGCTTTTGACTTGTTTAAATTGCATTATTCTGATCTGTATCTGCTAATAGGAATCAGTACCTCACAATTGGATTCATTTGCTTCTCATGATAAAATTCTAATTCTCTTGATTTGTAAATAGTTTTTTACATGCGTTTGCACCCCCTTGGTGCTTATAGTTAATTGTCATTTATATTTTTTATTTCAAAAAAATTATACAATTTCAATTCTCATTTTGATTATGTTATCTATAATTTTTGTTTTTGGTGATAGAAAAAGAAGTATTATTAGGAATTAGAAGAGATAAATACAATGGCAAAGAATAAAATATCCTCCTAGAGGCTTCACAAAGAAGAACTGCAAAAAACACTTAGTTACAAATTCTGGTCGCAAGCGTACCCCCAAAAATCAGAATATTATATGCTAATTGTAGGAAGAATTTAGACACTAAAATTTTGAGCAAGAACTGAAATGTCCAAACAAATATCTGCTAATTGGAGTAAGAACATATTTTACCTAATATGATATCAGTTTTCAGACCATGCTTGATTTTTGTTTTGTTTTTGTTTTCTGTTTTTCCTACATAAATATTTTAGGGAGATTGAGGAATCAGGGATCAAGGCATTGGAGAGACAACTTATGCAATCGATTGAGACTTGTGTTGTAAAGAAAAAGAAGATTATTCTTTGTCAAATGGAGATGGAACGGATTCAAGGATCAGAAGAGGTTTACTTCTCTTCTATATTTATCATTAATTTCCGTGTGATTCAGATGTTCTTCTAAGAGTCAAGTCTTTGCTTGTTTTGTTTTTGTTTCAACATCCGAACATGGTCTTTTTGGAGACTTGCCTATTACTTAATAGGAGTATGATTTATTGCTAACCAGATGCTGTCTAATATTTCAGACCCTTCTGAAAATTGAGACAGCTAAAGAGTTTGACAAAATTGTGCGAAACAGAGAGAGATGTAGGGTTGAAAATAGTCTGGCCCCGAAATGGAAAGCTCAAATTTGTTTATAAGAAAAAACTCAAGCTTAGACCTGTTCAAATTGAAATGATTTTGAGATAATAAGAGAACCTGTCCTCTCTCTCTCTAAAATCCTCTCTACTCTCTCAACTTTCCAACTAAACCAACTACATCGTCTTCTGAAATTCAATCCCCCTATCCTTTCAACCAAATCACCACGTCCTAGAGGAACTCTAAACATTACAGCCAACAGGAATCCTCCCTAAATGCTCCCGGTTAATGCTAAACGGTTCGTCCACATTGAGAGGAAATCATATGATATTGTTTGTGATGGAAAGAAATTGGATGGTTTATGTATCTATGAGAACTGTAGGGGAAATAGAGTGTCTATTTCCCTGAACGAGAAAGAAGTCCCATGGATTGTCGATTGTCTAAGCGACTTTTACTGGAATAAGGGTGACGAAGCTTGGGATAGAAATATTGAAGGTCAAAATCGCCATCTCTTCATTGCTATGGTTTGGAACAAGAGGGGTCGGAACTTAGTGCTTTCGGAAGAAAGAGACCGGTCTACTAAAAGAATATTTTTCCTCGACAGTTTTGAAGCGGGTGGCTGGTGGAGAATCATGAAAGCCATTTTCGAGTTTGCTGAGGTACCCATTGTAAACTCATTTAAAACTTCTATGTCGTCAAAGCACTTCTTGTCTTCCCCAATCGAATCTCAATGTGACCTTGCAATGGTCCCTACTGTTAAGATTCCCGCACCCTCCAATTGCAAAAACCCATTGAATGGTGACACACAACATGGCGACAATCATTGCCAAATGATTCTAAGTTGTCCCAACTGCAAACATGGATTCTGAGTGACGTCCGAAGATGTTGGTTGTAAATCGTTTGCTCAAGTGGTGTCCTCAAGCTGTGTCCCATCCAAATGGGTAGAGATGATGGTACTCGACCCGACAAAGAAAAATTTGAATTTCAGAAATCAAAAGCTTGCTCAATTTGTCATTTCTCAGAAGCCAGTTGGCCTGACTGATTTAAGAGGTAATCGTACTAAAGATAAAAGGAGGAGCTTTCCTGATCGGGCCACTCAAACAACCCAACCTTCTAGGCCCAAATATACTTGGGAAGAGAAAGAAAAATGGGTGGAACACATTGGGACTAGTAAGGAGGCGAAAAAGTTAATGATGCCAAAATTCAAAAGCCCCAAAGTTCTTTGAATGTGGAGGCCAAAAAAGAAGAGTCCGACCCGCCTGGATTTACCTGACCCGGCCAACCATATAAAGAACAGTTCAATCGATGGCCCTGGCAAAGTCAAAACATCTATCATTATCCAAAGAAGCCCTAGCAAAGATATGCTGTCAGACACAACTATTGTGTGCAGTGAATCAAGGTCTGTTGATCCTATCCCTCCACCGGGTTCGACTTTTATGTAGATTTACTTGAAGGAAGCTTTGCTCCATCAAGGCTGGACCTAAGCACAAACAAAGACGAAGCCTTTGCTCTGCTTGTGCCGAATCAAAGCACATGCAGTGATCTAGTCTTATTTCAGAACGACTTGGAGGATGTTCCTGTTGCTTACTCGTGCCAGCCATTTGTTCTTGCCTCAGATGGTAAACAATACTCTGATCGGGTCTTGTAAAATATCAGTTGCATTAGCAAAATGCTCGGCTTGACCTATGACGACGGCGGAGTTCAAACCATGGCAATGTTTGCGGAGTTGGAAGATAGAAGGACAACCCTGAAGACTAGCCCTAATAAATCTTCTCGGTCGATACATAAGCAAACAGATGGGGGAAGCAGAGAATTAAAACACTTGGAATGTTATGTAAATTATGAATGGAAGCCGAAAAAAAGCAACATTGGAGAGGGGTTCTCATCTTCAACAGATTTATGATTCCAAAAATCATCTCCTGGAACATTAAGGGTCTAAATGACTAAAAAAAAAAAGAAGCATCTTGAAGGGTTGTCTTCAAAGATGGAAGCCACCCATTATTTGCTTTCAAGAAATAAAAATGGAGTCGATCACTACCATGGTTATTAGAAGCCTTTGGAATGCAGACAATGTGGGGTGGCTTTGCCTTCCTTCCAATGGCCCTGCTGGGGGCATCCTGATGATGTGGAAAAAGGACATCGTTGAACTCAGAGACGATCTTACCGGTGAGACAACACTCTCTTGTCTATTTATTAATATTACTTCCGGGAAAGTTTGGTTCTTCTCTGGTGTCTATTGCAGGAGTAATGAAATAGGGTGCATGCTCCTATGGAATGAACTTGCTTCTTGCTTAAACAAATAGGGCAACAAAGGAGTCATTGATGGTGACTTCAATATGGTTCTTAGGCGTAGTGAAAGATCGGGAGAGCACCTCTCCGCTTCATGTGCTAATGAATCCCAAGAGGACATTGAAAGCCTGGAACTAGCCGACCTCCCTCTGAACGGTGGTCCTTGGACGTGGAGCAACCAGAGGGAGAACCCTTCTTTCTCTAGAATTGACCGTTTTCTCATATCAGCAGAGCTTCTCCCCTGCATTCCTACTCTTTGTCGAAAGGTTTTCTCTAGGCCCTTATCTGATCATTTTTCTATCTGTCTTGATCCTGAAGGCATCCAGTGGGGCCCTATCCCTTTCAGACTTGATAACCGTTGGCTCAAAACTGACGGTTTTCGAGCTCGTTGAAAAAGTTTGGTCCAGTTCTGGGAGTCGGGGTACTGCTAGTTTCAAGCTTGCTAGAAAACTCAAGTGTCTCAAAGAGGAAATCAAGAAATGGGCTATTACTGCTGGCAGGTTTGAGGAGCTTAAAATCACGAGTATTATGATAGACATTGATATCTTTGACAAGGTTGGGTCACTAGGCTCTCAACTGAAGATAGGGAGAAAAGGAAGCAATTAAAGATCACTTTGGCCAAGAAACTAAATATGGAAGCCATTTCCTGGAAACAAAAATGTAGAGAGAAGTGGCTCAAAGATGGGGACAAAAACACTAAATATTTCCACTACTTGGCCAATCACCATAGAAGAAGCAATTATGTGGATGAGATCCTGGTGGATGATTGCAGGTTTGATGGGAATGCTGCCATGAGAGAAGCAGCTAAATCTTATTTTCAGAACTTATACTCTGAGGATTTTCATCTAAGACCTAGGCTGGATTTACTGCAATTTTCCAAAATTGATAACTCCTATAATTCTCAACTGGAGGCAGAATTCAGTGAGGAAGAAATTTTGAATGGCCTCCCCACCTACGATGGTGACAAGGCCCCTGGTCTCGACAGCTTCAATCTCAAATTCTTACAAGAATACTGGAACGTGGTGAAACAGGACATTCTAGATTTTTTCAATGACTTCCACATAAACTCCTCTTTCGTGAAGTCTCTCAACTCCACCTTTCTGGTCTTAATCCCCAAGAAAAAGAATGCCAAGCAGATTAATGAATCTAGGCCAATCAGCCTCATTGGAAGTATCTACAATATTCTTTCCAAAGTGGTGGCTACCCGGTTATCAAAAGTTCTTAATTTAGTTATTGGAGAGAATCAACAAGCCTTTGTTCATGGTATACAGATCACCAATGCCGTTCTAATGGCTAATGAAATTGTGGACGATGTTTTTAGGAAGAAAAGTCAAGGCATCCTCTGTAAGCGTTAATGGAAAAAGCATTTGACTGTGTGTCATGGAATTTCATGGACTACATGCTTGACAGATTGGGTTTTGAGCAAAAATGGAGAGGTTAGATTCGTACTTGCATATCCTCAACGAGGTTTGTTGTTTTAATCAACAAAGGCCCTTTTGCTTTCTTTAATGCCTCTAGGAGTTTGAGACAAGGTGACCCCCTCTCTCCTCTCCTCTTTATTATCGCCATGGAAGCTCTCAATAAACTGGTTGAAAGAGTTAGAGATCTGTAGTTGTTGAAAGGAATAAGTGTGGGTAACAACAGCAAAAACATTGAAATTTCTCATCTCTTCTTTGCCAATGACACTCTTTTCTTCTGCCAACCAGACATCAACTCAATTTTAAATCTGAGATGTATACTTCTTTGTTTCCAAGCTGTCTCGGGTTTAAGGATCAACTATGACAAATCTGAACTTGTTGAGTTTGGCCATGACTGCCCTGAAACTTCTTTTGCCACGGTGTTGGGTTGCAGAGCTAGTAAGTTACCCATTAAATACTTGGGCATTCCTCTTGGGTGCAAGCACAAAGACAGCAGCTGTTGGGAACCAATTATTGATATTTTCCACAAGAAGTTGACAAATTGGAAATGAAAATTTCTTTCAAAAGGTGGTAGGCTAACTCTCATTCAAAGTACTCTTTTTAATCTTCCCATCTACTACCTTTCAGTGCTTAAAATTCCGGTAAATGTGGCAAATAAACTGGAAGCTATCCAAAGGCGTTTTCTTTGGGTAATACTGATAGCAGGCACAAATTCCATCTGGTTAATTGGAAGGAAGTCAAACAACCCAAAAAGTTGGGTGGTCTAGGCCTGAGATCTCTTCTTGCTTTCAATAAAGCTTTTCACAGTAAATAGATCTGGAAATTCTGGAATGACAAAAACAGCATCTGGAAAAACATCATCGAATGTAAGTGGTTCAGCAATGGCCTACATGATTTGACAAAGCTTAATAACAGCCCTTATGGAAGGAGTTTATGGAAAACTTTTATGCAACTCAGTCACATTGTTGGGAAATGTTCTAATTGGGGCAATAAAGCCCGTTTTTGGCAAGATGTGTGGTTTGAAGATACCAACTTTCAAACCTGTTTTCCCTGTATTTTTTGCTATTGCAAGAGACAAATTCATGCTGGTTGAAAATGGCTTCGAAGGAAATTCCTCATTCACTGGGACCGTGGTTGTTAATCGAAATCTACAAGACTGAGAATTAGAGGAATACATGGAATTAAATACCATTAATTTGAGCAATAGAGATGATAGACTCAACTGGAAGTTAAGCAAAAATGGAATCTTTTCTGTTACCTCTATGTTTAAGAACCTGGAGAATTTTTATGCTGAAAATAACATTTTGTTCCCCTATAAGATGATCTGGAAGACACACGCACCACCCAGAATTTCCTTCCTTGCTTGGGAAGCAACAAAAGAACACATATTGACTTTGGACAACCTCTTGAAGAGGGGTTTTCACTTGGCCAATAGATGCTCATTGTGCAAAACTAACCCTGACACTTGCAGCCACCTATTACTATGGTGCCCCATCACCTATAGTTTTTGGAATGATATCTACAGCCTTATGGGTAATGGCTGGTTCTATAAAAGCTGAACTCCTTGCTTGGGAGGGCATTGTTACTAAAAATAGATATTACCGATCAATACTGCTGACAATCTTCTGAGTTATATGGAAAGAAAGAAACAACAGAACATTTAAGAGTATTGAAGCAAATTTTGTCAACATCAAGGATAAATGATTATACCTTTTTGGTTCCATCTTTTTAGAGCACAACCTTGATTGTTATGATGATTTCGGTGCCACTGTAGATATCCTTACTAATTTGTAATTATCTTTTTGTAGTTGCGCAGTGCTCCCTTAGTGCCGACATTAATACACTTCACACTTTTCTTTTTTAAAAAATGATATTGAGATAATTTTGAACTCTTAAACTAGTAGTCTCCTTGGTGGAGTAGCATGTCGCATTGCATACCACCATAGTAGTTTAGCCTCTTTTGTACATACATTTCAGCACACACATGAGGAAACAACTTTAGATGGGAGTTGAAGACATGTTGATTTCCTTGACAAAAAAGAGGAAAATGTTTCATTGTCTGTAACTGATTTGAATAGAAGGATCTTCTTGAAAACTGATTTGGCACAAAAACTACATTTAGAAGCAATTTCTTGGAAACAGAAATTAAGAGAGAAATGACTTAGAGACGGGGACAAGAATTCTAAATATTTTCACATGTTAGCTAACCACAGAAGAAGAGTAAATTTTGTTGACGAACTTGTTGTGAATGACAGATGCGTCAAAGATAATGAAGCTTTGAGAGAATGGGCAAAAGAACACTTTCAGAAATTATTTTGTGAAGAATATAACTACAGATCCAATCTTGACAATCTCCCATTCAACAATTTAAGTGATAGTGAAAGAGATGAGCTTGAAGAAAAATTCACTAAAGAGGAAATCTTGGGTTGCCTAAGGAATGTGATGGGGACAAAGCCCCAGGTCTGGATGGTTTCAACATCAAGTTCCTTCAATCTTTTTGGGATATCATAAAGGTGATATATTAGAGCTATTCAATGATTTTCACAACCTCAACACCTTTGTAAAATTACTTAATTCCACTTTTCTTGTCATGATCCCCAAAAGAGTTCAACCAAAGAATTATAATGATTTTCGTCCTATAAGTCTCATTGGGTGTATTTACAAATTGTTATCCAAAGTTCTACCAAAACGATTGTCAAAGGTATTAAAGACATCATTGGAAACTGTCAACACGCATTCGTTCCTAGGAGACAGATTGCTGATGCCATTTTAATTGCTAATAAAACAGTTGATGAAGGTTTTAGACACAACAAGAAAGGAATTCTGTGTGAAACTTGATATGGAAAAGGCGTTTGATCATGTTAACTGGAATTTCCTGGATTATATGCTTTTGAGACTTGGTTTTGGACTCAAATGGAAAAGCTGGATAAAAACATGTGTTTCCTTTACTAGTTTTGCTGTTATTGTCAACGGCAGACCCTCTACTTTTTTCAATGCCTTTAGAGGCCTACGACAAGGGGATCCCCTTTCTCCACTCTTATTCATTATTGTGATGGAGACACTGAATCAACTAATTGAGAAAGCAAAATTACTGAATTTGATTAAAGGGATTACTGTGGGTAACAAAGATTATAAAACAGAAATTTTCCATTTTTCTTCGTTGATGATACATTGATTTTTTGTCAACCGGATTTCAACTCCCTCATCTTCCCAAAATGTATTCTACTATACTTTCAAGGCTGTCTTCGGTTTGAATATAAGTTTTCAAAAATTTGAGATGGTTTTGTTGGGAAATATCTTCAGAAATGAAGAATTCAGTGTGGTTTTGAGTTGCAAGCAGACACAGTTACTTATCACTTATCTTGGGTTTCCTCTTGGCACCAAGCACAATGACAGTAGTTGCTAGGAACCTGTGATCGATTAGTTCAATAACAGATTATCTACCTGGAAGAAAAAATTTCTATCAAAATGAGGTAGATTGACCTTAATTAAAAACATACTCTCCAATCTCCCGATTTAATTTTTATCGGTGCTTAACATATCAAATAAGGTAGCAAAGAAATTAGAGCAGATCCAATGTAACTTTCTTTGGGTTGATGGTGAAAATTGTAAGAAATACCATTTAATGCATTGGTTGAAGATAAAAAACCCTTAAAAGAATGGGGTTTGGGAATAAGATCAATAGTCAAACTAAACAAGACACGTTTTGGTAAATGTATTTAGAGATATTAGAATGAAAATGACAGATTCTGAATTATGGTGATAGACTCAAAATGGTATAACGGCAATCCACAAAATCTCTCTTATATTAAAAAAAATTATGGTTACAGTTTATGGAGAAACATCATCACACTAAATAATGCGATCTTTCAATGCTCAAAATGGACTATTGGTAATAGGTTCAAGGTCTGTTTTTAGAAAGATTTTTGGTGTGGCTCAGAAAAATTAAAAGACAAATATCCCCTTATTGCTGGTTCAGTCATTCCTGCCTCCTGGAGTGTTCCAGTGATGAGACTCAGATTGGGAACTAGAAAATATCAATCTATTTCACTTATGGCAAACACACAGCTGCAAAATCAAAACGATAAATTGCACTGAAAATTAAAAGGAATGACCTCTTCAATGTCAGCTCTCTCTACTCTTTTTTGGCCGGTTATAACTCTAATGAAAAATATCATTTCCCCTCAAAAATCCTTTGGAAATCGGATGCTCCCCCAAGAATTGCTTGTTTTGTTTGGGAAGCTGTAAAAGGTAAAATTCTCACAATAGACAATTTGATGAAAAGAGGGCATACTACTGTCAATAGGTGTTTCTTATGTAAGAGATCTCTTGAATCATGTAATCATTTACTCTTGAAATATTAAGCATCTCACAAACTTTACAGTATGATACTCGGGCTTCTGGGGATCTTTTGGATAATGGCAGATTTTGTTTGTTTCGAACTTCTGGCATGAGAAAGTTTGAGTAGTGACAAAGCGTTTAGATTAATCTTTTTTTATCATTTGCTGGGTTATTCGGAAGAAGAGGAACAATAGGGCTTTTGAAGGGATTGAACAAGATTTTAATAGCATTAAAGATAAATGGTTTCATTATTTTGGTTCTACTGTTTTAGGGCATAATTTATAATGTTTTGAAGATTTTGGTTATATTGTAAATATGTTAATTGACATGTAAATTTTTCGTAAATGGGTGGTGCTCCCTTAGCACCTCATATTAATACATCTTCTTTTATTTAAAAAAATGTTTGGTTTTTGTGGTTAGCAGTTTCTGTTATAGCTCATTGAGGTTGTGTGTTTCAGAAATTGAAGACTAGATCTTTCTTCAAACGGATTGTTAGTACTGTTGTGCGTTCTGTGCAAGATGACCAAAAGGAGCAAGGTGAGTGATATATTGCCTGCTTCTATGCTAGCATATCCTTTGTTACTTCTTATAACTGCTCTGTTTGTTATTTTCCGAATAGTTTTCTTTTCTTTTTTATTTTTTATAAAAGAGGAATTGTGGTAACTTTGCATGTTTTTGTTTTAATATTATGGGCAATGTTGGGAATTTAAATGTCTTGTAAAAGTTTGTTAAAGATTAATAATACATTTTCAATTGGTCTCTTCTTATATAGTCAATAGCAGTTAAGTTCTATTCTAGTTTTTCCATTCTTATTTGTAGTTATTGCTATAAATACCATGTATTGTTCCCTGATCCTAATAACAAGAGTAATACCATAATTTAAGTTTATTCTTCTATCATGGTATTAGAACATTAGGTGCTAGGACTTGATAACTTCCATGTTTTGTGCTCACCATGATGCAGAATGCATTAGCTCTTGATTGCCTAAATAGATAACTGTATTAAATGTTAACTACTGCACTATTCAGGAGCCGGTTATTATAATTTTAGTAATTTTATATTTCAAAAAAAATAATTTTAGTAATTTTAGGTTTTTATTCTTATGAGCTAATATTGTTAGTTTTAGTATATTTTAATTTAATCCTATTTTGTAAAGGTTACTTAGGGAATATTATAAATACTTTTGTAATTCCACTTCTTGAGAGATTCAATTATAAAAAAAAAATACAACCAAATGTTATGTTTAAGACTTCTTAGACATAGTGTCTACTTTAGTTGTGATGTTTAGGTTTTTATCCCTAAATCCCTAAGTGGACAAATCAACCCTATTTGTCCTACATTATACCACAACTCTTCCAACTTTGCAAATTATCTAGAATGAAGTGCAAAAAAAGCTTATTCTCTTCCTTAAAGACAAAGAAATAGCTTGTTTTGCTTTTTTACTCTTTGTTCTTTTTTGTTTCTTTAGCCAAGCCATTCGATCCGTCTCGACTATTAACATAAAAGAAGAAATCCTAATATTTTCCGTTTCCAAGTTCTGTTGGTTTCTTCTTTAGGCACGATCATAGACAGTTTCCTTTTTCTCCTGTAAGTTCATTTCCTAGAAAAGGAAATTTTGTTGCAAGCCCTAAGTGGGAGAAAATGGGGTGTGCATTTGTCTATTGCCTACTTTGGCATGTCAACCTCAGGTTCAGGTTCACTAGCATTGTGCAATCTGCCTACCAAAGATCTGGTCGCCAAAAGTTGTTTCACATGCTGCTGCTCTCTGGTATGTGAGTCCCATGTGTCAATAAATTTTGTTTTGGGTGATAGGTTGCTAGTCTACTTTGATTTCCCTGTGGGTATCTGTACTTTGTGGTATTTTTATACATAATCATCATTCACTCAAGAAGAATTTAAGATCTCTTTGGTGAAGCTAAACAACTACAATTGATGCTTGATGTTATTGATCTGGTCGTTGAGATATATAAAATAAAGTAGATAGAGTAATCAGCAAGGAACTATCTTTGGCTGGTTCTTTTGGTTTCTTTGAAGTGCAAATTTGAGAGCTTGAGGGTGAGTCACTGTTCTAGTTTAGGGTGATTTTTATGTTTGGTTCCAGAGTTAAATTGGTACTTTTTTAGGGTTTGGTTTGCTAGCTCTTTTTTTCTTTTTTTTTTTTTTTAAATTTATGTGTAAATAGCACTAATTAGGTTAAAGAGTATTAAAGTAAAATACTCCGTTTGTAATTAGTTGTAGCTTTCTATCTTTTATTCAATAAGAGGTATAGCACAATTATTCCTGAGAGTCAGTAACAGTGTTTCTTCTCTCTTGTGGGACATCCATTTGCTGTGGAATCGTAATGATTGAAAGATTGATGGCATAGTTTTCTCATGCTCTCTTTTTTGAGATAAAATTTCTCATGCTCTCTTAGATTCTGCTTTTTTAACCATGATGCATATGACTGCCCTATGTGACCATATATAAAGAATTTGGTGTTCTCTGCACTTACAGGAGAGCGAATCCCCTTAACTCATCTGCAAACAATCTCCTTCTTTGTTTAGAGGCTAGAAGGCTAGGGGGCGAATCCCTTTCCTTCCTAAACTTGTCTCTGGCAGCAAGTTATTTGGTTGCGGATAAATTATGCTTTTATTTCAAAAATAAATAAATTATAGGCATGGAATGGTATTTGGGTCTGAAAGTCCAGATAAAAACTTATCTCCCACGTTCTATTAGCTGTAATTTTGGTTATCTGGAAAGAAAGGAGCAATGAGTTTTGATTGCATTATGTCTCTTTTCGCTAGCATTGGAGATTGATGGTTCTAGACCTCGAGTATTTTGTTTATTGATTATCCTTTTAACTACAGAGAGGTTTAAGAATCCATTTAATAATGGTTAGAGTTGTTAGAAATAATTAGTTATGTTATTTAGGTTACTGAAAATTAGCTAGAGATTAGTTTTAATTAGTTTGTTTAGGGTATTATTATCAGCTATAAAAGCCAGTGTTTGTAACTGCTTTGCATCAAAGAAAAATAAACAAAAACTGAAATTGTCAATTTCTCTGCATGTTGTGCAATTTCTATTCTTCTTCTTCTTCAATTTTTCTTTTTTTTACTTCTTCAGAAGTGATGGTTCCTGACCAGAGGATCCAGGGAACTTGTAGAAATTTTCTATTCTTTTTGCAATTCGTAAGCTTTTCTTTTTTTTTTTGGGTAGCAACTTTTTGGCACCTTGTTGATATGATTACTTTTCATTTTGCTGTCAAAGAAAAAGCTTCCTGGCCATTTAGAATGAAGTAAAAATGTTCAATCTTTATTCTAACAACCACCTTTCTAACTTCCCATCCATCTACAATGAAGTGAAAAGAAAAGCTTATGTCCCTAGTTTCTTTTTTTTCACTAATTCTTTTCTATTTTTTAGTCAACCCATTCTATCTGATTTATCTGATATCTGTAGCGTTGTTCTTTAATCCCGAATCATCAACACATTTCTTTTTCTTTACATTCCTTTCCTAAAAACAAAAATATTGTTCTCCAAAATGCTAGGAGATAGAAAATCAGGTCTAGCTTGTTCTTGGAAGATCATAGTATATTAGTCCTCTAGAAGCTTCCAGACTGTCTTTTTCCTGAAGCAGATATTGTATTTTGGGTGTAAGGGAGGTGTTTCTTCATGGAAAAACATTTGACCTCAGTGGCACAGACCAAATGAGAGATAGATCCATGAATATTAGGAAGAATATAAAAATATCAGTCCAC
>NW_019014649.1:1618359-1629194 GCF_000150535.2 Carica papaya | reverse complement strand
AATTGTATGTTCAATGCCCCTTCTCTGGAATTAAAATTTACATTAATTAAAACCGTAATGGAAGGTAATTTTGAAGTTCAACAGCTAATATGAGAATTTGACAACATCAGCAAGAAGATATTTTGGGTTGAGTTATGACATTGTAGCCCTCATTTAGCTCTATATGGCTTAAGTATCTCAACAGCATGCTGCATAATATTGTGTTGTATATATCATAAAATAGTTAGTTGGCTGTTATCTGAGTCTATTCTCGACAGGATAATCATAACGGATGTATTAGGTGGAGATATTCAGTTTGACTTCTACCACCGATGGTTTGATGCAATCTTTGTGGCCAGTGCTTTTCTTTCATTGATTTTACTCTCTGCTCATTATACATCTCGCCAAGCTGATAAACATCCAATTGATTAATGTATTCATATGTAAGTATTTTTTGTCTTTTACAATTTCTTGGATTGTTCTAAATCATTTTTATCTTCCTGGTATTGAAAAGTAAAGTTATCATGATTTACAATTAATTCTCAGTGGCTAATCTATCAACCAAGTGTTTAGGAAAAAGAGAAAGCATACCAATTTAAGCATTTTTTTAGCAACAGTAAGGGTTGCTTGTGTATAGGACTCATCAACCCAAGATTTCTTGTTTATCCTGTGTTTAGAGACAAGCATCCAAAAAACCCCTTGATTACACTATAGTTAGCATCACTAATAGAATTGAGAAAATTACGAGGGGCTATTTGTGGTTCAATGTAGGAGAGGAGGCTAGGGATAATCTATCAAATGGAAGGTGTTGCCTTTCTATGAAGTTGAGAGGCTTATGGCCGCTGTCAAGTTTTTTTTTTAATAAAATGTCTATCGATTTCAATGTGTTTGGTCTTTTCATGTTGACTTGATTGTGAGCGATACTTATAGTCGATTTATTGTCACAATATAGGTGCATAGAGTTTTCCCGCTTGATTATAAGATCTTCTAAAATTCTGTCTATTGTAGTTCTCCTACTTCTTGTGCGATTTTTTGAAATTATGACTCTGCACTTCATCTCGCAATTATATTTTGCTTGTTTCTTTAGGTGACTAAATTACCCTTAAAGAACGTACAGTATCTTGTGGCAGACCTTTTGTTTACAACTAATTCTGCATAATTTCTATTAATATTAGAGTTTAGGAGCAGTTTATCACTATTTTTGAATATAATTCTTTTTCCAGTGACCTTGTTGGGTAATATTGTATTGTGTAGGCTGTTTGTAGGTGCATTTTTTTTGGATTATGCATAAATTAATTTGTAGCGCTCACTGCATAGGTGATGTCTAGTCTTATGTGGGATAGATATATCAATCATCCAACCAATCTCTAATATATTTTCTTATTTACTGGTGTATTTTTTTTACTTTTCCTAGTTTGTAATTAGGATCAACAAAAATGTTAGCTGGTTTGCATGCTAATTTGCCAATATCCTTCAACAGGTCATGAATATATTTTTACTGTAGAATAAATTCCTCAATTTTGAGAGGGTAACTTCAATTCTCATAAAATATTTTTAATTTACCAAGTTCCTTAATTTCAAATTTTTTTATCAAACATTGTTCTAATATTAATTTTTCTTTATCATAATTTTTTGTTAACAATAATGTCATCAACGTATATTAGGAGAGTTGTAACTCCCCCTATCTCTAAGTGTTTGATGAGTATAGTGTAGTTTCCTTGAGTTTACTTAAATCACAAATCTATCATCATCCTTGTGTCAAACTGTGCTCTTGGCGGTTGCTTGAGTATATAAGAAGCCTTCTGTAGTTTACTACCTTATTTGGTCTTGCTTCTCTATCAAAGTCTGGTAGGATATCTACGTAAATTTATTTTTTTAAGCATCGTTTCCTGTGCACTGTCTATGTATTTCCGAGTGTCGTTCGTTTAGACAGAGGTTGAAGTTGAGGGTGGCGTAGAGGATGAGCGATGTACATCTCTTGCTTCGTGATAGGAGTAGGATTGTGACATACGACTTCATGCTTGCTTCTAGCATCTGCATCTGGTCGCCAGAGGAGGCATCACGACAGATGACAATAAACGCATTGCGTTTATGTTTGGTCGCTGACACGTCCGATGGTGCGGCTGCATTTGTTCATGGTGAAGTGGTGGTGGTTGGCAGTTGTTTTGTAATGGTCAGTTATAAAGGCTAACCTAGTCTTTTTAGGGTTTTTTCTTTTCTATTTTGGCAATGAAAGTAGAATAGGGTTGATAATTGAGACCAGAACTTCTTTAACCTAGACTTCGATACCGTGTTAAGAATACCTTTGATGTGTATTCTACTGAATATCACAGTTTTATGTATACAGATTTTGTAGGAGAAAGAATAAAACAGACAATAAATTACAATTAATTACTAAATGTGTAATTTACTCTTCTATCTTTTAACCTAATTTATCATTTATTTAACATTATTAATAGTTGACTTATTATCGCAGTAGATTCTTATAGGTCCATCTAACTAGATTTTTAAATTTTTTAAAATCATTTTCAAGCATAGGAGCACACACTCCTTGAGTCATAACTCTGAACTGAGACTCTGCATTAGACTTGACCATCATATTTTGTCTTTTACTTATTAGTCATTAGATTGTCTCCAAGAAAGTTGTAGTATTCCGAGGTGGATCTTCTATCAACTAATGGTCATACATGATCTGCATCAAAATATGCTTCCAGGAGTAGGACAATATTTCTTTTAAATGTAATTCCCTTCTCTGGAGTCCATTTCATATAGTGGAGAATCCTGTAAGCAACTTGTAGATGCACTTCTTTGGACTTGCACATGAATTAACTCACTAAACTAATTGCATATGTTGTTTATAGCCTGATATATGACAAGTATATCAGTTTTTTATTAGTTTTGGTACATTTTCTTGTCCACTTGTTGGTTTTCCTCTGCCAACCTCAGTTTATGATTGGAATTAATTGGTGTGCTTGCAGTTTTACACACCAGCTTGCCAGTTTCTTTCAGAAGTGAGATAAATATTCTTGACTTTGAGTAAGCTCACTTCAAGTCATAGGAAATATTTTAATTTCATCAATTCTTTGATCTTGGATTCTCTAATTAGGCATTATTCGAGAATTACTTTTTTCCCCTTCATCATTCCTTGTACATCTACATACACCAAGAGGTTCGTGACTCCTCCTAACTCTGATGTTTTGTGAACAGGTTGTAATCACCTTGACTTTATTTGTAGTCTGTACATAGTATTATTTTTACAGATCTCCCAAACCATATTGGGAATTGCTTAAGCCCATGCAATGTTTTTTTTTTTTTAATATACACACTTTATTCGGTCTTATTCTCTTAGCAAATTTAGGAGAAATTTCCATGTAAATCTCTTCTTCTAACTCCCCACGTAGGAAAGCATTTTTGATATCAAATTGTTACAATTGCGAATTAAAATTAGTAGTTAAAAATAGTAGGGTACTTACCGTATTCATCTTTGCAATGAGTACAAATGTTTCTTGATAATCAATTCATTAGATCCGAGTATACTCTTTAACCACCAATCTTACCTTGTACCTTTCTTTGGTTCTATCAAGCTTGTGTTTAATAGTGAACATACTTGACCCAATTTTCAAGACCGTAGAAACCTCCAGGAGTGCCTAGAGGTTATATGTGTCCTAGAGGGTATGTGTCATTGTAGCCTATAAATGGGCATGAATTCAATGAATCGAGCACAAAAAGTATTATAACCTCAAAGGATTTTTTTCTCTTCCTTCTCTCTCTCCTTCCAGATCAGAGTCATGACCTACTCATTGAAAGGTTTCTTCAACCAATTAGCTCTATGGCCAGTAGTAGGGCTCCAGTTGATGTCTTCCAAAAATGAGGTGATGCTTGCCCTCCTTATTGTATAACGGACTAAAGAATTTGGTAAATTCTCTCCCAATGGCTATAGTATCTTGTTCAATCACTCCATTCCCATATATTTTTTATAATTCTCTCTGCTTGGTAATGTTTATCGAAAAACACAACTGGGTTATAGTACTGACCTCATTGTTTTTCATCCTTCCATAATGATCTGTCATTGTTAGAGAATGTTAATTATCATATCAAGTGCCTCATCATCAGATGCTTATCTTGTTCATTTGTTTGTTTTTACAGGAAGCATAGTTGTAATATGTATGTTTCACTTCAAAAGGATAAAAGGTAGGTTATGACATGTTTACTTGAATAATGTCTTTGTTATTTCTATGTGGAATTTGTAGGTTCACTTTTTAATTCTTCGGAAAAGAATTCTTTAAAGTTGAGATTTAATACTCTTCATTTTTGTTTAATTAGGTCAATCAATTGATTAATTTTTGGCTTGGTTGTAAAATGTTGAACAAATTATTATGAATATGTAATTTTATCGTTTCTCTCAGTGGTGGTGTTGGTAGTTTATTGTTGCAGCTGTTTTTAGAATGGTTGGGCTATAAGAGTTTTAAGTTAAACTTTATCATGGATGACTCATTTAATAATTCTGGGAAATTTCAAATTGCAACTTGTTGTAGCAATACTTTGCTTAAAATTGCATTACAGCCACTACCATCTACATGATCCTTACTGAATGCTAGTACCTATCGACGAAGTCACCAAGTCAACATGCTATATTACTATTAAAAAAAGCATCCATTGTGTAGTAGCTTAAGTCATAAGGAGTTCAGGAGTGAGATTTCTTTTGGTTCCAAAGTTGTAATCAGGAAGACAAGGATAATGCTTCTGTCATTGACTTTTGAGACCTTGGTAGTATTAGTTGCCTAAATATAAATTATGCTTAAGGTCTTGGCCATGAGATATCAGAACTTTTACTTGTGTAGTTTTGCTTTTCCTTATACAGGTTAAGCTGACATAAACTGAGTTAAACTTGTTCCACTAGCCGTTGTTGGTCATTACATAACTAAATTATATTACGTGTAGATAAGGTGGTTATGCTTCACTGATTCATGATGTTGCCTTTCCTTTTCAATAGAAAAGGGATGACCAGAATAGGAAGCTATATAAAATGAGAATCAGAGATCCAAGTGATTTGGATGTACGAAAAAGTTGACCCCTTGTGCCCAAAAGTTGAAAATGTAAAATCAATATCCATCTTTTGTCATTGCTGTTTCCTTCTACGTTTTTGTCTTTATTCTTCAAGGGGTTTGATAGTTGCCTCTAATTGCAGGTGGCAGATTTGTTCAGATAAGAGGGAAAAAAAAAGTGTTAAACTATCAAGCAGCAAGTATTACATGACTGCTTGAATGATCATGACCCAGAAGCTCCACACATGAGGACCATGTCGGCGAATAGAAGGTTGAAGTTTTGATAGGATTTATTTGTTGTACCTAGTGCACATTAATGGAAGATAAAATTGTTTCTGATCAATGAGATCTTAAGTTCACAATTTGTAATTTTTCTTTTATTTGATCAATCAATGGTCAAGTCCTTCAAAAACCTGTATTCCCTGTACAGCCATGAATTTGGTTTCATTCAATGCAAATTCTTCATCTTGTGTTCCATGGTCATGTGATGGATTCTCAGTGGGTACCGCTGCTGATGTCAATTTTGGTGGCAAGAAGCTTCAACCGATGGTCATGGAAAACTGTGGAAGGTCTTCTTTTAGATTACTGCAGCAAGGCATTAGTTGGGTAACAGTGGTGTTGACAGTATTGTATCAGATAGCTGATTTGTAGTAGCTGGTTTGAATATTGAATTATGTTATCAATGGACTAAAGTTGTGCATATTTTAAGGTGGTACCTTTTTTCACCATCACCTAGCAAAACCATGGAATAAATTTTATTTTCCATCAATCTTCTCTGCTTATTGTTGAATATTTTTTGAAGCAATGCTGTTGAAGCATTTAGTTAAGATGTCATTCACTTGATTCCTTTCTTGTGGTGTTGGATGATATTGTGAATTTATCACTTGAAACTTCATACACCTAGGTTTCACATCCGCTATATCGGCCTTCCTGGAGAAAACACAAACTGATTTGTGTTTAATTTGGTGATTGCTCTGAAATAGGGAGAAAATGTAATTATTCATGAGCATTTTGCTGGATTTCCCCGACTCATCTAAGACTTAATTAGAACTTGCCGCTCACAAGCTTTGGTGGTGCCTGGCTTACGAAGTGACTAATGATCTCCCTTTCCGTAACGTCTCTACCAATGATTAAATCTAGTTGGAGGGTCTTTTTTTTCCCCCTGTTGTAACAAACTTGTTATGTACGAATCAATTTTCCTTCTTTTAATGCGTATGTTTTCTGAGCTGTCAATGGCTTCCTTATCAAACCATGTGATTTATCAGTTGATGACGTTTACGAAAGTAGAAGTTTGATTAAGACGTGTTTCCAATTGGTGTTAAGGCAACTTTATTGACATTCAACAGTTTCAACACAACTTGCGTTCTGCGAGCAATAAATATCAACAGCTACAAACCCTTCACACTATTTAACCATCAAAGCATGATAACGCCATTTTGGAGAACTTGATTCTCAAGATTGATTGATGTACAATTAAGGATTTAAAGAGTCGGTTCTTATATTTAATATTTTACTTTTGAAATAAAGGTTTTTGCATTATTTGATGGGAACATGCTGATATCTTTTTCGGCAAGAGAAACAGGAAGGCCTTTTGGTACCTGAAAAAGAACTACACCATACAATCATGCAAATGAGAGAAAGAGCCTGACAGAAAGTAGAAACATCAGGAGAACCAACATTAAACAAAAACCAACACCAAGACACGGGAGAAAAAGAAAAAAAAAAAAAAAAAAGCATTCACGTCAGAGAAGCAATAGACAGGAAACAAGAATAAAATTTCAGTCAGAATTCTGTATGAACTCCCATTGTTAATGCAAGACTACTTATGACTAATAGATAGGATCAATGGCAAAGCAAACACTGTATACTTGAAATGTTTACTGAAAGCAAGTTCTTCTCAGCTTCACAAGTCAATTGTTTGGAGCAATGCTATACATAAAGGTGAAGCATTAACAGCCCATTATTGCACAATTGTACACAAATGCACCTGCCCGTTCCCTAACAGCAAGCACATTCCAATCTGATCCTTCGTTGTTGCCTTCATCTGGATTCCATGAATGGAGCACAATAACTTCACCTTCAGGTCCTCTATGTCCTCCAATCACTAGCAAACTGTTGCCACATGCTTTGAATGCCAGTCCCCAGCCATTGGAAGAATCAGCTCTGACTGGCAACCTCTTCACAACATTCCAGGAGTTATTAGTCTTGTCATACTTCTTTACCTCGTTTGTTGCTTGATCAGCAGAGTAAAGCTGATTATTGACAACAGCAACTAATGGAGGAGAACGCATGGCCGGAGGAGACTGTGTACTCACACTGGAATCAGGATACATGTTTTCTATCCGCCTCCATGTCTTTGTCTCTATGTTATATTCTTCCCCACAAGTCAAGCAATTGGTATGGCTTGACATGCCCCCGATGACATAAAACTTACCATCCATAAAGAAGCCTGAACTAAGTTTACGTGACAAATTCATGTCAGGCAATATTTGCCAAGTACCTAGTTCAGCATTGTAAAGCTCAGCGGACTTCAGAACATGGCCATGCTTGTCAGTTCCACCAGCAACAACAGCAATCTCTCCAAGACTACTTGAACCAAACAGGCAGCGAGGCAAATTCATTAGAGGGCATCTAGACCAATCACGGGTAATCAAGCTATACATCCAAATAGCAAATCCGGACAACTCCCGCCCAAACACAAGTAGCTCAGTTCCCACTGCAAGGGACTCCTTGTCTGCATACGTAAAACAATCATCACATGGCATCCTAGGTAATCTCATCCATCTCTGTGTTACAGGATCAAAAGCTTCCCAAGGCATTAAAATACAGGCTAAATAAACCCAATGTTCTATGATTCCAAGCCGCCGCCTCAGTTTATATAAATATCCACTTTCAACCAATGATTTGAATTTTTTATTCAAACTGGCCAGATTTGGGAAATCTGACCTGCTCCCCCAAGCGAAAATATCTAATGCTGTGTCATCAGGAAGGCCTGGTAGGAGACTGTCATCTGATGGTTGGCTATCATGATTCTCACCAGATGATGCCATGATGACATGCGTATCCTCATTTAGCTTTGCATATAAATTGGAAATATGAATTTCCTTTTCAAGAAAACCTTTTCCAAATTCTTTCAAACTAATATTTCTAGCCAAGAGAAATGATTCCAATAGATGCCAATTTTCTTGAAGAAATATGAAATCTTGACTGATGGATGAGCCGAGTTGAAACATTATATGATGCAGCAGGTCAGCCATAGCTGGTGATTCCCAATCTGACCCTTCAACTTTCTTCTTTTGTCCATTTAAAGCATCTCTGAACACCATTTCAATCAATGTGTGATTGAGGATGCTACACGATAAAAGAAAGGGAAAATCCAAGAAAGTTGTCAGAAGGTTATAATATAAGAAAACTTCAAACTTAAAAGTGCCAGTTACAGAAACCTCTTCCAGCCAAAAATGATGGTGTCATAGTAGTATGGAATGCATAAATCACATTGGCATAGAGTTGGACCAAACATATAGGCATGTGCCTAATTAGCAATGGAAACCTCAAGCACCAAATAATGAAAGATTGTACCATGCAACACAATAAAAGTCCTCAACCTTAGATCATGCCTTTGTATAGACTCACCAAATATTGAACTTTCTCTTCTGACTTTTCATTTTCTCTCACCAACACCTATGTAAAGGGAGGAACTACTGTATGGCCAATGGCCACAGGTTTTATCATTACCGTTAATCAAATAAGAATACAACATTATGGTTTTAGTTTGCTGATATACTAATTGTTATTAAGGTCATATGTTGTCTATGGGCATTTTTTTTTTTTAAATAAAAAATCAAATGCTGAGAGTGGGAGTCGAACCTGTGACCTCCCAGGCCTTAATCTTAAATATGTTGTCTATGGGCATGCCATCATGCAACATGTAAATATTTACTATTACATAGAATCATCTGTTAATAAAGAAATATAAAGCAAACATAAGGAGAAAAATGATTGCCTGATAGTAAGAAGAATGATTTGTCATACATAAGAAAAAAAATAGTTAGAAACCACAGCACACTTACCTTAAAAGCTTCAGCATCCCTACTAATATTATATTGAAAAATGAAGTAATAAATACTACAATTTCCCCCCCTCAATAAGTTCCTGATTTGATTAAGAAGAACCAAAAGTAGATTTGGGCAGAAA
Organism: Carica papaya; assembly: GCF_000150535.2. Next base: position 1,619,976 of record NW_019014649.1, on the reverse strand, counting down.
AATGATAATGAATGACAAAAATTATGAATAATTGCTTAGTCTTCTTCATCACTTTTTATAACCTTTTCTTCTCAACCACAAAATGCCCATCCAAACATGGAAAGTTACTGATTGCTTTCATGTGCATTAGTATTTTTTGTCAAATTCCAACTTTCTAATAGAAACATTTAGCAATTACTAGAAAACTTTGAAGTGAAAGATTATAAAAGAAAAAATGACTGAGGATGGATTAAGTCCCCAAAAATATGTCACTCCATATGAATAAATGGATAATTTATTGAATTAGATGCCATAATCAATATCAAAACCAGATTTTTGCGCCATTCCCCCCAAGACATTTTATGTTTTACACAACTGCATGACCATAAACCTTCTTCCATGCCCACTATTTCCACCTAATCAAGGAGAGACTGATTTCCGAATAAAGTCAGCAGAGTCCGTACGCATTTTGTTAATAAGCAATAAAAGCAAGGTATCCTTATTATTTTATCATACCAATCAATTTCGATGATGCATGCAGAAATCTACATAATACATAGGCTTTCCTTTCGATATCAGTCCTTTTCTTCCTCTGGAGCAATCACTACTAAGCTAAATATCCGTCATGTTCAAGATTTTTAAAATATATATATATAATTTTTGGGGTGTGTGCTTCGGAATTTATTATTATTTTCAAGTATTAATTGCCAACATACAATAGAAAATAAAACTTAGAATCTTCTTCAAGCACCCAGCTCTACTTATCATTATCCAAATTAATCTCAAAAGCTGCAAACCTAGAAACCAAAAATCACGAAATGTACTAACAATTTAACATGCAAGATGAGCGGTTTATGGCCAACCAGACCACAATTCACAATCAAAGCTGAAAGCAGTGATCAAACAGAGAGAAATTCATCACCTCAAGGAAACAACAAAAGTCCCAAATCTTCACCGGAATTCTGCAGCAAGCCAGTCGCGGACAGAAATTAGGAATCAAACAGGTCCGTTTTCTCCAACTCAGAACCCTACTCAGCTGACATGCAACCGAAAAAGTAGATCTATCTCCCTCCACCTCCTTAACTATACATGTTCAGAAACAAAGCCGTCGCTGAAGCTGTAAAGTTGAATTCAGTCATTTCATAAGAAAACCTTGATACCTCTCCCGGTATAAGGCCATAAGAGATTGAGAAAGAGATCTGCAAGTTCAGTCTCTTTTATCTCCCGAGCCTTTCTCTCTCTGTAAAACTCCCATTCTCATCCACATGATCACTACGTGTCTGAAGATGATTCTCTCCATTTTCACTTTCTCTAGAAACAGAAGAAGAGTGATCTTTTACTCCTTTCCCCTTTTATGTATTGGGAATTTTTGTTTTTTTGTTTTTTTGTTTTTTTGTTTTAAACGTTGGTTCCATCTTCAGATAAACGGTATATTTTATTTTCTTATTTATTTATTTTATTTTGTATATTTCACAGCATTGTAAATTAGTTATTTTCTGTTTCAAATAATTTAAAATTGTTATTATTCTAAAAATTAATATTCCCTTTTTTCCAAAATTAAATAACAAATTTCATTAAAATAAAATATTTAATTAAACAAATTCTTTTAACGTCTAAACTTTTTATTTTTATTCTTAT
>NW_019014649.1:1586173-1608031 GCF_000150535.2 Carica papaya | reverse complement strand
TTGCAGAAAATATAGAGATTGCTTCATCTATGAAAAGGCAGGTTATTGAAACTAGCACTGGGTCGCAAAAGTCATCCAGCCCCACCAAAACTGGTATGCTATCTCGGGAATCTTCGTTCAAGAGCATGGATAAGGGAAAAACAAAGCCAGCTAATCAACTATTTTATGCTAATCTATCTAATAACGATATTCTGGAAACTGCACGCTCTCCTAGAACTGGTCCACAACTTCAAACACCCAAGGGTAAGCATACAGATAATGTTTACCAAACCTTTCGTTTTCTCTCTTATAATCTTTGTGTACTTGGATGTGTTGTGCACTGACGGTTTTGCTGATGGATGCATTGTGTTATTTATACAGGTACCTTGTTAAAATCCAATTCGTTCAGTACCATAAATACCAAACCTAAAGTGAAACTTGTAGATGAAGTTGTTCCACAAAAACAGAAGGGGGCTAAGGAATATTCTTCCATTAATGCAAAGGAAGGTCCTGCGAGAATGATGGGCAAATCTATGTCATTTAAATCTTTAGGCCGTCCAAATGGCAGTGATTCAAAAGTAAAAATGCTTTCATCTAATTTTTCTCATACTCATGAATTAAAAGGGTCCAAGGGAATGAAAGAGAAGAGTACATTTGAAAGGAAAAATTTGGCTAAATTGGATCGTTCTCATGTGTGTTCATTGACAACACCTAAAGTTGATCAAAAGTTAACACCTCGTGGTGGTGATGCTGTTTCTTTGCCATCTGTGCCTAGCAACCGTGAATCAAGGGGTTTACACTCTGATGGGAAATTAAGTACCTCGACCAAATTAGCTCGAAACCGTGTGGAAGTTCCACTTCCTTCTGGTATGGATACTAGTTTTTATTGGGATATACCATCATAATTCTAACTGCACTTTTTTCATCATTTTATTTATTTATTTTTTATTTTCACTTTTTTTTTTCCAATACATGTGGTTTGGTCTTTAAGAAGTTGATAAAACTGTTTTCTTTGCAGTTGGTGCTACCAATGGTTCCGAGAAAACGTTCAACCAGATTAGCCCTAAGGATGAACCATCTTTGACTTCTTCTTGGACTGTTGAGAGACCTCCCGGCAATTTTAATGGAAACCCAGATGATGGGTTACCTCGGCTGCAGGAGTCAACAAATCAGGCTGAAAAAACTAGGGATGGGTCTATCAGTCACTTAAGGCATCCTATTATTTCTGGATCAAAAGGTTTACCTTGTCAAAAATGTAAAGAAGTATGTCATACTGTAGATAATTGTCCAACTGACAATGTGTGGGGTTCTGGCTCTGATATATCTGCAACAAGAAATCCTAGAGAGGAGATGAACAAAGGTAATAAAGTGAAAGCTGCAATGAAAGTGGTTCGCAATATGCCTGGATTTGGGAAGAACAGACTTGATCAGTCAGATGGTTTTTCTGGACCTGGCATGGATGCTCAAGGTCATTTACCAGTTTCAAATAAACTGAAAAATTCGTGTCCTGCTGAAGGAACACACGAAGTACAGGGGAGTTTTAGTTCTGATTCATACAAACAAGCTACAAATAATGAGAAGCAGCTTGCTGCTCCTTCCAGTGAGACAGGGTTTGCTCCCACATTAGGGGACTCGGATAGTAATGTTCCCTCTGTTGCAAAACAGACTATAAGGGACTGGTCCAGTAATTCTTTGGCAGCCATACCTCTTATTTTAAATATCTCAGCCATACCAGAGCATGAATTTATCTGGCAGTAAGATTCCTTTCATTCTCCTTGTGAATCTGTTTTCTGTTAATGGAGCATATTGCATTTTTGTTTTCCTGATCCTTTTCTGATTCTTTTCTGCTTGATAGCTGGCTGTATGCCACATGTTCAAAAGCATTTCACTTAAGCTTCTATTGTTTGCATCAGGGGACTTTTTGAGGTGCATAGAGGTGGTAAACCCCCAGATTTATATGGTGGAATTCAAGCACATCTATCAACTTTAGCATCACCTAGAGTTCCTGAAGCGGTTAACAAATTTCCTGGAAGAGTTCCCTTGAATGAGGTACCTCGCTTGAGCACATGGCCAGCACAGTTTCATGGAAGTGGTGCGAAAGAAGATCACATTGCTCTTTACTTTTTTGCCAAGGATCTCAATAGGTAAATAGATGATGTGCCAGCAAGTAGAATTAGGAACTGCATTTTCATAGAAATACGACTTCTTTCCTATTCTATCCTTAGGACTGCTTTTACTCTGGATCTATTTTTTTCTATTTAATTGTATTTCTTATTTTGATCCTGTTGACTCTTTGGTACCATGATTCTTGCCGTAATAATTTTTTATCAATAAAATTTATAGTAAGTGACTATATAGACTAGCCTATGAATAAAATTTTTAGAAGAGATTATGAAGAAAACCATAGACATCTACTCAATGATTTGAGTAGCTGCCAACCCTGTGGGTTTGGTTGTGTTTGATTCTATAGTTGTTGAGCACATTTTCCTTTATCTATTTCTTTCCTATTTTCTTTTCTATTATGTTGTGCTACATCGATATTATTATGTGCTACTTTTTTTTCCTAAAGAATTGAAACTGATTGTTTTGATTTTTTTTCGAAATAAGAAACTGATCATTGTAATTCGTATATTTGTCATCTTGATTTTCTAATAGGTATTTTCTTAAAAATTTTTTGTTTGTGATGCAGTTACGAAAAGAGCTACAAGGGTCTGGTGGATAGCATGATTAAGAAGGATTTAGCCCTGAAAGGAAATATTGATGATGTCGAGCTATTGATCTTTGCATCCAACCAACTTCCTGAGAATTGCCAACGTAAGAATTGTTATTATTTATTATTACGATTACTTTATAAGAGCTGAATACATTGGAATAAATACGTATGATATGATTTCTGCCTTTTTTTTTCTTTTTGATAGAAAAAGAAGATTTTATTAAGAAACTATGAAACGTATACACTGTCGTAGAATAAGACATCCCCCTCAAATTGTCAAATAGAGGATGCGAAAAAAAAAAAAAAAAAGATGAATATGCCAAAAACAAACATCCTGTGGATCACAAGATTATAGCCCTCCCAATTCTGATAAATTTCGGTTATAGCAAGATTGGGAAATTTCCTGTGAGCTTTGGCCCATAAGTTGGTCAGAAAAGTTAATCTTTCTCATCTCTCCTGATCCAACAAGAAGTTGTAAAAATTCTCCTACTCAGTTCAAGTCATTTTCCACAATCTTGCAGAAAGAGTCCCTTGCCCTAGGGCCTTTCCCTCTTTCTGAACCCCCTGCCCATAAATACTTTCATAGAGTATTCCACTGCAGGAGGACTAATCCAACATAAGCCAGACTTTGTGAGCAATTTCCATGCTGTCTCACAAGATATGAATAAATGGGAATGTGTCTGCCCACTTTTGTGGCACATGACAAAAATATCAGGTGAAAAAGCATGATTAGAACTGTGGATTTGATTCATCTCATTAGTATTAAGTCTTTGAAGAATAGCAGTCCATATAAACATCTTTGCATTTGAAGGAACTTGAGCTTTCCAAACAGCCTTGGCAAAAGGGAGTTGGTAACGTGTGGGGTCTTGGGGAGGTGATCAAAAATCGATTTACAAGTGCATATCTCAGAACGGTCCAAAGTCCATATTCTAGAATATGGCTGTCAAGAAAAATAGAATAGCTCCAAACAAAGTCAGCAGATTTAGCATATTATGAGTTGCCTATGTGGTCGGTTTTGCAGGAAATGAAATTTTCTCCTGTCAAATTAAAAAAAAAAAGAAGTGAGGATTAAATGGTTTACAACTTGATGCTCATGCTAGAATAGCCATTTTTCTTTTTCAAGATGTAGAATATGTATGGTTGCCTTGCAATGATCTTTCCAGATTTCGGTAAGTTCATCTTATAATCTTGAAATATAAAGCACAGCAGTGCAGCTTTACAAAGTTTTCACCAAATTACTAGGATTAGGCTACCAAATTCTTTCTTACTATTGTTGTATGTTTTGGGCCATGGTTCTCGTAAATTTATCAGCTTGAATTGGTTTGTTTCTCACTAAGATGTGCTTTGATTTTTGCATGATATTATGTTCTATTTTTATATTTTTGAAACTTGAATTTTCATCTTCGCAGCAGGAGGCTCGTGCTTTGATAGCAAAAAAAAACCGAACATACTTTTAAATATTCTGTTGGGTGTTTTTAAAATTGAGAATTAATTAAATTAGTATTTGAGTTTGTCTTAAAACAATTAGATATTTATTTATTTATGTTGAGATAAAAGTATGAGATGTATTGATAAGTCAGCACCAAAGGGATGACATCCATGAACAAAAAATTTAGAGATCTATGAAAATATCTACAATAGAACCAATGTCATCTATATTATCAAGATTGTGGCCCTGTACAATAGAACCAAAATACTGGAGCGAGTAATCCTTGATAGAGACAAAATATAAAAACAATTAGATAGTTATGATTAGGAACTGGTTGCTGAATTCTTGCAATTTTTGAAAAAAGTTAAATTATTTGAATAAGGATATTGATACAAGTTTGATATGAATTATGATATGTAGCTTCTGTTTTCTCTTTCTTTGATGGGAATTAATAGGATGTAAGTTATTTATTCTTCTTGATACAAGTTTAATTTATGATCACATATTTATTGTTCTCATGAATCTAACTTTCTATCAATATAGTTCAACAATTTTCTTATACTTTTTCATATAATGGCTATGGAATACTTAAAAATAATTTGTATGGGGATACAAATGTTTTTGTTATGTGGCCTTTCTTATAGACCGTTGTTGCGATCACTCTTCTTTCTAGGATAAAATATTTTACAGGTTCTAATGATAAAGATCTGATAGTTAGTTGACTTGTAATCGTGCTTTTACATTTTGGGCAAGTGCTGTAGAGCATCCAACATCCCACATCTCAGTAACTCAGCTATCTGAAATTCATGTTGAGATCTAAGTGCTAAAAATTTAACTGTGAAATGCAATATTTTCTAAAAGCTTACCGAATTCTATGGACAGGTTGGAATACGTTATTTTTCCTGTGGGGAGTATTCCGAGGAAGGAGAGAAAGTTTTTCGAGTTCATTCAAGAATCCATGTATCCGTGGTATGGATGTTGGGTCAACGGGAAAAGATATCTCCTCTGATGTTTTGTCTCAGAATCACTGTTCTTCTAAACAAGGAGTAAAAGAATCATCGACAAAAGCCATGGCATCCAAAGCTCCTGAGAAAACAGGTCTAACTGCAAATGGCAGTGGTAATAATCAAGTGTCTTCCCTTGAGCAGACTTATCTTGGTTCAGAAGCACGACCAGAAGTGAAATTTACCAGCCATTCTCTGGTACTTTCTTTTTTGTTTTCCTACTATTTTCTGCTTGCACTGTGGCTGAAAGTGTCAGATTAATCCTTGTTATATTATTTCCCCCTTTCTCCATCAGAAGCTGGTATTTGGTCTTTAGTTAAAAATTAAATTGCTTTTTTTCTTCCACTAAAGGTTAAAGTTTAAACATTCATTCCCCAATTTTGCCATGTTAGTTCATATGTTATTGGCTAGCTCACCTCTGTCCCCTCTGCCCATAATTCATCTGGTTGGAATCTTTTTTCCTCTTGCCACTCCCGTATAAATTGAATTGCATACTATCTATTCATAAACTATTAGATGGATTTTACTATGCTGTTCTTTCTGAACATTGGCCTTTGCCACTTTGTCCCCTGTAGTCAAAGTTTAATTGATTTAGTGGTTGTACATGTTATATTGATTCCCATTTACCACATTTGATGATTCTAACTTTGGCAGGAAGAACATGATTGTTCAACATTTAGACTGGAAGTAGGGTCTGGACCATCTGCTCAGACAAATGGAACGAATTCTGGTTCAGATGGAGGTAAAAAGGCGCGATTTCATTTTAGTGCTTTAGAAAGAACGTCTAAAAAGGTTCCCCCTGTTGGTAACCAAGAGGTAGCTGTTGTGCATGTGAATATCAATGAGGAGCATACGATAGAGAGAAGGGGTAATGATGGAACCATGGTTAAATTGGAAAGCAGCTCTGAGGAGGATGACCGGCAGATAGATGCAGAAAATTCGCTAGTGAGAGATCTAAACTGTTGGCAGACCAGAGATCGGAAGCGGCCACATCTGGATCTCACAGAACCGCAGACTTCATCTGGCACAAGTCATGAAACTTCTTGGAACGAAATAGGGAATGCATTTATAGATGGAGAATCTGTGAGTAAGAAGCTGAAAACAGGTTTCAGTGAAGTATATGGATGTAATAGCTCTAGAGATATAACTTCTTTTAGCGATGGTTTTGAATCAGACTTGCGTGATTTAAGACCGGGTTCTTCAAGTGGACAAAGATATAAGAAAGCTTGTGATGAGAGAGATATCCCCACAGACTTCGGGGGTGCTGAAAGGTACTTCTTTCCTGTGTGTTCGCAACATGTAAAAGGTTTTCAATTGGGGAACACCTCTATGCCGTTGAAAGAGCTCTCATCAGAGGATGAGGATCAAATTAATGATGCGGTGCCAAGTCTCGAACTTGCTTTAGGGGCTGAGAGAAAATTGCCAAACAAAGGAATCCTGCCTTTCTTTGTTGGAATGGCAGAACAACCTACTAATGAGGGCAAGCCTCCAGATAAGGTTAAGATTAAGGAAGAGGAGGAGGAAGTCTCTGCTTCCCTTTCCCTTTCCCTTTCTTTCCCGTTTCCGGACACGGAACGGACAATGAAACCTGTTTCAAAGAAAGAGCAGCTTCTGCCTGAAAGGCATTCTGTGAATACTTCGCTGCTCCTCTTTGGCAGCCTACCAGACAAATAGATCCATGCAATCGTCACAATATGTAATATTATTGTGCCTCCTGGATGCCAATGTCAGTAAGTGTAACAAGGTCATGTTAGATGATCTTCTGATGGGCTTTATAGGAGTAGTGGCCCTCCATCTGTGCATAACCCATACAGGACTTTGCTAATAATTCTCTTTTTACCCTTCTCAGTTTTTTTTTTTGTCTTTATCCTTTTTTTTGGGGTGCATAGTTACGGCTGTTTGTATATAAAGAGAACCAAAAGCCGGCACAGCAGTAGAAATTTGCAGACAAATGTGTTGATCATTAAGAGTTTTGTCTTACTTCAACCTTTAATCTTTTTTTGCTTATTTTACTGTCTGATTTTTCTTATTGGTCTTGGCGCAGTTTTCAAATTGAACTGCTCGTTGCAGATCTGGCAGTTCTGGCAATCTCTTGATGTTTCTTAATGGATGTGAGTTAGGCGTTTAGAGTTGCTTTTATCTCTCTATTTTCTGTAAGGTATTATGAATGTCAAAAGTGTTGTATCTCTGTTCAATGAGTTATGGCATCTCATGTATATGTAAGTTGCAGGACCTGGAGGTGAATATGTGATTGTGTCAATAGGCGGTGCTTGCTCAAAGCACTCCATTTAACCAGGTAATCTCGGAGGGAACATGGCTGTATACCGACTATATTTTTGCAATGCCTTTATATTATTAGCCTTCCCGTTTTACTTGTAAGCGTCCGTCTCCTTTCTTGCCTAGGGATTCATTTATAGGATTTGGGGTCCTCACTCTATTGGCCAACCATGTTCATGTAGAGATATCTTTTTTCTGAAAAGAATTGAAATTTTTATTTAAAATGATAAAAAAAATATTACAACAATTCACCAAAATGTCAAATTAAAAGTATACGATTTAAACTGCAATATTGGAAAAGAAATTTGTATGTTGTCCTTATTGCTTAGAGTTCCATTGGTTGTGGATGGTTCTGAACACTATTGAACTGCTTTTTCTTGAGCAAATAAGGGAGGAGATTTATGATATATATATATATATAATATATATATATATATATACACACACACACACACGTCTTTGGGTGAGCTTGCCGCAACTCTACCAAGGTGCATATTTAAATTATGGGTCACTTTATTTATAATTAGTTCAGACAAATTCAAAAAGAAAGTTCTTTATGTGTCCTTTGTTCACAATTTCATGTCTTTTCTACCTATGGTCTATATGTTTTAAAATAAACTTAGGATTCTTATTAAATTTAGTCGCAAATATTACATTTTTGGAAACTCCATTGAAATATAAATCGAGCAAGACAGAAATTCTTCTTCTATTTTTTTTTTTCAAATTGATAGAAAAAAAATTATGAATAGAATAAAAACCCACTTATAAATAGTGCGCAGATACGATTACAAATAGATTTATCATTTTTGAAAAATAATAGTTTACTATCTGCTTGACAAATTTATAAATATATGCATTGTATTTTTTTAAAAGAGATGTCAAATGATAAAATTATAATGTAATAATTATTTGTTGGGAATGAAATAAGATTATAATGGAATTGCAATTACATTACGTTTGATTCATAACTAAAATCAATTCATTATAACCTCATTATTGTATTTAGTTTGATCATAATGAGGTTAAAGTAGACGTATAATTATATATATATATATATGACTAAAATATTCTCTCATCATATTTAATTAAAAGTTATTTGCATGCACTTTTATAAGAGGTTGATAGTTACTCTATAAATTAAATCTACATATTTGAACATGCAAAATGAACAAATAGTATTAAAGTTTTATCTTAAGAGGAATACTATAATGTTGTTGAAATCAATAAGGAAACGGAGTTGGTGAGTTGAAAAAGTAAGTGAGAATTAAAAACTTATAACTTATATGTAGTCACCTATATATATCTCTTATAAAAAAAATACATAATAAAATAAATTTTATCTCTGTCAATTATTGTTTGATTTTGTTATGAATTATTGACTATTTAATTGTAAGGTATTTTAATTTTATTGTTAACTATTGGCTACTTAATTATAAAACGTATATCTACTAAGTGTCATATTACTTGTATTATTATTTTCCACATATATAATTCTTGTTGTCTTCGGAAAGATAAGGAAAAAATATGATAACCTATTTACTAATATTTTCGGTTTTTAAATAGTAGAAAATTTTATGTTGTAAATTTTGAATAATTATAAAGATAAAGATGAAAAATCAATTGGTTCATAGTTATCATAAAATTTGAATGTGATGAAAATAGATAAATATATTCTTAAGCATAAGATATTATATAATTGGTTATATAAAAAATATATTCTCTTTAACTACAAAGAGTGATGAATTTGACTGGGTAAGAAAATAAACTAATACATTTGCCCATTGGGTCAGTTGATATTTTTCTCTCTCCATAAAATGTGTGTGTGTATGTATATAATTGGCATTTACTGCAAGGCGGATTAATCAAAGCACAATGGCTTAAAAAGGGTCGCCGCAACTTGATTGGATGCGAATAATTTCTTCCATTTATAACCCTCTTAACTTTCTTAGTACCAATCAAGTCCTGCTATTTCCGTGTATTTTTATGCATTTACCCTTTTTTATTAAAAAAATTATTAAATTTATAAGTATTTTTATGCATATATTTATTTATGAAATTTCATACATATAACACATTCATAAAATAGTTATATTGAATTTATTCTTGTTTTCTTTATTTAAATTAATAAAATATATAAATTTCAAGAATAAAAAAATTGTATGTATAAATTCAGAAAATAAAAAAAATGGAGGGCAGTTACGGAATTAAAAAAAAACGAAGAGCTGTGTGCCCCTTTACTGCCATTTCTTCTTTCCTCTCACTTCATTAACGCTCTCTCTCTGTATCAGGCTTCGCTCTCTCGCGCTCTACCCTTCACTCTCTCTCTCTCTCTCTCTCTCTCTCTGGATCTCTCCTATGGCTTCCTGTTATGTTAATGCATCCATTTCAGGTATGAGTCGCCATATGCAGTTGTATGTATGCATATATTCGTATATGATTGTGTTCGACTATCTTCAACGTATATTGCAAAATTTAGAATACATGTTTCACACCTGTATCTATTTTTCTACAAATTAAGATTTCTGAAGTGCTTGTGAGACTTGTTTGATATATCGGTAGACGCCTGAACATCGTAACCAGGGGGAAACAAGAAAAAGAATGAAAATCTTATTGAGATGGGAGATTCGTACCTTTTTCCCCCTTTTTTGTAGTTTGTAGAGTTATTTATTTGCGGATAGTTGGATGTAGATGAGTTTATGTTCAATTTTACTTGGAAATGGATCTTTGAAGAACGATTCATGTAAATATTTTGCAATATTCTCATGTTAAAATGTAACGTTCTGATGAGAATCTATATAGGACGGAGATCAGAAGTTGAGTTGGACTTGGACTTTATGGGATCGATTGTGGGTGGAAGATATCTTAATTGATAACAAATTATCTGGGGCGGCAATTTCCTATCGAGTTTCTTTTTTCTTTTTCCTGGAAATTCTCAGCGGTGGCAGCTTTTTTTTTTTTTTGAAAGATTATTTGCGACTATCTAATAACATATAATATGAGCTTACAAAAGAAAAAAAAAAACAATAGGGTTCTGTAATTACTGGGGTTATAGAAAGCCATATCTCACGTGCTACTGCCCTCCCTTGTACAATAATTATAATCGCGAAAGTATTTTTTTTTTCCTATGCGTATCTTGTGAGCTCTATCAATTTATTGAAAGATGATATCTAGTTTATGTGTGTGCACTTAGAAAGCTAGTAGCTTACTCAATTGTTACTGGTCTTATTAATAAATGAAAACTGGAGGTTGGCATCATATATGTGTTTGGACTCTTCTACATTTTACTTTTTCAGTTTCTTATACTTGAGGTCTTCCTATTTCATTCAATAGCTTATGCCGAGATATGTATCCTCATTCTATATCCTACGAGCCTTTGAGTGCAGGTGGATCTCATCTAAAGCCACATGAACTTGCTTCTAAGAAGTCTGTTTCACTTGGCAAGATACAACAGCTAAATGTTCAAAGGAAATCAAACCTAGTGGCAATCAACCGCAAATTTTCTGTTTCTGCTGAGTACCGGTAAACTACATCTGTCTCCTTTTTTTTGGTGATTATGATGGTCACTAGTAACTGGTCCACTTGCATTCAGGATTTCTATGTATCATGCTCAAACTGATACATTGGTATCAGTTGTTAAGTCTTCCTCGTTTTCAGCCATTCTCAATATATTTTTGCTTTTCTTGCCCTCAGAAAATAACACAGGATAATTTGAGTGATATAACTTTTCACTTCGTATTAATTTATCATTATTGGCATTCTGAGCATGTTGACTATGTAGCGAACTTTCTTAAGTTGGTCCATACACCTGCTGCCATGTAAAATCTTTTCTGTTTGCATTCTTGGATTTATATACTTCAATAATAGACTTACTTGCTTATGGTCTTGAAGGATTCACAATGTTTATTTGGCTTGCGAGTAATTTAAACCGAAAAGGTTTTCATCCATATTAAGGAAGAATGAGAAATTCTCGAGGTGACTATGTAGATATTTAGTTGATACTTTACTCATTTGCATATGATTTTGGCATTTCTCGTGAGATATCATTATTAGTATAAGTCTGTACACTTCTCTTCATTTATTATGTTGTATTTTAGGGAGAGTGGCGGGGGAGGGGAATAATCTGTGTATATGGAACTTTGTTTATGCTACCCTAAATCTGGAAAGAAAGAAATAGAAACAAATACAATAAATATATGAGATAGATACAGGTCATACAAAGAATTCGGGGTTGCCATTGGAATCTTTTATACACTTTACTTAGAAGAGCTATTACATTGTTTAATCAATAGTAGAGACTCTCAGCTTCTTTCCTTGAAATTCTTGAGTTTTGTTTTTATGGTAATTGAATTTCTGTAAACAATAATGTCTTTTGTTTTCATAAGAGACATCATATGTGCTCAGCCACAATCCATTGGTCCTCAATTCTTCAAAAACATCATTAGTCCAAAAAAAATTATATGCAAGTTCTTATATTTATTTTTTTCTCAAAAAGGAAAAGGTCATACAGTTACTTTCATGTTGGATTGCAAAATTTATATATATGTGTGTATATGTATATTCTTACTGAACAATTGTTAATGATTCTATACTTTTTTTTAGCACATTTGTTATTATCCTCTTTATTTTCTCTATTTACTGACTTTGACAAAATTTTAAGTTCTACATCCTTTTTTTTGTTGATGATGAACATTTATAGAAGTAAGATATTAAATTTTCGTAAAGCATATGTGCTACATTTATTTTTGTTATGCAACTTCACTGACTGATTGATATCTTCTGCAACACCAAGTATTTAGCAATTTGAATTTATTCTCATAAATCTATTTTGTTGCTGTTCCTGGTAAGTGGAATCTCTTTTTTTTTTTTTTTGCTTAATTTATTGATCACCTGCATTGCACATATCCTAATATTTACTATTACAAGTTCGTAGAAGAATGATAATTGTTGTAGAAAAAGTTTGTGTTGAACACTGTCTTACTTTAGTATTCTTTCATTCTTTCCGCTGTTGATTTTTCCAGCTCTGTTGTTGCATTGTAACTTTCTTACATTGATCTTATCTGCTTAAGATTTAATTGTAAATTATGTAACTGGAGAATTGGTTTTCTTGGTCTTTTTCCAAGAAATTGGGGTTAGGAAGATGAATTTCTTTTGAAGCATTATCTTTGGGGTGAATGTTTGCATGTCGCTAGCTGCTGAAAGTATTTTTGTGTTATCATCAGCTACATCTTTGCGTGGAGATTGTTTATTTAGTTCTAAAATAGCATTAAACATTGCATGGTTTGAGATGGCTTGATGGCCCAAAAGTATATATGAGAAGTCGAGAATTTTGATATGACAAGTCTATGAATTGAAATCAGCAATATTTTAAGATTTTTGTGTAAGACTATTGCAGCATATGTAAGTTTATTCTGAATATGCAGGATGACATCAACAAATTGTTTCTGTAAATGCTCATAAGAGCATTGTAATCTATCTGTTCCTTCCTTTGGCCCTTCTGATACAAGAAAGAACTCTATTAGCTTTAGGGTTATATACTGCATTGAATGCCATCAAGTTAAGCTATTATTTTTACTGTCATTGTTTGTTTAAATAGCGTTACTTTTTTTGTTTTTGTTTTCCCATCAGCCGTCTTCAAACAAGATTGCTAATACTATTGCTGTTGTTTCATACGATATACTCTGATGAGGCTCTCCTTTGTTTTTCACTTGTTGATGAATCCAGTGATGGGAATAGAGGTGGAGGAAGTGATTTTGTTGCTGGTTTCCTTCTTGGTGGTGCTGTGTTTGGGACACTGGCTTATATATTTGCTCCACAGGTGATTCTATATCTCATATCCTGTTTTGATGCATAAGGTCTTGAAAGACCTGAAAGCCTGGTTAGATGCTATTTACAAAATCAGGCTGGTTAAGGACCAACCAATAGAGCAGGTTTACTAATGAAGAAAGCAGGTTATATGTTCTGTGGAATGTCTGCAAAGTTACTGAAATTATATATTGTTATAGTGCTCATTATAGATTGTTTTGCTTGAGGTGTTATCTTGTTATGTTGTACCGGGAGAAGATTCAACTTTGTTATGCTTTCCAATAAACTATTATCTGTTTGCTATGCAGCAGGAGTAACTATCACATTCCATTTACTGACATTGGATTATCCCAAACTTCCTGTGAATAAATGTATAAGTTTCTCAAAAGAGCATGTTTTAATTTTATTGCATTTGATAATATCCTACCCATTTATGCAGAATTTTTAAACATAAAAATTTTCACTATACGACTTTATGGTTGCTTCATTTTGTTAAAAACAATTCATTTGTTTTTTTATTAGGATAATTTTATACCGGTTTGCTTTTTTCAAAACTCATGACTTGTATACATTACCTATTATGGAGGATGCTATCTCTGCTTGTTTTACTCTCTCTACTTTGTGTTAGAAATTGTAGTTCCTGGCTTATCTTTGATTGTTGTGGATGGATTTTAGATAAGAAGATCCTTGTTAAATGAAGATGAATATGGATTTCGGAAGGCCAAGCGTCCAATATATTATGATGAAGGGTTAGAGGTAATTTTATTTTGAGGAAAAAATGCATGCTACATTCTCTCCTTTAACTTATAGAAATTATTATTAGTTTTTCAATTATGCGTGTTAATTTGGAAAATCTCCTGTTTCCTGAGAAAGCAGAAAACCAGGCAGACCCTGAATGCAAAAATCAGCCAACTCAACTCAGCCATTGACAATGTATCTTCCCGTTTGAGAGGTGGAGGCAATAATGCACCTACTGTACCTGTTGAAACTGACCCGGAAGTGGAGGCTACCATGTGAGATTTGTTTCAGTTGCTTCATTTTTATAGGCACTGTTTTCAGAAGTGGATGGATACTTCATCATTTTTTTTTATTGGAGCTTTTTGGTTGGTTAATCCCCCAAGTTTTCACTATAATACATAGCCTAGTTTGAAGCTTTTGAATATTGGATAATAAGTAGATGTTTGGCAATAGATCAGGACTATTTTATCTCTGTTTTCTCAACCTCATTTATTTTTTCTTTTCATGCTTCATCTTTGTTGTTTTTATTTTTCTTTTTTGGAGATTAGGAGTTTAGGTTCAGGAGTTTCATACTTCCATAATCTCTTTTTTTCGTGTTTCATATTCTCGTCTAAAAATTTTATTCATAGGCTAGTCTATATATTGTCTACTATAAATTTTATTGATAAAATTTTATTACGGCAAGAATCATGGTACCAAACAGTCAACAGGATCAAAATAAGAAATACAATTAAATAGGAAAGAATAGATCCAGAGTAAAAGCAGTCCTAAGGATAGAATAGTGAAGAAGTCCTATTTCTATGAAAATGCAGTTCCTAATTCTACTTGCTGGCACATCATCTATTTACCTATTGAGATCCTTGGCAAAAAAGTAAAGAGCAATGTGATCTTCATTCGCACCACTTTCATGAAACTGTGCCGGCCATGTGCTCAAGCGAGGTACCTCATTCAAGGGAACTCTTCCAGGAAATTTGTTAACCGCTTCAGGAACTCTAGGTGATGCTAAAGTTGATAGATATGCTTGAATTCCACCATATAAATCCGGGGGTTTGCCACCTCTATGCACCTCAAAAAGTCCCCTGATGCAAACAATAGAAGCTTAAGTGAAATGCTTTTGAACATGTGGCATACAGCCAGCTATCAAGCAGAAAAGAACCAGAAAAGGATCAGGAAAACAAAAAATGCAATATGCTCCATTAACAGAAAACAGATTTACAAGAAGAATGAAAGGAATCTTACTGCCAGATGAATTCATGCTCTGGTATGGCTGAGATATTTAAAATAAGAAGTATGGCTGCCAAAGAAATTACTGGACCAGTCCCTTATAGTCTGTTTTGCAACAGAGGGAACATTACTATCCGAGTCCCCTAATGTGGGAGCAAACCCTGTCTCACTGGAAGGAGCAGCAAGCTGCTTCTCATTATTTGTAGCTTGTTTGTATGAATCAGAACTAAAACTCCCCTGTACTTCGTGTGCTCCTTCAGCAGGACTCGAATTTTTCAGTTTATTTGAAACTGGTAAATGACCTTGAGCATCCATGCCAGGTACAGAAAAACCATCTGACCGATCAAGTCTGTTCTTTCCAAATCCAGGTATATTGCGCACCACCTTCATTGCACCTTTCACCTTATTACCTTTGTTCATCTCCTCTCTAGAATTTCTTGCTGCAGATATGTACACTGTCAGTTGGGCAATTATCTACAGTATGACCTACTTCTTTACATTTTTGACAAGGTAAACCTTTTGATCCAGAAATAATAGGATGCCTTAAGTGACTGTGGTAGCCCCATCCCTAGTTTTTTCAGCCTGATTTGTTGACTCCTGCAGCCGAGGTAACCCATCATCTGGGTTTCCATTAAAATTGCTGGAAGGTCTCATAACAGTCCAAGAGGAAGCCAAAGAAGGTTCGTCGCTAGGGCTAATCTGGTTGAACTTTTTCTCGGACCCATCGGTAGCACCAACTGCAAAGAAAACAGTTTTATCAGCTTCTTGAAGACCAAACCACATGTATTGGAAAAAGAATATCCTTTTTTTTTTCCTATTGAGTCGTCTTCTACAATGCTAATGCTCACTATTCTTCATAATATGGAAGGATAAATTTTCCACATAGATTACTTCAATCAAAGGGCTATATGAATATGATTTAATACAACTTTATAATTGCTACTCCCTTTTTTTTCATTAATCATTCCAATTGTGTTTGTTGATTCATTGTACTAACAACTGGTTTTGACATTTTCAAAGTTGTATTTGATATATACTTATATTTTCATAATTTCTTTAGGTAGAATGTTGATATTTTTCTTTCTTTACAAGATATTATGAGTTTAATTTATATTATTGGTATTTGTGTATCTTTCTTATGAAGTTTAATTTTCATTAATTACATATTTCCGTAACAATTAATTATCTAACAACTATTTATAACTATTAGTATACTTAAACTTGATTTTTGTTAATATTCTAAACTTAACTTTTAAGTTTATTTTCCCTCAAATTTCTCTCTCTACATACATAGTCCTGTTTCTCTATGGGACAAAAAGATATGACATTTGTTTAAAAGAGAGGAGGTTGTTTGGATTAAGAGAAAAAGATTTAAGTTCTCCTCTATTCTTACAAAACACATCTTTCGAATCTCAAATATATATATATACACACACACACACACATGAAGTGTGAGTTGTATATCATCAATTAGGTTTACTTTCTATAACATTTTAGTTGGTAAATGAAAGTGTATGCCATAATTTTTCTATCTATCATTGCATGCTTTGTTTGATGGGTGAATAGAAAATAATGAGTCAAGCTAATACTTTAAGTTATTCCTTTTCTAAATCTGCATGCTTTTAAAAATTCATAATTATTTATACATACAGCGGTAACGGTTGTAACAGGAGCTGAATATGCAATAGCAATCTGCGGACACATACCCAGACAGAAACTAAATTTTCACCACGACCCATGTAACAAGCTACACCAAGTAAGAAGTGTAGAGCAATTAGTTCATAAGTACCGTTATTGTATAACTATTCATCAACGGATGCCGCTTTCATAAAGTAGAGATTCAGAAATAGGTTCACGAATACCATCAATATCTACTGGAGGAACAGCAATGAATGCGATAGTAAATACAGAAGTTGCGGTCAATAAAGTAGGGATCATCAAACACCAAACCATCCAATGTAAAGACGGTTTTCAGTGCTGGTTATCCATTTGCAGAAGCGACCCCATAGGCTTTTGTTTTCGCGTCTTGATCATAACATAATCAAATCTCATAATGAGAAGAAAACATAATTAATATTATGATAATACTGGCATATAAGTGAACTTTATGCCTTGTAAAGAGAAAATAATAATCATTTAATTAATGAAGATTTCATATGCTTCTCTTTTACTAATTGTTTAAAAGCATTATTAATAATTGAATAACATATGAATTATTATTTAAATTAATTAAAAAGTATCAGAAAATATATATTTTTTTAAAAAATTAAAACAACTTCAAAAAGTAAAATATACAGACAAAACTCAATTACTAGAAACTGCTGCTTTCTTGCAAACTTTCCCGTTTGCTTCCTCCCCAAGGTTGTCTGCTTGATACTTGACAAAATGAAAAACCTAGAATCTTCTTGAGGGGATTTTAGACATTTCACGTTCTGAATTTGTGTTTGGCTATCAGCCCTCCACGTCTCTCCTCCATGCATCTATTTATCAACAACCCTAAACCTCCATAAGTTAAGTCCCCCCCCCAAATCTCTTTTCCTCTCGGTGACTGTAACCCCTGTGCAAATCAAAATTAAGTCAGGAATTAACATGGCGAAGAAGGAAATGGAGGTGGTGAAGGGGTTAGATATCAAAAGATACATGGGACGGTGGTACGAAATAGCTTCGTTTCCGTCGAGGTTTCAGCCCAAAGATGGAGTCAATACCAGAGCTACATACACCTTGAACGACGATGGAACGGTGCATGTTTTGAACGAGACATGGAGTGGCGGCAAGAGAGGGTATATAGAAGGGACTGCGTATAAGGCTGATCCTAACAGCGATGAAGCCAAGCTTAAAGTTAGGTTTTATATTCCGCCTTTCTTGCCGATCATTCCTGTTACTGGAGATTATTGGGTGTTGTATATTGATGATGATTATCGGTACGCTCTGATTGGCCAGCCCGCGAGAAAGTATCTCTGGGTAATGTGAACTTTTCAGATGATGATTTGATTAATTGATGCAATGATTGCTTATAAACGTGTGTGTATTATATATATATATTGTTTGGTGTAGATATTGTGCAGGGAGACGCATATGGATGAGGAGATATATAATCAGCTGGTGCAGAGGGCGACAGATGAGGGATATGATGTGAGCAAACTTCACAAGACACCACAGAGTGATCCGCCACCGGAGGGAGATGAAGGGCCGAAGGACACTAAGGGTATTTGGTGGATTAAATCGATTTTTGGTAAATAAAAACCAGTGCTCATGATTTTTGGTATATATATATATATATATATAGTTGGTATTGTATTATGTTTTCTGTATATTTGAATGTGTGATCATCAACAGAAAGGCTTATGGGTCTTTCTAATGGGAATTTCTTCTCGTCTTCTTTATTTTTTTTTGTTCTTCTTCTTTTAATAATATTTCTGGGTAAGCAGAAGCTGGTTTAATTCGATTTTGTTGTTATTGGTTTCCAACTCCATACTTGAATTTAAGTAGTTCACTCACTTGTAAATATTTCTTCTGAAAAATAGTAAGGCTCTGTTAGAATCGTAGAGGTAAAGACGGTGTTCATCGCTTAAAAAAAAAATAGGAAAATTAATTTGGGTTTGAAATTTTTAAGCGTTTCGATGGAAGATTGAATTGAATTAATTTGTTTCTGTTCCAAATCGATTCCAAAAAGATTGTTATTAACTAAAGGATTGAACCTAATTGGTCGGTCATACACATTAAGCAATTAAATTTTTGCTAAGCTTTTGGATAGTTGAACAGACTCGTAATTAAAATTGTAAGTGATGTTAAATACTAATTAACGAGGTTAATCAGTTCTAAATTAGAGCAGTATGAAATTTTAAATTCGCGAAAACATTAAAATTATATACTCGGAACATTATCCGATACTGTTTCCTTTTTTCTCTAGTTAAAATGTGGGTTAGAATCTGACACACTATATATGTATAAAATTTTAATTTTTTATTTATAAATATATTTATATTTTTATATTATTAAAAAGAATTAGTATATGATATTAACAAATATATTTTTAAAATTTTGATATAAATATAAATATAAATATATAGTGAAATAACTTGCTTTAGCTGCTAGGTATTCTGTGCAAACAAAATATGTATCATCCTCTGTGGGGGAAATCAGGCTTTCCACCATGATGTATTAGTTCTGATCTGATTACTTGAAAATTACCATAATATTTAGAAATATAAATTATATAATATTTTTTGCACCAAATATATAAACTATTTGGTTACTAATCGTAATGATTACAAATCCACTAAATCGTGTAATTCGATCATATCTCAAATCAAAATTAACTTAAATATATTTAAAAAGAGTATATACAAATATATGTTATACAAACAATACTTACATATATATTTAAAGACACGAAACTAAACTGGCCAGAAGTATTAGGTAGATTGATTATGATAATAAATTATTTTCCCAACATCTAATGTTCTCTCTTTTAAATCAGAAAACTCATTCCGAACAAACAATTGAATATAGGTAAGCAAAGCTTACAGTATGGTACAGCACTGGTTGGTTTTCTTGGCCTGCTTGTAGAACATCTGCTTCAACCACCAAAAATAGATCATTACTCATTCCACTAGGTATGCCACAGTTTATAAGAGGTCACCCAATTATCTGATACCAATTTCTTAAAAACATAATGCAATACAAAAATTGTGCACTTTCAGTAAAAAGAGCATAAAAAGGACATTGTGGAAATCTTAGAAGAGCATGCCATTAACATAGACAGAGCAGGAACTAAGTGAAGACACCAGAAAATCACTTGGGAATTATATAATTCCATTTACAGTAACAAATAACCAAAATCAGTGACAAATAAGAATCCAACAAGTCCCACAAATTAATTGATGAGATATCCTCAGCAGCAGTTTCCATATATTGTGAAGCGTAAGGGAAATTATGAATTGATGATATACAGCATTTATTGACCAACAACAAAAGTTCAGGAACAAGAATAATATCTAGAGAAAATACTTGAGATGTGATGAGAGGCAGGCATTGTTTGAGATTTGGAAGTATGGGATTTACTTACAGATCTGAGCATATATAATGAAAAAATGGTACAGAACCTGTTAACAGTTCATTTACCTGTGATGCTGCACTCAAATCCGAACTCTTCTCAACTAGACTATCCAGCTTCTCACCTCGAGCGAGAACACTATCAATAGTTTTATGCTGCACCAAAAGAACCACATATAATAAAGCACTCAAATGCAAAAGTTCATCCCACAATTCATCTTTGAGTGGCTCATCAAAAAGGTTAACCTCAGAGGCTATGAGCAATATAACAAAGTATGGCAAGGAAAGAAAAACAAGAGCAAAAAGAAGATGCGCACTTTACATTACAGCTAACTAAAACTTAACACTGAACACGTTGCAATACAAGACCATAATCACTTCGGCACATTTCAGCCATCTCCATTGTGATGATTAAAAAGGGAGAACCAGCTTTTCACATCCTTAATTTTTACAACATAATCACCATACTACTGCTATAAAGTGTAAACGATAATCATTA
This sequence comes from Carica papaya, assembly GCF_000150535.2. The sequence continues at coordinate 1,587,311 of NW_019014649.1, read as the reverse complement.
AGATCTGGAGTAAACTCTATGTAAGTACATATCAGATAATTGTCCTGCAGTTGAGCTTGACGGATACCTCTATCCAATATTACAAAAATTCTAGAAAGCTAAGGACCAGACATCACCAACTCATCACCCATTTTTATTCAGCTCACAGCAGTGAATCTTTATTATTCGTCCGCCAACAACAGATACCTTCATTAATCTTGCTCTATTCTTCCAAAGACCTTCTTTTACTTTGTCTCCAGTTCCAAATACTTTTATATTCAAATTGATATACTAAAATATCAGAAAAGACAAGTTCTTATTTTCATGAAATTCTGTCTTCTGTTAAATCACTCATAGGATGTCCATGCATAAACAAGCAAAGGGAAAGGATAGTGTTCTTTGATAGCATAAAGGGAAAAACTAGTATAGTCAACAAAGTGAACCATCAATGCAGAAAAATTTAAATGCTTTGAAGATAAAGGAAAAAAAAATCACTGTAGCTACACACGTACAAGAATGATTTTTGTTTCATCCAATTCTCTTTGAATTTTCAGTAGCTTGTCCGCCTCTGCAGGGTCCTGAATATTTGAAAAGTGAACAAAAACTTTAAGTTTACCATGTTAGAGAGTTCAAACACTAAAAGAAATTACTAAAAGACTTATCCAAACAAGTGATTAAGCAATTGTACTCATTTTTTCATGACGGTATGAACTATTGTTTAGAATTAAAACTACCCAACCAGGAAGACAATATATAAACCTGAAATTTGACCAGAGCTTCATTCAAATATGGCCATTGTTGAGTGCTATCTGCTCGAGCAGCTTTCCATGAATCACCAAAATTCTTCTGATACTCATCTAGCACCTGCCAAGCATTAGACCTCAAAATTTATCCATGAAAGCAATACATATAGAGATATGAGATAATTTGAGCACGTCCACATATGAAAAATGAATTTTGTTTTGAAATAAAAACATGAAAATGATAAGCCCCTAAAAGCCCATGAAACTCCCTAAGCAAACATTTCGTGCATTAACCAACAGAATAATTGCAATAATTGGGAAGTTACCATGAAAGATTACCCCACACAGGCCAGCTTGTAGTATTGCAGCATGCAGATATGAGTATTTCGAGAAAAAACATATATTGATGCTAGGAG
>NW_019014649.1:1551744-1565865 GCF_000150535.2 Carica papaya | reverse complement strand
AAAAGGGTGAAAATTTGGATTCTAGGGGTATTTTTGAAAAGAAAATCGAAAACTGGAGGTCAAAACGCAATTTAGAAAAGTTGTACCACGTCAGCAGCCCGGTCAGCAACCTCGGCCAACCAGGACACGCCACGTGGCAAGGAAACGCTGACACGGGACGAGCCACGTGGGCGATCCGCGTGCGCGCGATCGGACGGCCCAGATCCGTTCCCGCGTGCATTGACGACCCAGATCAAACGTGCGCACAGACGGCCCATATTCACGCATACAAAAGGCCCAGATTCAATCAGGCACGGACGGCACAGATTGCATCGCGATGGACGGCCCAGATTTAATCCCAATTAAATCGCGATCGGATGGTCCAGACTTAATCTTGATGGACGGTTGAGATTAAAAGGCAAAAGGTATAAATAACCCCACCCACACCTGACCATAAAACCCTAGCCGCCAGTTCCTCGCCGGAGAAGAAGAACCAGACACCGGAAGAGCCGGCCGCCGCCACCCGCCGCTGCACCGGAGAGGTTTCCGACCACCAATCGAGGTAAATTTTCTCTCATTGGCTCATTTTTCGATGCAGAGTCCGCCTATGGTCAAACCAGAGTCAAACCACCGACTAAACGGCCGAAAAACCAAGCCGAATTCCGGTGCTGCCGCCGCGACTCCCCTGTAACGGCCCCAGAAATTTAAAATGAAATATGTGTATTAAAAATGTCAAATGCGGAAGCGTAATAAAAATTTTGATTAACATCCCTTACACAAAACCAAAAACGTGCTCAAAATATAAAAGAACAAACTAACTAAAAGAGATACTCGAAAATAAGAACTATAAATATAACTACGGAGTCTTTAGGCGTCCCTTTCGCCGTCTTCCTGCGGAACGGGCTCGGGAACAATGTCTTCCTGATCTGAAATGGTTAAATAAGGAATGAGCTACACCAGCCCAGTAAAGACATCACACTATCTCACTGCCACGGAGGTAAAGGTGGATAGAAAACACAAAAAGACCAATTGAGCATAATTTATAACAAATTCTTTTATCAGTAATAAAATCCTTTACTGTCCACTTACCTCGGTGAGATCCATAAAATAACATATGAAAGCAATAACATCATCATCATCATGAAATCATATGAACTGTATAACATAATACTTACCACGCCTTTGCATTTCAATCATTAAACAATATATTTTCTTCACTTACCAGCCTACTAGTATCCATGGGGATCCATAGGGGTCCCGCTACCCATGAACCCTTAACATTTATAACCTGATTCCAGGGCCGTCCCCATACCTCGTCCGGTATGGGCGCCAAAATCATGAACCTCAATACCCCGTCCGGTATGAGGGTGAAACGGGCCGTCCCCATACCCCGTCCGGTATGAGAGTCCACGTTCCCGGTAGGGTTCCCTGCGGACCCAGTCCGTCCACCATCTCTCAAGATATAGAGTCAGGCTGTCCACATTATCCACTTATCAATTCACATAACCTTTTTGACCTTTTTCTTGGTCTCAATCATCCAATCACACACAACATGTAAACCAGTAATGGACACCAAACAAAACAACACAGTATTGGGTTAAACATAATACCGACCATAATAAGGAAACCATGATTCATGCATACGGGACCATAATATAATTTCATCAAATATCATGCTGCATTTAATACTGGAAATTAAATCAAACAATAACAGACCAACCCAGTATCAGACTCGGGCTCCATTGGCAACCTTAATCAATTATACATCTACAGAGTCACACAGTACAGTTTAATTATTTATTTAGCTTTAATACCGTGATAGGAAATAGGGTGACGGGTCCTTACTTGTTTCAGGGTCTGAATACGGCTCTACAGTGCGCCTACAGGCTGTCCCTAATTTTTCCTGAATTTTTCCCGGGGAACTGAAACGCACTACTGGTACCTGCACGTGTTCCAAAAAATCCCAAAATAGACCTAGGATCCCTTTCGGCCAATATCGAAATTCCGGCACGGCGGCTCCGCCGTGCTCCGGCGACGGTGCCGCCACTTGCGGCGGCGATTCGCCTCGGGTTGGCAGTTTTCGGTCGAATTCGGCCACGCTTGCATCGATCCCTGTGATAAAACAACCCTAGGGCCCTCGGTGGGCCAAAAAAATCACGAAAAAATGAAACTTACCGGCGGCGGTGCTCTCGGGTGCGGCGGCTCCTCCGGTGTGAGTCGTGTTTTGATGTTTGGCTCCGATCAACCTGTAGAGAAAAGAACGGTGATCACAGTGGTATAAAATTTGCATCAAACGGAGGCCAGGAAGGGCTTCATCGGAGGCAAAAATCGAGGAGGGGCGCGGCGGCGCCGCTTGGTTTCGGCTGGGTTTTTTGGCTGTTTGGCCAGTGGTTTGGCTCTGGTTTGGCCATAGGCAGACTCAGCGTCGAAAAACGAGCAAGGGAGAGAAACATTACCTCGATCGGCGGTCGAAAACTTCCCCGGTGCGGCGACGGGTGGCGGCGGCCGGCTCCTTCGGCATCTGGTTCTTCTTCTCCGGCGAGCACTGGTGGCTAGGGTTTCTTTGGTCAAGTGTGGGTGGGGGTATTTATACCCTTTGCCTTTTAATCTCGACCGTCCATCAAGATTGAATCTGGACCGTTCGATCGCGATTTAATTGGGATTAAATTTGGGCCGTTCATCGCGATGAAATCTGGACCGTTTGTGCCTGATTGAATCTGGGCCGTCCGTGCGCGTGAATCTGAGTCGTCCGTGCGCACGTTTGATCTGGGCCGTTCGTGTGCGCGGGAACGGATCTGGGCCGTCCGATCGCGCGCACGCGGATCGCCCACGTGGCCCGTTCCCTGGTCAGCATTGCCTTGCCACGCGGCGTGTTCTGGTTGGCCAGGCTGCTGACCGGGCCGCTGACGTGGTACAACTTTTCTAAATTGCGTTTTGGCCCCCAGTTTTTGATTTTCTTTTCAAAAATACTCCCAGAATCCAAATTTTCACCCCTTTTTCCCAAAATCAATTTCAATTAAATCCAAATAATATTTTTACCCAATTTTATCATTATTATTATTTTTATTTTCATTGAATTAAATTAAATTAAATTAAATAAAAAATTCAAATAAATAAATAAGAATAAAAATAAATAAATAAAATATTTATTTTTATTCGGGTGTTACACCCCTCTGTACCGGACGGGGTATGGAGACCTTATGTGTTTTGGCGCTCATACCGGACGGGGTATGGGGACGGCTCGTTTCACCCTCATACCGGACGAGGTATTGAGGTTCATGGTTTTGGCGCCCATACCGGACGGGGTATGGGGACGGCCCTGGAATCAGGTTATAATGTTAAGGGTTCACGGGTAGCGGGACTCCTATGGATCCCCATGGATACTAATAGGCTGGTAAAAGAAGAAAATATGTTGTGTAATCATTTAAATGCAAAAGGCGTGGTAAGTGTTATGTTATAAAGTCTATATGATTTCATGATGATGATAATGTTATTGCTTTCATATATTGTTTTCATGGATCTCACCGAGGTAAGTGGACAGTAAAGGTTTTTATGTTAATAAACGAGTTTGTTATAAATTATGCTCCATTGGTCATTTTTGTTTTCTACCCACCTTTACTTCCGTGGCGATGAGATAGTGTGATGTCTTTACTGAGCTGGTGTAGCTAATTCCTTATTTAACAATTTCAGATCAGGAAGACGTTGTTCCTGAGCCCGTTCTGCAGGAAGACGGCGAAGGGGACACATAAAGACTTCATAGTTATATTTATAGTTCTTATTTCGAGTATCTCTTTTAGTTAGTTTGTTCCTTCATGTTTTGAGTACGTTTTGGTTATTGTGTAAGGGATGTTAATCAAAATTTTTATTACGTTTCCGCATTTGAGATTTTTAATACATATATTTCATTTAAATTTCCGGGGCCGTTACAGGATCTCTTCTAGAACACCAAAACACAATGATGTGTTCGAAAGAAGAAATCAAACCTTATTAGATATGATGAGATCAATGATTGGGTTTATAGATCTTTCAATTAATTTATGGGAATATACTTTGGAAACTACATCATATTCGCTAAATAAAGTAATCACTAAGTCAGTCTCTACAGCACTATATGATATTTCAAAAGGACGTAAACTGAGCCTTAAACACATTAAAGTTTGGGGTTATCTAATTTACGTTAAGAGATTACAAACAGATGTGCTTGACTCAAGATCTTATAAGTGTAGATTCATTGGATATCCCAAAAAAAATAATGAGATATTATTTCTATTACCCATCTGACCATAAAGTGTTTGTGGCCAGAAGAGAAACCATTTTGGAAAGAGAATTTCTTTTTGAAGAAAATCATGGTGAAAAAATTGAACTTGATGAAGTTCAAGAAACTAATGAATCAATACAAGAAAATGATCATGAGTTGCAGGTTGAGCAACATTTACTAGATATTTTAGAGATGACGAAAAAGTTATCATCTCCAATGGTTGAGGTTCAAGAAACAAGTGGTTCAAGGACCAGTTAATGAACCTGTTCAAAATCATATTGAACAACAACCTAATTTAGTACAAAGTGAGCAAATTGTACACGAACATCTTAAAGGTCTATAAACAACGTCTTGCACCAAACATGTTAAATTTTTTAGTGCAAGATGATGTAACAAATTAGGTTAATCATGACGATGATGACCCCAAGACCTATGAAGAGGCTATATAAGTTTCTGATCTAGGAAATAAAAAAAGTCCATGAAATCTGAAATGGAATCCATGAAGGTCAGTAAAGTTTGGATTTTGGCTAAAACTTCAAATGATATAAAGCCTATTAGTTGTAAATGAGTTTTTAAGAAAAAGATTGGATCAGACAAAAAAGGTGGAGACCTATAAAATCCGTCTTATTGTTAAGATATATCGTCAAAAAGAGGGAATCAATTATGACGAAACATTTTTTTCTTGTAGAAATGCTCAAATCAATTCGAATTCTACTTACTGTAACTATATACTATGATTATGAGATATGACAAATGGATGTGAAAACAGTTTTCCTAAATGGTGAATTGGAAGAGGATGTGTATATGACACAATCTCAAGATTTCATATCCCCATCTGATCATGATAAAGTCTGTAAGCTACAAAGATTTATTTATAGATTAAAGTAAGCATCTCAGAATTGGAATATTCATTTTAACAAAACAATTGAAAAGTTCAAGTTTATTAGATACGAAGAGGAACCTTGTGTGTAAAAAAAGGTTAGTAGAAGTACGATTATTTTATTATTGTTGTATGTAGATGATATATTACTCATTGGGAATGACATATCAGCATTACAAAATACTAAAATTTGGCTATCTGAACAGTTCTTCATAAAAGAGTTGGGAGAACCAGTTTATATATTAGAATTAAAGGTCTATAGAGATAGATCTAAGAAATTGTTTGGATTTTCTCAGTCTATGTACATTAACACCATTCTAAAGAGGTTTAATATGGAAAGTTCTAAAAAGGGCTATTTACCGATAGGCACTGAAATTACTCTAAGCATAGAGAATTGTCTTAAGACCTCTGAAGAGAGAAAACGCATGGGTAAAGTTCTGTATGCTAACACAGTGGGAGCTATCATGTATATCATGATATGTACAGATCCTGATGTGGCTTATGCACTAGGAATGACTAGCCGATATTAGGCAAATCTTGATGAGGAACATTGAAAAGTGGTAAAGATTGTTTTTAAGTACTTGAGAAAAACTAAAAGCCAATTCCTCATCTATGGAGAATCTGAAAAAACTGGAAAGTTATATTGATGCAAGTTTTGCTTCAGATAAGGATGATAACAAATTTATATCTAATTATGTGTTCACTTTAAATGGTAGTGCAATAAGTTGAAAAAGTTTCAAACAAGTTACGATAGCTGGTTCAGTGACTGAAACAAAATATATAGTGGTAAGTGAAGCTACTAAGGAAGCTGTTTAGATGAAGTTCTTAACTAAACTTGGTGTGGTTCCTTCAATAAAAAGTTTAATTCCATTATTGTGTGACAATACTGGAGCGATCGCTCAACCAAAAGAGCTGAGATCGCATCAAAAGTCCAAACACATTTAGCAAAGGTACCATTTGATTAGAGAACTTATTGAATGTGGGGTCGTTAAAATTCAAAAAGTTGATGGAGAGGATAATGCAGCTGACCTGTTCACTAAGGCTCTTGGTGCAAAGGAGTTTAATAAGCATAAGTGGAAGTTGAAAATGAAGTACATGACAAATTAGATCTAGTACAAGTGGGAGATTGTTAAGAATATAAATGTTATGCCTACGATCCAATTATTTGTGTAGTATATTGAATAAACTATTATTTGACAATTTATTTTAATATATGGCAATAATATTTTTATTATCATAATTATTATTTTATCATTTAATTTATATGATAAATTTTTTGATTAAATTTATAGGTTTTACATCAAGATAGAGATCTTGATAATGAGACTAAAACCTTTTATAATTTAATTTAAAATATTCTTAGTCGTTGGATCATCAAAATAGGACATTAATTATCCGATAAGACTAATATATATGTGATAGTCTCTATAAGATAAAGATTAGTTAATCTCATTAACTAAATCACATACAGAAATGATGTATATAGAGATATGATCATTTAATCGATCCAATTGAGAATTTTTAATGGTTAATATTACCTTTGTAATACCCAAGTTCGAAATTTGGCTCGTGATTAATTTTAAAATTAAAATTAATATATATAAAAATATAATTTTTAAATTTACAAACTTTTATTTAATGTAAAATTAGGAAAAAAGTGGATGATGAAATTAAAAATAATTTTAGAAAAAAATGGTGAAAATTTGAGTTCGGGAGATATTTTTGAAAGAAAAATCGAAAACTGGGGGTTAAAACATAATTAAAGAAAAATGCACCATGTATGACCGCCCAGTCAGCAACCCCAACGAATCAGAGCGCGCTACGTGGCAAGTTACGCTGACTCGGTGTCACGCGGGAGGCCATGCTGGTAATATACGTGCTCGCGATCAGATGGTCTGGATGCGTTTCCGCGCGCATGGACAGGCCGTACCCATTCCCTCCTCAGAAACGATCGGACGATGGTGATTAAACGTGATGAATGATTCAGATTTGTTCTCTCTTTAAACACGATCATACGGTCAAGATCAAATTACGATAAACAGTCCTGATTCATTTTCTCTTAAACGTGATCGGACGGTCGAGGTCAAATATGATGAATGGTCCAGATTTAAGAGAGACGGATATAAATATCTCACTTCACACTGAACCCAAACCCTAGCCGCCAGGTCCCTGCCAGAGAAGAAGAACCAGTCACTGAAGAAGTGAGCCGACGCCGACCGCCGACCGCTGCCGTGCGAGAGCCCTCTGACTGCCAAAAAAGGTAAAAATTCTCCTATCCACTTAAAATTTGATTTTGAACACCCCCATGGCCAAATCGAAGTAAAAAGAAAGACAAATGAGTCAGAAACTGCGAGTAAAGCTTATCGGCGCTGTCGTAAGAAAATAAAAAATCGCCTCCGATTAGCCCCTTTCCGTTTCCCGCTTCGTGCGATTTTTTCACTATTGTATTCACCATTCTATTTTCTACAGGTTGACCGAAGAAAAACGTTCAGCTGCAATGGTGAGCTGATGGAGCCGTCGCACCGAAAAATTCTGTAGCCAACAAGTTTTTATTTTTCGAATTTTTTCGGCCACCCGAGGTCCCTTAACGTGTTTTCTCGCAGAGATTGGTATAAAACCAATCAAAACTGGCAAAAAATGGCCATTTCAAGGCAAACAGCCATCGCGGGCAGCAGTGCCGTTGCTGGAGCACGGTGGTGCCGCTGTGCTGAAATTCTGTAATTAGGCAGAAAAGATTTTTAACACCAATTTTAGATTTTTTGGGGTATTTTTAGGTGCGTGAAGCATGTTTTTACCTCTGCAAAAAAATTCAGGAAACTCATGGACCGCCTGTAGGCGCAGTAGAAAGTTCAGTGTTTCAGACATCGATTCGGGTAAAAATCCCTCACCTTATTCCCTGTTATAGAATTGAAGTCTAATTATAAATTATACGGTATTTTGTGTAATTTAGAAAACTTCGATAATTAATTACAGATTACTAATAGAGTCGAAACCAGTTATTTATTACTGTTTATCCTGTTTTAACTGATTGTTTGATTTTATAGTTTTAAATGCATGATAATATACTAGAATTAGTAAGATGATTCAGTTGTATTTTTTTGATGCATGTATTGCTTATCTTATATGATTTACAGTTAAATTGTGAAACTGAAAATTTAATGTAAACGAAAAATTGCTTAGTTAAGTGAATTAATGAAACAATTGTCTTACTGGATATTTTGGGAGATGGTGGATGGACTGGGTACATAGGGAACCTTACCGTGAATGTTACCTCGTATCGGACGGGGTATCGAGAAATTGTATTTTTAGCGCTCATATCGGACGGGATACGGGGATGGCCTGATTCACCCTCATACCAGACGGAGTATTGAGGGATGATACCTTTGACACTTATTGTAACGGCCCCAGAAATTAAAATGAAGATGTATGTATTAAAAATTCTAAGTGCGAAAGCAAAATAAAAATTCTGATTAGCATCCCTTACACAATAACGAAAAACGTATTCAACGTGTGAAAGAATAAACTAACTAAGGTAAATACTAGAAATAAAAACTATAAATAGAACTATAAAATCTTTAGACGTCTAACTCGCCGTCTTCTTGCGGAACGGGCTCGGGAACTACGTCTTCCTGATCTGAAATGGTTAAAGGAATGAGCTACACTAGCCCAGTAAAGACATCACACTATCTCATTGCCACAGAAGTAAAGGTTGGTAGAAAACAAAAATGACCAATACAGCATAATTTATAACAAACTCATTTATTAATAATAAAAACCTTTACTGTCCACTTACCTCGGTGAGATTCATGAAAATAACATATGAAAGCAATAACATTATAACCATCATAAAATCATATACACTTTGTAACATAACACATGTTATACTTTTGCACTTCAATAATCAGACAACAAATTTCCTCTTTTACCAGCCTACTAGTATTCATGGGGATCCATAGGGGGTCCCCGCTACACGTGAACCATTAACATTAATAACCTGATTCCAAGATCGTCCCCATACCCCGTCCGGTATGGGCACCAAAACCACAAGCCTCAATACCCCGTCCGGTATGAGGGTGAAACGGGTCGTCCCCATACCCCGTCCAGTATGGGCGCAAAAACCATAAACCTCAATACCCCATCTGGTATGAGGGTGAAACGGGTCGTCCTCATACCCCGTCCGGTATGGGCGCCAAATCATAAAGTCTCCATACCCCGTCCGGTATGAGAGACCACGTTCCCGGCAGGGTTCCCTACGGATCTGGTCCGTCCACCATCTCCCAGGATATCTAGTTAGGCTGTTCACATTATCCATTTATCAATTCACATAACCTTTTTTCCATTTTTCTTGGTCTCAATTATCAAATAAAAAATAAATACGTAAACCAGTAATGAACACCAAACAAAGGCAACACAACATCGGGTTCACAATAATTCAAAGCATAATAAATGAAACCGTGATTCATGTATACGAAACCATAGAATAAACACATCAGATACCATACTGCATTCAAAACTGCAAAATAAATCAAATAACACCTAACCAAAAATATATTAGATTCGGGCTCCATTGACAATCTTAATCAATTATACATATCCATTAATTCATGAAATATCGTTTTATTATTTATTGAGCTTTAATACCGTGATAGAAAATAGGGTGAGAAATCCTTACTTGTTTCGGGGTCTGAAATCGACTCTACAATGCACCTAAGGGCTGTCCCTAAATTCTCTGAATTTTCTCTGAAAAACTGAAACGCACTACCGATACCTGTACGTGTCCCAAAAAACCCCAAATCAGACCCAGGGACCCTTTTCAGCCAATATCAAAAATTCCGGCACGATGGCCCTGCCATGTTTCGGCGACCGCACCGCCGCCCGCGGCGGCGATCCGCCTCGAGTTGGATGTTTTTGGCCGAATTCGGCCAAACTTGCATTGGTTTTAGCGATAAAAGAACCCTAGGACCCTCGGTGGGCCAAAAAATCACAAAAAACTGAGACTTACCGCTGGCGGAGCTCTCGGGTGCAGCGACTTCTCTGGCGCGAGTCGTAGTTTGATGTTTTGCTCTGGTCAACCTGTAGAGAAAAGGACGGTGATCATAGTGGTGTAAAAATTGCATCAAACGGGAACCGGAAAGGGCCTCATCGGAGGCAAAAACCGAAGGAAGCCGTGGCGGTGCCGCTGGACTTCGGCGGTGTTTTTCGGCCGATTGGCCGGTGGTTTGGCTCTAATTTGGCCATAGGCGGATTCAGCTTCAAAAAACGAGCCAAGGGGAGAACATTTCCTCGTTTGGCGGTCGGAAAACCCTCCGGTGCGGTGGCGGGTGATGGCGGGCAGCTCCTCCGGCGACTGGTTCTTCTTCTCCGACGAGGGTACTGGTGGCTAGGGTTTGGGGTCGGGTGTGGGTGAGGTTATTTATAAACTTTCCCTTTTAATCTCAGCTGTCCATCACGGTTTAATCTAGACCGTTCATCGCGATGCGATCTGGGCCGTTCGCACGCGTGAGATCTGGACCGTTCGATCGCGTGCACGCGGATCGCTCACGTGGCTCCGTCCTGCGTGGCCTCCCACGTCAGCTTTCTTGCCACCCGACGTGTTCTGGTTGGCCGAGGCTGCTGACTGGGCTGCTGACGTGGCTGCTGACGTGGTACAACTTTCTTAAATTGCGTTTTAACTCTTGAGTTCCGATTTTTTTTTCAAAAATACCCCCAGAATCCAAATTTTCACCCCTTTTTCCCAAAATCAATTTCAATTAAATCCCAAAAATAATTTTACCCTATTTTATCATTATTATTATTTTTATTTTCATTAATTAAATTAAATTAAATTAAAATTTTATAAATTAAATATTAAAAAATTAAACTAAAATTATAATATAAATTAAAATAAATTAAAAAAAAATAAAAATAATAAATTTGGGTGTTACACTCATACCGAACAGGGTATGGGGACAACCCTATTCACTCTCATACCAGACGGAGTATTGAGGGATGGTATTTTTGGTGCTCATACCAAATGGGGTATGGGGACAGTCGGTTAGTTAACAAGTTTTGTTATAGGTTCAAGCGTAGTAGGGCATTCCTATGAACCCCCCAATGAGACTAGTAAACAAATAAAAAGAGAAAGTTTGTTGTTCTGTCTAATTGAATATGAGATTATGATGTTGCTCATGTTATTGTCTCTATAGGTCGATTTTAGAAATCTCACTATGGTATAAATGATTTTTATTTATGATAAATGAATTTACTTAATTTAAGAACTTCATTAGTTATTTTTATGATTTTTATCAACTTTCATTTTTGTATCGGTGAGTAATGTGATATTCTTATTAAGCTAGTGTAGTTCACCCTTTCATTAATCATTTCAGATCAAGAGAACTAAGATCCAGATCCCGATCAATAAGGGGGTTGTGTAACGGCCCATGAAAATATTAAAATGAAATGAGTATTTAAATCATATCGAATGCGGAAGCGAGATCAAAATTTCAATTAACATCCCTTACACGAAAAACCAAACAAACGTACTTAAAATATAAAAGGTTAAACTAACTAAGAAAGAAAACTCGAAAATAAACTATGCGTATGACTACAGAGTCTCTAGGCATCCCCTTCGTCGTCCTCCTGCGGAACGGGCTCGGGAACCATGTCTTCCTGATCTGAAATGGTTAATTAAGGAGTGAGCTACACTAGCCCAGTAAGAACATCACGATATCTCACCGTCACGGAGATAAAGGTGGGTAGAAAACCACAAAAAGGCCAATGGAGCATAATTTACAACAAAACCTTTTATCAATAATAAAACTTTTACCATCCACTTACCTTGGTGGAATTTATGAAAACAATATGAGAAAACAATAACATTATCATAATCATTGAATAATCTAAGCTGTAAAACATAACACTTATCACGCCTCTTGTAATCCAATCATTGTACAACATATCTTTTTTCTCATTTACCAGCCTACTAGTATCCGTGGGGGTCCATAGGGGTTCCGCTACCCGTTAACCTTTAACATTCATAATCAGTTTCCAGGGCCGTCCCCATACCCCGTCCGGTATGGGCGCCAAAACCATGAACCTCAATACCCCGTCCGGTATGAGGGTGAAACGGGCCGTCCCCATACCCCGTCCGGTATGGGCGCCAAAACCATAAGATCTCCATACCCCGTCCGGCATGTGAGACCACAATCCCGGTAGGGTTCCCTACGGACCCGGTCCGTCCACCATCTCCCAGGATATCTAGTCAGGCTGACCCCCATAATACAATCATCAGTCTACACAATCTTTCATTTTCCTTTTCCTCAATCAGCATCATCAATTCACATTTAAACAAGCAAACAGTAATTCATGCCAAACAGACAACATACAGTATCAGTTTTTCAGTCATTCAACCCATGATTAATAAAAACGTAGTATATGCACACAAATCTGTAAAATGAACACATCAAACCTCATTTTGCATTTAAAGCTGTAAACAGGCCAAATAACAGTAAATCACCAATCACACTAGACTCGGGCTCCATTAGCAACCTTAAGCAATTTCACACATGCGTTAATTCAAGAAATACCGTTTTATCATTTTGAACTTTAATACCGTGATAGGAAATAGGGTGAGGGGTCCTTACTTGTTTTCGAGATCCGAATACGATTCACAGTGCGCCTGCAGGCTGTCCCTAATTTTCCCTGAATTTTTCTCGGGGAACTGAAACACACTAACAGTACCTGCACGTGTTCCAAAAAAAATCCAAATTAGGCCCAGGGCCTCTTTCGGCCCAAATCGCAACTCCGGCAAGGCGGCTCCGCCGTGCTCCGGCGACGGCGCCGCCGCTAGCGGCGGCGAGTCGCCTCGGGTTGGCTGTTTTCGGCCGTTTTCGGCCGAATTCGGCCACACTCGCATTGGTCCTTGTCAGAAAACAACCTTAGGGCCCTCGGGGGGCCAAAAAATCACGGAAAAAACGGAGCTTACCGGCGGCGGCGCTCTCGGGTGCGGCGACTCTCCGGCGAGGTTCGTGTTTTGGTGATTCGGCTCCGGTCAACCTGTAGAGAAAAGAATGGTGATCACGGTGGTATAAAAATTGCATCGAACGGAGGCCGGGAAGGGCCTCGTCGGAGGCAAAAACCGAGAGGGGGCGCGGCGGCGCCGCTGGGCTTCAGCCGCGTATTCCGGCCGTTTGGCCGGGATTTCGGCTTCGATTTGGCCATAGGAGGAATCAGTGGGGAAAAACGAGTCGGGGGTATGAAATTTACCTCGATCGGTGGTCGGAAATTTCCCCGGTGCGGCGGCGAGTGGCGGCGGGTGGCGGCGGTCGGCCTCTGGTTCGTCTTCTCCGGCGAGCGGCTGGCGGCTAGGGTTTGTGGTCTGGTGTGGGGGTTCTATTTATAACCCCTTGCCTTTTGATCACAGCCGTTCATTTTGTTTTAATCTGGGCCGTCCGATCGCGTGATTGATCTGGGCCGTCGGATCGCACCCACGCGGATCGCCAACGTGGCTCCTTTTGGAGTGACGCGGTCTTGCCACGTGGCAGGCCCTGGTTGGCCGGGACTGCTGACGTGGCTGCTGACGTGGCCGCCCTTTTTTTTTTTTTTTTTTTTTTTTTTTTTTTTCCTCCTTTCCGGGGGCTACAGGTTGGGAATAGTTCACGGCTCAAATTCCCTTCAAAGGCTAGGGAAAATCGCCCTAGGAAACCTAATTATTTATTTTTCATTTATTTCTTGATTTTTCGCTTGTTCTTTTAAAAGGGTTATTCTCATAACTCTATTGAGTATTCTAAATTATTGGGTAAGGAATGTAAACTTTAACTCTATTATTTCACTTTCGAATTCAATTCAGGCCTTTACCTTCCTTTCATGTTCCAGGGTGTTACAACCTTAAACTGTCTATAGAGTATTCTCTTATTTTGATGAAACGTAAAAATTTTCTTAAATATGAAATCGTCATAGTAATTGACAAGTTATTTATTATATTTTGAATCTGCACCCCTATAATTATAGAACTATAATTTAAAAA
>NW_019014649.1:1537552-1551614 GCF_000150535.2 Carica papaya | reverse complement strand
TTTCATGCTATCTGGTCGTTGAGAAGTGTTGCTAGATGCTACTCTTAATTAGTAAATTAGTTTGACCAATTTACTACCAGTTTAGTATTGAACCTGCGGGATCGCACACTGATGAGTGTTCTGAATTTTGGTAAATAGATTAATTATTTTAATTATTTGATAATTTAATTAGAAAATTTAATTTAATCAAATAAATACAATTTTTTGTCTAAATAAAATATTATTATATTATTTGCTAGCACTGATGATATAATTAATATTGGAGATAAATTAATTTTTTTATTTTTAAAATAAAAGATTAATATTTATATTTTTAGTTATTATATTATTAATGTAATAATATAATATGTGTGGTTATTATAATATTAATATTATTATAAAATTTAATTTAAAATTGAATTGATTTATAAAATTAGTTTATTAAATAATAATAATTAAAACAGGAAAACATATCCATATATATATGATATATATATATCATATATATATGGATATGTTGGGTGGTAAAAAGAAAAAGGGAAAAAAAGATAGATGAGTCCAATTTAATTTATATATCGTATATATATGGATATGTTGGGTGTTAAAAAGAAAAAGGGAAAAAAAGATAGATGAGTCCAATTTAATTTGGACATCTGCAGGAAGAAGTCTGTAACACCCAAATTTTTATTATTTTTATTCTTTAATTTATTTTAATTTATATTAGAATTTTAGTTTAATTTTTTAATATTTAATTTATAAAGTTATAATTTAATTTAATAAAAATAAAAATAATAACAATGATAAAATATGGTAAAATTATTTTTGGGATTTAATTGAAATTGATTTTGGGAAAAATGGGTGAAAATTTGGATTCTTGGGGTGTTTTTAAAAAGAAAATCAGAAACCGGAGGTCAAAACGTAATTTAAAAATGTTGTGCCACGTCAACAGCCCCGACCAACCAGAACACGCCGCGTGGCAAGGAAGCTGACGCAGGAGGCCACGCGGGACATAGCCACGTGGGTGATTTGCGTGCATGCGATCGAACGACCCAGATCTCACGCGTGCGGACGACCCAGATTGAATTACGCACAGACGGCCCAGATCGCATCGCGATGGATGGCCAAGATTTATTTATATTTTAATCGCGATCGGACGATCCAGATTAAATCGTGATGGACGGCTGAGATTAAAAGAAGAATGTTATAAATAACCTCACTCACACCCAACCCCAAACCCTAGCTGCCAGTACCCTCGCCGGAGAAGAAGAACCAGTTACTGGAGGAGCCGGCCGCTGCCACCCGCCGCTGCACCGGAGGGTTTTTCGACTGCCAAACGAGGTAAATTTTCTCTCCTTGGCTCGTTTTTCGAAGCTGAATCTGCCTATGGCCAAATAAGAGCCAAACCACTGGCCAATCGGCCGAAAAACACTGCCGAAGTCCAGCGGCGCCGCCGCAGCTTTCCTCAATTTTTGCCTCCGATGAGGCCATTTTCGGTTCCCGTTTGATGCAATTTTTACACTACTGTGATCACCATCCTTTTCTCTACAGGTTGACTGGATCAAAACATCAAATCGCGACTCGCGCCGGAAAAGCTGCCGCACCTGAGAGCTCCGCCGCTGGTAAGTCTCGATTTTTCGTAATTTTTTGGCCCACCGAGGGCCCTAGGGATGTTTTATCACAGAAACCAATGCAAGTTTGGCCGAATTCGGTCGAAAATGGTCAACCCGAGGCGGATCGCCGCCCCGGGCGGTAGTGCCGTCGTCGGAGCACGGCAGAGCCGCCGTGCCGAAATTATGATATTGGCCAAAAAGGGGCCCTGGGTCTGATTTGGGGTTTTTTGGGACACGTGTAAGTACTGATAGTGCGTTTTAGTTTCCCGGAAAAAATTCAAAGAATTTAGGGACAGCCCGTAGGCGCATTGTAGAACCGATTTCAGACCCCGAAACAAGTAAGGATTTCTCACCCTATTTCCTATCACGGTATTAAAGCTCAATAAATAATAAAACGGCATTTTGTGAATTAATAGATATGTATAATTAATTAAAGTTGCTAATAGAGCCCGAGTCTGATATATTTTCGGTCAGTTTCTGTTTTAGTTATTTTACAGTTTTAAATGCATTATGGTATCTGATCTATTTATTTTATGGTTTTGAATGCATGAATCACTGTTTACTTCATTATGGCTTGATTTTGTGAATCTGATGATATGCCTGCCTTAGTGGATGCTCGTTACTAGTTTAAATATTCATGATTATGTGATAAACAGAAAACTAAGAAACAAATAGAAAAGGTATGTAAATTGATAAATGGATAACGTGGACAGCCTGACTAGATATCTTGAGAGATAGTGGACGGACCGGATCCGTAGGGAACCCTACTAGGAACGTGGTCTCTCATATCGGACGGGTATGGAGACCTTATGTATTTTAGCGCCCATACCAGACGGGGTATGGGGATGGCCTGTTTCACCCTCATACCGGATGGGGTATTGAGGTTTGTGGTTTTGGCGCCCATACCGGACGGGGTATGGGGACGGCCCTGGAATCAGATTATTAATGTTAATGGTTCACGTGTAGCGGAGACCCCTTATGGATCCCCATGGATACTAGTAGGCTGGTAAAAGAGAAAATTTATTGTCTGATTATTGAAGTACAAAAGTATAATATGTGTTATGTTACAAAGTATATATGATTTTATGATGGTTATAATGTTATTATTTTCATATGTTATTTTCACGAGTCTCACCGAGGTAAGTGGACAGTAAAGATTTTTATCATTAATAAATGAGTTTGTTATAAATTATGCTCCATTGGTCGTTTTTGTTTTCTACCAACCTTTACTTATGTGGCAGTGAGATAGTGTGATGTCTTTACTTGGCTAGTGTAGCTCATTCCTTACTTAACAATTTCAAATCAGGAAGACGTGGTTTCCGAGCCCGTTCCACAAGAAGACGACGAATTAGACGCCTAAATATTTTATAGTTCTATTTATAGTTTTTATTTCGAGTATTTCTTTTAATTAGTTTATTCTTTCATACGTTGAATACGTTTATGGTTATTTTGTAAGGGATGTTAATCATAATTTTTATTTCGCTTTCGCATTTAAAATTTTTAATACATACATCTTCATTTAAATTTCTAGGGCCGTTACAGTTGGTATCAGAGTTGCGTTCCTCGGACTCACCCCTTACACAATAATGCTTAGAGAAATACCAACCGACAAATCGTTACTCAACTCTTCCGTGTAAAATGCAGGTGCAAAGAAATGAGGAGAGGAAGACCCCCACTAAACCGAGCAGCCTGGGATGATTCGCTTTGGGAAGATGTGGACAGACTATTTGATATGCTGGAAAGGATCATGGCCGCCCAGCAAGGTCAAGAGGAGAGAAGGGAGTTACCCGAACCTCCCTTACCACCACGGGCTGAGCCACCGTTACAGCAAGCAGATCCCGAGCCACCCCGGCACGAGCCTGCTCCACCACAGTATCACTCGGCACCACCGCCGCAGTATGAACCGGTGCCCCAGCCACCGTACTGCCCGGCACCGCCACAGTACAATCCGGTGCCCCCACCATTTCAGCAGGTGCCACCACAGGGCCCCCTAGTCTATCCCCAGCTGGGCTTAGTCCCTCTTCCACGGGACTGAGCTCTTCCTTGATCGACCCAGGCTACATAGAGAGGTACAGGAGGCTGAACCCTTCCACTTTTGCAGGGGGATCCTCTTTCAAAGATGCCCAGTACTTGTTGGCAGAGACTGAGAGAGCCTTCAAGACCTTGGGAGTGGTTCCTGAGCAGAGAGTTGCCCTTGCTTCCTATATGCTGGTAGGGGAAGCAGGTCGTTGGTGGGAGCTCAAGCAGGCCACCCTGCCTACACCAGCCACTTGGGAGCAGTTCTTAGCGGCCTTCCATGCAGAGTATCTCCCTGAGCACATCTGACACCTGAAGGAGATGAAGTTTGTTCAGCTGGTCCAGGGAAACATGACGGTCTCGAAATATGTTCGTGAGTTCCTAAAGTTAGGCCGATACTCCCCAGAGACATTGATGGATGAGGGCAAGAAGGGCAGGAGATTCCAGTGGGGCCTCCGCCCAGAGATCAAACAACACTTATTGGTACTGGAGCTCAAGACATACTCAGCCTTTCTAGTAAAGGCACAGATTGTGGAGAGGAGTTTCAACACTCGTCCTCAGTCAGCAGGGAGTCACCAACCCTCGGCTCCACCCCGCATACCAACACCTACTACGCCGGTCCAACTAAATAAAAGGCCCAGACCAGTGATCCAGGCCCCTCCTCAGGCTCGAGGGGCAGCACGTCGAAAGATCTGCCAGCTCTGTGGCAGGGATCACGGGGACCAACCATGCTACTGCCTCAACAACATCTGTCGCATATGTGGTAGTGCCCAGCACTATGAGAGAGAGTGCCCGAGGAACCAGAACCAAGGAAGACCTCCTTTTCAGGACAGGGTTTACAACCTCACCCAACAGGATGCCAACGCCGACTCGGACGTCGTACATGGTATGTACATTATTTGTGACCATATCGCTCATGTTTTATTTGACACTGGTGCATCGCATTCATTTGTTTCACATGTTTTTGCTTCCAAACTTAATGTATCACCTGATAAAGTTGATTCATTGTTGTTTGTGTCTACTATTGGGCGTGAAACACTATTAGGGAAAGTTATCTACAGGGCTTGTGCCATGGAGATAACAAATAGAAAACTGAGTGTAGACTTGATAGGGTTAGACACGAGGGATTTTGATGTAATATGAGGAATGGATTGGTTAGCAGCGCATCACGCCACCATAGATTGCTTTAACAAGAAGGTTGTATTTAATCCTCCCAATGAGGAGTCATTTACAAATTAATAAAATCATTTAGTACTTATTCCTTGATGGTAAGTTTTCTTAATTTTTTAGTACCTTAATCTTGCTATTTTCTCTAACTAGGCAAGCCCAAGAAGGAAATTTGTATCCAAGAGATTCCAGTAGTCCGAGACTTTCCAGATGTGTTTCTGGACGAACTGCTCAGACTGCCAGTGGATAGGGAAGTCGAGTTCACTATAAACTTACGGCTAGGCACCCAGCCTATTTCGGTTGCTCCTTACCGCATGAGCCGCATTGAGATGGAAGAGCTGATGAAACATATCACTGAATTGTAAAATAGTGGTTTTATTAGATACAGTGTGTCCCATTGGGGTGCCGGAGTCACTTTTACAAGGAAAAGAGATGGAACATTGAGACTGTGTATTGATTACAAACGATTGAACAAGGTTATAATCAAGAACAAATATCCCTTTCCCAGAATTGATGACCTCTTCGATCAGCTGCAGGGTGCACAGGTCTTCTCTAAAATAGACCTGCGATCAGGTTACCATAAGGTAAAGATAAGAACAGAAGACATCCCTAAGACGACCTTTCGAACCAGGTACTAATACTATGAGTTCCTGGTCATGCTATTTGGGCTAACCAACCCTCGTCAATCTTTATGGATATGATGAACAGAGTCTTCAGAGAGTTCTTGGATCAATTTGTTATCGTGTTCATCGATGACATCTTAGTCTACTCAAAAAACAGAGAAGAACATGCTCACCATCTTGCCCAAGTTTTACAGGTCCTCAGAAACAAGAAGTTATATGCAAAGTTGAGTAAGTGTGGATTCTGGCTTGAGCAGACTGCCTTTCTAGGACACATCATATCGAAGGAAGGAATATCAGTGAATCTCGAAAAGGTTGAAGCGATACTTGGCTGGAAGAAGTTGACATCAGTTAAGGAAATCCAGATTTTTCTAGGGATGACAGGTTATTATCGCAGGTTTGTTGAAGGATTCTCCAGCCTAGCAGCTCCTCTAACCCGACTCACAAAGAAGAATGTCAAATTTGAGTGGAATGAGGACTGCGAAAGAAGTTTTTTAGAATTAAAGAAGTGGCTGACTACTGCACCCATACTGGCTTTACCAAGTGGATCGGGGGGATATACAGTTTATAGTGATGCCTCCTATCTAGGCCTGAGTTGTGTCCTGATGTAGCATGGAAAAGTCATGACATATGGGTCCAGACAGTTAAAGAATCATGAAAAAAATTATCACACCCATGACTTGGAGCTTGCCGCAATCATACACGCCTTGAAAACCTAGCGCCACTACTTATACGGAGAGACCTTTCAGATCTATACCGATCATAAGAGTTTGAAACACATATTCACTCAGAAGGATCTCAACATGCATAAGAGAATGTGGATGGAACTCCTTAAAGACTATGATTGTGATATCTTATACTATCCGGGTAAGGGCAACGTGGTAGCAGATGCTCTCAGCAGGACAAGTGCAGGTATCTTAGCCCATTTGATGGTTTTCGAATGTAGGCAAATTAGGGTCACGCAACAGGTTCAACTTCAGGACTTGAGGAGAGTCACATGTTTGGGCCGCCTGACAGTCTAGCCCAAGTTAATTCAAAGAATAAGGGAAGCCCAGTCAGTCGACCCCGCCCTAGTAGCCCGTAAGAAGGATGCAGAATAGGGAGTGAGCTCAGAATTCCGAATATATGCCAATGGATTACTCCATTTCTAAGACAGGGTGTGTGTCCCAGATGATAGTGAGTTAAAGAGAGACATCATGACAGAGTCCCATAGCTCGAAGTTTGCCATGCATCCAGGAAGCACCAAAATGTACCAAGGCATGCGACCCCAGTTTTAGTGGAATAGGATGAAGAGAGACATAGCCGACTTTGTATCCAAGTGCTTGGTATGTCAGCAAGTCAAGGCAGAGCATCAGCACCCAGGTGGGCTACTTCAGCCGTTACCGATTCCGGAGTGGAAGTGGGAACACATCACCATGGACTTCGTAATGGGATTACCCAAGGCACGTTCAGGACATGACACCATCTAGATAATCATTGACCGGCTTACCAAATCTTTCCACTTCTTGACCATCAAAATGACCGACCCCTTGGACAAGTTAGCAAGAATGTGTATCCGGAAAATAGTCAGATTGCACGGAGTTCCAATGACAGTGGTATCCGACAGGGACCCCAGGTTCACTTCTCGGTTTTGGAGTAGCTTTCAGCAAGCCATGAGAACAAAGTTGTCTCTTAGTATTGCCTTCCATCCTCAGACTGATGGACAATCAGAAAGGACAATTCGTACACTTGAGGATATACTCCGAGCATGTGTCCTTGACTCTGGGGGTCATTGGGACGACCATCTACCCCTGATAGAGTTTGCCTACAACGACAGCTACCAAGCAAGCATCGGCATGACTCCATATGAGGCGTTATATAGGCGCCCGTGCAGATAATCGATTTGTTGGGAAGAAGTGGGCGATAGAAGATTGTTCAACCCGGAGTTATGCGGACACCCGAAGGAGAGATCTAGCATTTGGGAAAGGCGACCGGGTATTCTTTAAGGTCACTCATTTCACGGGAATTACTAGGTTCGGCAGGAGAGAAAAATTAAACCCCCGATTTATTGGACCTTTTGAAATCTTAGACAGGATTGGTACTGCTGCCTACAAACTAGCACTGCCTCCAGAGCTCTCCAAGGTCCACAATGTGTTCCACGTATCCATGCTACGTAAGTACAACCCGGACTCCTCTCATGCCTTGGCTCATGAACCACTTCCACTCCAAGAGGACTTATCTTATGAAGAAGTACCAGTTGGTATCACGGACCGAAAGAGCAGGATACTCCGCAACCGAAAAATATCATTTGTAAAGGGCGTGTGGCAGAACCACACGCCAAGGGAGGCTACCTGGGAGCTAGAATCAGATTTTAGAGCCCAGTATCCCCATTTGTTCGACCAAGAGTAAGAGACAAATTTGGGGGACCAAATTTCTTTAAGGAGGGAAGAGTTGTAACACCCAAATTTTTATTTTTTAATTTATATTAGAATTTTAGTTTAATTTTTCAATATTTAATTTATAAGGTTTTAATTTAATTTAATTTAATTTAATAAAAATAAAAATAATAATAATAATAATGATAAAATAGGGTAAAATTATTTTTGGGATTTAATTGGAATTGATTTTGAAAAAAATGGGTGAAAATTTGGATTCTGTGGGTATTTTTTAAAAGAAAATTAGAAACTGGGGGTTAAAACAGCAGAATCGCCGTGCTGGAATTCCGATATTGGCCAAAAAGGGGCCCTGGGTCTGATTTGGGGTTTTTTGGGACACGTGCAGGTACCGGTAGTGCGTTTCAATTTTTCGGAGAAAATTCAGGGAATTTAGGGACAGCCTGTAGGCGCATTATAGAACCGATTTCAGACCTCGAAACAAGTAAGGATTTATCACCTTATTTCTTATCACGGTATTAAAGCTCAATAAATAATAAAACAACATTTCGTGAATTAGTAGATATATATAATTAATTAAGGTTGCTAATGGAGCCCGAGTCTGATATATTTTCAGTCAATTGCTGTTTTAGTTATTTTACAGTTTTAAATGCATTATGGTATCTAATCTATTTATTTTATGGTTTTGAATGCATGAATCACTGTTTACTTCATTATGGCTTGATTTTGTGAATCTGATGATATGTCTGCCTTATTGGATGCTTGTTACTGGTTTAAATATTCATGATTATGTGAAAAACAGAAAACTAAGAAACAAATAGAAAATGTATGTAAATTGATAAATGGATGACGTGGACAGCCTGACTAGATATCCTGAGAGATGGTGGACGGACCGGATCCGTAGGGAACCCTACCAGGAACGTGGTCTCTCATATCGGACGGGGTATGGAGACCTTATGTATTTTGGCGCCCATACCGAACGGGGTATGGGGACGACCTGTTTCACCCTCATACCGGACGGGGTATTGAGGTTTGTGGTTTTGGCGCCCATACCAGACGGGGTATGGGGACGACCCTGGAATCAAGTTATTAATGTTAATGGTTCACGTGTAGCGGGGACCTCCTATGGATCCCCATGGATACTAGTAGGCTGGTAAAATAGGAAATTTGTTGTCTGATTATTGAAGTGCAAAAGTATAACATGTGTTATGTTACAAAGTGTATATGATTTTATGATGGTTATAATGTTATTATTTTCATATGTTATTTTCACGAGTCTCACCGAGGTAAGTGGAAAGTAAAGGTTTTTATAATTAATAAATGAGTTTGTTATAAATTATGCTCCATTGATCGTTTTTGTTTTTATTTCTGTGGCAGTGAGATAGTGTGATGTCTTTACTAGGCTAGTGTAGCTCATTCTTTACTTAACCATTTCAAATTAGGAAGACATGGTTTCTGAGCCCGTTCCACAAGAAGACGACGAGTTAGATGCCTAAAGATTTTATAGTTCTATTTATAGTTTTTATTTCGAGTATTTCTTTTAATTAGCTTATTCTTTCATACGTTGAATACGTTTATAGTTATTTTGTAAGGGATGTTAATCAGAATTTTTATTTTGCTTCTGCATTTAAAATTTTTAATACATATATTTTCATTTAAATTTCCAGGGCCATTACAAAGTCAAAAAGAATATGACCATCCATGTCACCTATATATATAGTGGGAATTACAAAAGTGAAGAGAAGAGTTGAAAAAAATTACCCGCACAAAAAAAAAATGGAAAATCTTTTCTATTAAAATTTTTTTGAAAAAATTTTAACACATATTATTCAATTTGTTCGTAGAATACGCATAGAATGTTTCAAACAATTTTAATTTAAAAATTCACTGTAAAATATATTTTAGATTTAATTTTTGACTTGTAATATAATTTTTTAAACACAAATAGATTATATTATATTATTTTATATCTTTCACTACGTGTTATGCACATATTACAATCTTACACTTACATCTAATCTTAAGATTAATTTAAGTTAATAAAACATGATTTACTTATAATTAACTAATTTAATACCTCCAACTCAAATAGCATAATACTTTTATAAGAGAGTTTACAATGTGGATTCCAATCCTACCTTTACCTCTGTAAAAAAAAAAAAAATTAAATCAAGAAACTGTGTTGCTGTGGTTCAAATAGATTACAAATAATATGAAATTTATTTACATATTGTAATATCTAAGCTGTACTAAGATGATAAAAGAATTGGGTATATATAGAATTGAAATAATACATTTTATGTAGAATTTCTGTAAAGTATATTTTTATCACAATAGTATTACTTGGATTGTTGATTTTGTTTCAAACCATGAAAATTCTAAAATTTAGTAGAAATTCACTTAAGAAATAAAAATGATAGAAAATCGTAAAACTTTTAAATTAATTCAAGATTAAAAAAAAAATAGAGTATGAAAAATAGGGTAATAATCAACTGTAAGGAATTAGATGCATAAATATTTTGACTCGATTTGTATGAGTATTGTCGGGTTTAATTTCGACTTGAAACTTGAATATAAATTAATTTTTGATTTGAGTTTGGTTAACTGAAAGAGAGAAAATGTAGATGGCTTTAAGTATAAATTTGTATTAAAAGCCAAAGTTATTTTTTAAAATTACAACATATAAACTTTTGTCTCCAAATTTATCAAAAGTAAATCTTATTTTTAAATTTTACTAAAGGTACTTTTTTATTTTACCTATTTTCTTAAAAAAAATATGGTCAAAATGCAAAAGCCAAAGAGAAAAATTGCTTCAAATGGGGGCTAAATTTAATGTTGCTCCTAGGCAAAAAGATGGGGATAAAAATACTAACTAATCATCATAAATGATATTGGTGCATAAAAAGAACTACATGTTTGAGAAGTGCAACTAAAAGATACGAGAAATGATTTTTATGCCAATCTCTTTCAAGATGGGATCATGTTTCATTTGTTTTGACCGAGCAAATTTGACAGCGATAATTACATTTCTTTATGCTCATATGAACAAAATATTTTAGAGAAATTAGAATAAATACTATAGGAGAGTCACCTAGCTTGCGAGCAACATCAATTAAATAAAATCAAATCTTAACAAGAACCTTAACGCAGTCAGGATGCTTCAGTAACTCAAATCCTTTAGTTATATCTTCTAACGAAATTTCATGACTCAAAAGTTCATCTAATTGTATTTCCTGTAAAATATCATTATTTAATAAGTGATGGTCATGAAGCGTATTGACAAGATATAAATAAAGATAAAATTAATAAAATTAAAATTTTAAATTAACTTTTATTTATATAAACAAACCTTATTTATGTATTTATCGAGTAAAATGGGAAGGTCAGATTTGATGCCGAGTCCTCCAAAAAGAGACCCTTTTAAAGTTTTACCAGATACAAGGGATTCGAAGCTTATATTCATATTTGTATCAATTCCTGTTCCTATTAATATTGTCCTTCCTACTCCCTGACCACAATTACAATTACACCAAGTTAAATCAGTTGTGAGTATTTTAATTTCATAAAAAATATAAATGTGCAAATATTTTCAAAGTCAGATAGATGGTTTCCTTTTTATTTTCAATAAGTATACATTTTTTTTATGAATTATATACATATATATAATAAACATTTAAAATACTTACAGGTTTTGTAGCCTCTATTGCTTGAGTGACCAATGAGGTAACCCCAGTGCATTGGAAGCTACAATCAACACCAATTCCACCAGTTAATTCCTTAACTAAATCTGAAATTGATTTACCTGATTCATCTGGGTTAATGAAGTGTGTCATTCCAAAAACTTGTCCCTTCTCTTTCTTCATAGGATTCTTGTCTACACCAATTATTGTAGTTGCACCTTGCATTTTAGCCCCTTGTATTACCTGCAATTGCAAACTCTGCAACATTAATTTCTACAACTTGTGTTAGTTTCAATATCTTTCATATCTTGACAACGAAAAAGAAAAAGACAAAGGATAATATCGAAAAACCTCTTCGACTTTTCTATTTATAGTTTTAACATTCTAAGCAACATGAAATTTAAATAAATCAAATAGTATTATTATTATTAAAAAAATATTATGAAATATTTTATAAAAGAATTTAATAGAAAAAAATTATAATTTTATTTTTTTAATAAAAATGTGTCATTTTCTTATTTTCCTATAATGGTACATTTCCAAGAAAGTTAAATTAAATGCTTTCATGCACAAAATGAGTAATTTACATAAGGTTACCACAAGGTGCATGCATGGTGCAATCTAATAAAATGTTTAACTGTAAGAAAACTTTTTAGTAATAACCGAAAAACTTCATGTAGTTCTCGCTATAATTATACCCAAATTACCTTTATATGTACTTATTTATAGTTTAAAAGAAAAAAAAAAAGATTGCTTATATATACCCCTAATCCAACAGCACCAAGGCCTATTACAAGTACACTTGAACCTCTTTCAATGTTACCATCCTTCCAAGCTGCACCATACCCAGTTGAAAATCCACAGGAGAGAAAACTAGCATGAGAAAGAGGAATATCTGGACTGATCTTGATCGCATAGTTGACATTTATAAGCATATATTCAGTCCATGTGGAGCATGAAAATGAATGGAATAAATTTTGGCCTTCAATCGACATTCTTGAAGTTCCATCGAGCATTAAACCACTTAAGGGTAATGGATATCGTAGGCAAAAATTGGATTTTCTTGAACTGCAATTCTCACACTTTTGGCATTCTCCAATATATGATGGAATCACTAAGTCTCCTTCTTTTAGTTCTGTCACATCTTCCCCGACGCTCTCTACTTCCCTGGAATTGTATTTTTTTTTTTTCATAATTACAATTATTGACTAGTTATACCGCATATATATATATATATATATATATAACTATCTTATAAGATGAATTTTTTTCACATAAATTAAAATGATTAGGGTAATTGCATATCCTTGTTGTGAGTGCTTCATGGGTTTAAAATATCAGTATCAAAGTGTTATTGACATGTAATCGAATAGGATAACTCGCATATGGTGTTTAATCTTAAATTTGGTGGTTGATTGATGACCTTTTAACTGTGTAATACACCAGTTTTCTAAGTTTTCTTTTATTTGCACATGATGTGTAGTAGTCACCTAACTATTTGGTCTCCTTGCTTGAGTAAGATGGATTTCATCGTGTTTAGGTTAAGGATGATATGTTCTTTTCCTAAAAAATACATACACCCACAATAGTTTGGGTAGTTCCATGCTTAAATGTTAGCCTATTCAAGTATGATCCAGCTTAAGAAGTTGATAAGAGTAAAGAAGTGTTGAAAGAAGGAGAATTACTATTGAATTTATAAGTTGTGGTTTATTTATTCCTCTTCAATCTTTGTTCTTAATATGTTTGTATGTTATAAATTAAAAGACTAATTTTTGTGGCTGCTAATTTTAGTAAAACTTTGTTTTTCATTGTCAAAAATGCACAACTTTATTAAATTGCATTATATAAGACTACTTCTAACAAA
This sequence comes from Carica papaya, assembly GCF_000150535.2. Next base: position 1,538,306 of record NW_019014649.1, on the reverse strand, counting down.
ATTTTATGATTTTTAATTACAGCTAGTTAAGATAATTGACGTATATTAATTAAAACGGAACCATCTTTAACTCTTTGTAGATAATTCTATAATATGAAGATGAAATAACTTTTCTGTTCTTTAATTTTAATGGAACTACAGTTAGGGTTTCGATCATTTTTCTATATGATTGCTTTATTTAAAAGAATTTTAGTTAGAGTATTAGTTTGGATTTCCAGATTCTTTTAATTTTGGAAAAGAGAAAAACAATGAATTATTTCCTTTTAAAAAAAGTGCAAATGTAATACTCGGAATCTGATTCGAAATTAATTTTAAAATTAAAAAATCTATAAAAATCTAATTTTGAAATTAATAAAATTTAATTTAATGTAAAATTATGGATAAATAAATAAATTGATGATGAAATTGAAAATAATTTTGGGAAAAAGTGAGAAAAATTTGAGTTCGAATGTTGTTTTTGAAAAAAAAAATTGAAAATTGGGGGTCAGAACGTAATTAAGAAAAATTATGCCACGTAAGACTGCCCAGTCAGCAGTTTCGACAAACTGAAGCATACCGCGTGGCTAGAATCGCTGACTCGGTGGCATGTGGGAGGCCACTCTGACGATCTGCGTGCCCCACGATCGGACAGTCCGAAAACGTTCCTGCGTGCGTGGACGGTCCGGATCCATTTTTTCCTCAGGTGCGATCAAACGGTCGCAATTAACTATGATAAATGGTTCAAATTTATTTTTTTTTAAACGCGATCCGAACG
>NW_019014649.1:1524617-1537212 GCF_000150535.2 Carica papaya | reverse complement strand
TTTATTGGGGTATTTTTAGGTACGTGAAGTGTGTTTTAATCTTCATAGAAAAATTCAGAAAACCCGGGGACTTCTAATAGGTGCAGTAGAAACTTTGGTATTTCAGACACCGATTCGGATAAAAATCTTTCACCTTATTCTCTGTTATGGAATTGAAACTTAATAATCGGTAATATGGTATTTTATGTAATTTAGAAAAGTTTGAGAATAATTACCAGATACCAATAGAGCTGAAAATCGATTAGTCATTTATTTATTATCCTATTTAATTGATTATTGAATTTACAGTTTTAAATACATGATAATATACTGGAATTATTGAATGATTCAATTGTGTTTCCTTTATATATATTGTTTGTCTTGCGTGATTTACTATTTATTTAAGAAATTAAAAATTAATATGTAAATGAAAAATTGTTTGGTCATGTGAATTAATGAATGATAGTTTTACTGGATATCTTGGGAGATGGTGGACGGACCAGATACATAAAAAATCCTACCGTGAACGTTGCCTCATACCAGACGGGATATCGAAAAATGGTATTTTTGACGCTCATACCGGACGGGGTATAGGGACGATCCGATTTACCTTCATATCGAACAGGGTATTAAGGGATGGTATTTTTGGCGCTCATACCAGATGAGGTATGGGGACGACCGATTAGTTGATAATGTTGTATATTGGTTCACGCGTAGTGGGACATCTTTATGAACCCCCAAAGATTTCAGTAGGCAAATAAAAAGGAAAAGTGGTTATTATTGCTCACTTAAAAATGAGATTGGAATGTTATTTGAGTTATTATCTCTATAGGTTGATTTTGAAAATCTCGCAATAGTAAATATATGTAATAAATGGTTTTTTTAATGAAAAATGAATTTACTTAAATCAAGAGCTCCATTAGTTGTTTTTATGATTTTTACTAATCTCATCATTGAGTAGTGTGATATTCTTACTAAATTAGTGTAGTTCATCCTTTCATTAACTATTTCATATCAAGAGAATCAAAACTCAAATCCCGATCAACAAGAGGGTTGTGAATAGTTCACCATCTGGACTCCCTTCAAAAGATAGTGAATGTCGTTCTAGAATAGTCAGTATATTATTTTTTGTTTATTTTTTTAATTTTCGTTTATTCTTTTAGAAGGAACATTCTCGTTGACTTATTGGGTATTCTAAATTATTGTGTAAGTAATATAAACATTAAATTTTATTATTTCGCTTCAATACTTAATTTATGACTTTATTTTCTTTTAAGTTCTGGGTCTTTACAAGACTATTCATTATATTCTCATTGGTAGACAAGATATATGGGGCACCAAAGGACCATCATGCTAAATGTAAAAAAAACTCAATGTTGTATTTATAGAATGGACTAAGTAAACGGTGATACTGTCTCAAAAAATTAAAATTTTAATAGAGATAATTCATGGATGAATCGAATGAGATGAGACAAGGATTGATTGAGTTTCATGAACTTTAATAACCTTTGTATTTGTGGAGGACCTTTCACTTACTATTGAAGCAAAAGTGACAGATATAATAAAGGTGAAAATAGTCCTTAGGGACAAAGAAAGACACCATGGGAGAAGAACTGATACCTTCAAGAGATAACAACGAGGCTAACGAGCTTTTTCAAATTAAAACAGAAAAAAATATATATATGTTTCTAGATGATAAATTATTTGAGAGGAGAGTGAAATAGGGAAAGAAGATAGAAAATTAAGACTGAGGAAGGAGGAGAAAGAGAAGGGAGGGGAGATTATTAAGGAATAAATTGTTTTTTAATTTACCGAATAAGACTTAGAAATTTTGATTTTCTTTTTGAAAAAATTTGAAATAACTGTTTTGAACTAAACAAAATATTTAAAATAGAAAAGAAAATCAAATTTTAGAGAGTAAATTAATAACTTAATAAAAAAATTAGAAGAGATGTTGTTATCGTAATCAATGTAGTATAAAAATTACTTATCTTGATGAATAGTTTTTGAAGTTTTATATGTTATTATTAAACTTAATTAACAAATATTAATTTTTGCAGGTGATACATAAAATTGAATTAAGCAGCTGGAGATAGAAGAGATCAATGGAGCTTACCCGACCCCTTCGTGACCAAGAACTCGAGGAAACAGATCAGGCTGGTTAATTAATTACATATATATAAACAACAAATTAGTTAATCAAATATATACAATCAATACTATTAAAGATATATCCATATGCATATATATATATATATATATATATATGAACTCACATCTGGAAATCCTTCAATGAATAGGAGATCAGTGTGACAGATACTTGCATACAGCATCTTAACTCGAACTTCGTTTGATTTTGGTGGCTCCACTTTTATGTCTTCCACCTTTATCACATCTCCCCCTCTTCCCCAACACACCACAGCTGCCCAAAACAAACAAGATATCATATATATACACGCACACACAAAAAACATATACATATACATATATTACACGTATCCATGATGAGATACAGTGGAGATTACCTTTGCATGTGATCACCTTTGAAGTCGTACTGCTGCTGTTCAACATCTTAGCTAGGCGCTTTGCAAGATCCAACTAGTTATGTATAGATATAGAATGATGAATTTGCTACATGTATATATGTATATAGCCTCAGGACCCAACTACTTATGTGATAGCTCTAAAAGGATGAATTTCTATATGTATATATGTATATAGACTGAGGACCCAACTACACATGCCATAGCTGTAAAAGGATGAATTTTGCTATATTATATTTAATTTTGTTTAATTAAATAGTATAAGTTATAGGTGCATGAATATATTTTCAACATTGTTAGTTATATATAATTGATAAACTATCAAAAAGAAATTAGTAAAACACAAAAAATGTTATACTTTATAAATTAAAATATTTTTTATTCAGTTTTCAAAAGTTAAATAACATATATATATATATATGTACACATATATATATATATAATAGAAGAAGAGAAAAATAAATTTTGTGATATGTAATAAATACTCCTCCAGTCTGTAAATTGAATATGAATTGACTAACCAACCATCTGGTTGTCCATGTGATACCATTTTCCTTTTTGGGATATGATAATATTATTTTTATATAATTAACTATAAATGAAAAATGCTATAAATTTAGAATTTTAAATTGACAAAATCTTTAACAAGAACAAATTTCTACTACTATTTCTCTTTATCTGCATTTGTATTGGTTATATATATATATATATCTCCAAAATTCTTTATATCGGTTATATATCTATCTATCTTTTAATTGAAATACACATTTAAAAATTTTAAAAATTAGTTCGAATTTACTCTTAAAAATTATCATTGTTAATATCATGGGCAGATTATATATTTACGTGAAAATAAAATAAAATAAATATTAATGTAGATTGAATTTTAGGGATACTAATTTATATTTTAGCATATAGTTTATGTTTATCTTAATAAATATTTTATATATATATTGAGAATATTTTGTATTTATTATAAGAAACAATTTGATTTATATCTTAAAAAGTTTGTGTTTGAGAAAAATTTTATTAATTTCTCTATATATAAGTTTACTAATATTTTAATAATGTACTCTTATTTGATGAAATAATTTCTTACCTGTATATGTAAACATATCGACGAACTGTGTTAAAATTTTATATTCTTTTTTTTTTCTATTTTTACTTTGTTGAGATTGTGTATAGTTTAAGAACTTATTTTTTAAAAAAAATACCAAAATAAAACCTAGTCACATTGTTCAAACCTCTTCCCTTATATCTCCTCCCCTGATAGCTCTTGAAAATTCAGAGGACCGAGTGCTTCCCACGCCCAGTCGTACTCATAACCGCATCAAATCTTCAAGTTGAATAGCCTCTGGTTAATGGAACAATGTAGGCAAAGGAAGTCGAAAAAATGGATCTGTAACCCCAGTGCTGATATGTTGATAAATGTTTGCTTTAGCGGTTGAAATTTGGGGAATGAGTGTTGACGCTTCTATTTGTACTTGAGTTGTATATGAAAAATGATTTTCATAGAAAATCACATCTTTAGAAATTAAGTACTTTTAGTGTTCAAGATCGAAAAGCTTATAACCTTTTTTTTTCTACAACAAATCCATAAAGATGCACTTAAATGCCCTTGGAGAAAACTTGTGCTTCTGAGGCTAGAGCAGCCCATGGAGAATTATTTGGTTTGATAAGCCACTTTTCTTTCAATGTTGCAATCTAACAACACAACTCCCGAAGTTTTACTCTACCCACTCGATAAGTGGCTTTCACAATAGATTATTCTTAGAACTAGATTAATAGAGAACTCGATCTTCTGTTTGGGTGACAAACCTAAAAATTTATCGAAAAAAATATTCAGGAAGTCATTTACGATAGAAATTATATGTATTAAATTTTTAGAATCTATTTATCTATCCATCATAGGATGAGTAAAATAGATATTTAAAATCTTTATCGTGCATTTTGTATAAAATGTTAAACATATTTAAATTTTAAAACATTCAAGACTTTATTCATAAAACATTTATTTATACAAAAAAAATTTCCCATCCCCTTCCCATCTCTGCCTCGTCTTTTTCATTGATGGTCCTTCCCTTTTTGGCGGTTGCTATTAAGGGTAAGATTTCATATATACATATATATATATATATATATATATATATATGCATGCTTTGGTGGCTGTTAGTTAATTGCAAACTTTGACTTTCAAAAAGAAAATTAATTGTAGATTTCAGATTTTATTGGAGATGTGAAATTCAAGAATGTTCCTCTCTAATTAACAAATTCATTTTTCTCCTCAATTAATTTCCACCGACATGGATTTCAAATTGTGATATATGGAATTTTACTAATTATTTTTTCCTAAAATAAATTTCACTAATTAATTTTCTACTTAATTTGTCACACCTCTCTCTCTCTCTCTCTCTCTCTCTCTCTATATATATATATATATCTATGCGGACACATGGTATATCATGTGGGTAGGTATGACATTAATAATATTAATTTCTAAGCAACAATTCAAAGCCAGAAGTTAAAATTAAGAGAGGAATGCCTTGGTCCATCAATTCCCTATCATATATATATATATATATATATATATATTTAAGGCACCGTAGCAAGTCTAAAAACTCTTAGGAAGTAATAAACAAAGTGGGTGAGAGAGAAGTAATTCTCCACAACCAACGGCGACAAAAGCTATTAAAGAGGGAGTATTATGTGCCTACAAAATGCCCACAACCACAAAATTTAAATCCTCATCTACTCATCAAAACTTCTTGGGAGTGACTCTTAAGTTATCAAAATAAATTTTTAAAAAATACAACTACCTACTACACTAATAATTTAAATCCTTATATTTTATTTAAAAGTTATAAATTCAAATTTTTTTTTTTTGGACAAAAAAAATATTTTAAAAGAATAAATTTACTTAATTGAAATTGTCAAAAAAACTTACTAACTCTACCTATCTTTTAATTCCCTAAAATAACACATAATTGAGTTTTATTATAGATTAGTTACTCGTACGTTATAATTTGTTTATTGATCTACGAGTCATTGATCTCCATTGCCAACCATCGATCATTATTTATTGATCACGAGTCACTACAAACCGATCATTAGCATTCATCTACCTTAAAGAAACAATTTTAGTCAAGTTTATAATTTTTATAAAAAAAAAAAAAAAGTAATTTAAATTTTTATCATTTTATTGTTGTAATTTAAAAAAAAAATTCTAAAAGGGCCTTATATATACTTATATTTTGTTCTTTCTACACTATTTTTTTACTTATTAATTACGACTATAACCTTTTTTTTTTAATTTTCTCGAGTAAAATCATTTGTCATTATTTAAATTCGACAATTACATAACAGGTATAAATTTATTACTTAATGTTTAGTAAGAAATTTTGATAAAAAGTATTTATTAAGAAATTCTATCAATTAACATATATATTTTCTATAAAAACAAAATATTGTCAAAGATATGTATTATGTACTTCATATTACATTACATTTGTAACGACCCCGAAAATTTCAAAGGAAATAAATTATAATTTAAGTGCAAAAGTAAAATAAACAGTTATGGTTTACATTCCTTACACAATGACTTAAAGTACCAAATAGGGTTACGGAAATGACCTTTTTAAAAGAAATACGAGAAATTAAAGAAATAATCGAAAAATAAATAGAACTGGCATTTTACCTGCAACCCTCTTGTGGATCGGGTTCTGTATCTTGATTCTCTTGATCTGAAATGGTTAATAAAAGAATGAGTTATACTAACCCAATATAAATATCACGCTACTTACCGACAGAGAAATAAAGGTTAGTAAAAATAATAAAAACAACTAATGGAGCTCTTAATCTAGCAAAATCGTTTATTATAAATAAAATCATTTACCGTCTACTTACTGTAATAAGATTTACAAAGTAACTTATAGAGACAATAACATAGCACATATCATGATTCCATATGCAATTAGTTGGAACAATAATTTTCTATTTTATCAGCCTACTGGTATTAATAGGGGTTCATAGGGATATCTCCACAACGTATGAACCCTTTTCTTTAACATTTCCAATTAACGGGCCATCCCCATATCATATCCGATATGAGCGTCAAATTACTAAATCTCAATACCCAATCCGGTATGAGGGTGAAACGAACCGTTTTTATACCCCGTCTGGTATGAGCGTCAAATTACCAAGCCTCAATACCCCGTCTGGTATGAGTACCAAATTACCAAGCCTCGACACCTCGTTCGGTATGAGACAACATTCACAGTAGGATTCCCTATGTACCCGGTCCGTCCACCATCTTTCTAGATATCCAGTAAGACCATTGTTTCATCCATTCACTTAACCACACAATTTTTCATTTACCTTTAATCTCCAGTTTCACAATTCAACCGTAATCACATAAAAAAAAAATCCATGCATTCAAAACTATAAAATCGATCAATCAAATACCATCATGCATTCAACTGTAAAATAAATCAACAGAATCAACAATGAATAATTTACGATTCTGGCTATATTAGTAACCCGTAATTAATTATGGACATTTTTTAAGTTACACAAAACATTACTGTTTTCTATTATTTTCTGGTATTAATTTGAGTAAGAATGTCTCACCTTATTTTTTATTATGAAATTGAAGTTAAATTAATAATAATAAAAACGATGATTATAATGGTGAAAGAATTACGCAGAACGGGAACTAGGAAGGGCCTCATCGGATGCACTTTTTATAATTTTTTGCAGCAACGCCACTGGACTTTGTCTGCAGTTTTCGGTCAATTCACCGGTCCTTTTGCTCCGATTTGGTCATGGGGATGTTTAAAATTAAATTCTGAGCAAAGAAGAAAATTCTTACCTCTTTTGGCGGTCGGAAGTGGCTCCGACGTGGCGACGGGTGGCGACAACTTCCTTTCCCAGCAGCTGGGTCTTCTTCTCCAGCGAGAGTGTCTGGCGATTAGGGTTAGGGTTTGGTATGAAAAATGTTATTTATATCCATCTCTTTTTAATCTATGTCGTCCATTGCGTTTGATCTAAACTGTCCGATCTCAATTAAATAGGGAGTGAATCTGGACCGTTCATCGCGATCTGATCTGGACCGTCCGATAGCATTTAAATAGGAAGTAGATCTGGACCGTTCATCGTGATTTGATCTGGACCGTCCGATCACGTTTCAGGAGGGAATGCATCCAGGCCGTCCGTGCACGCGGGAGCGAATCTGGGTCGTCCGATCGCGGGCGCGCAGATTGCCAACGTGGCCTCCCGCATGGCACCGCATCAGCGTCCCTTGCCACGTGGCGCACTCCGGTTAGTCAAGGCTGTTGACTGGGCGTCCTACGTGGCACAATTTTTCTAAATATTGTTTTGATCCTCAATTTTCGATTTTTCTTTCAAAAATACCCCCAGAACCCAAATTTTCACCCATTTTTCCCAAAATTGCTTTCAATTTCATCCTCTACCTATTTTTCTTCATTTTTACATTAAATTTAAATTCAAAAATTAAAAAATTATATTTATAAATTAATTTTAAATATATTAAAATTAACTGGGTATTACAACTCTCCCCCGTAAAAGAAATTTAGTTCCTCAAATTTGTCTCTCTCTCACTCAATCAAACAGTTGGGGATATTGGGCTCTGAAGTCTGATTCTAGCTCCCATGTGACCTCTCTCGATGTGTGATTCTGCCATAGGACCTTAACAACAAAAAATTTTTGATTGCGAAGTAATCTACTCTTTCGATCCACAATACCGACCGGTACTTTCTCGTATGACAGATCATTTTGGAGTGAAAGAGGCTTGTGAGCCAAGATGTGAGAGAGGTCCGAGTTGTACTTGCGTAGCATAGACATATGAAAAACATTATGAACTCTGAAAAGTTCTGGAAACAGTACTAGTCTGTAGGTGCCGGTACCAATTTTGTCTAAGATTTCAAATGGCCCAATAAACTGGAGATTCAACTTCGCCCTCTTACCAAACCTACATATTTTCTTGAAAAGGGTGACCTTAAAGAACACCTGATCACCTTTTTCAAATTCTAAATCTCTCATCTGGGTGTCCATATAACTCTTCTGCCTGCTCTAAGTCGTCTGGATGTTCTTACTGATCTTAACTATTTTGGTTGTAGTCTCCTCTACGAGATCTAGGCTGAACAGTTTTCTATCACCCACTTATTCCCAGCATATCGACGATTTGCATGGGCGACCATACAACGTCTCGTACAGAGTCATGCCAATACTTGCTTAGTACCTGTTGCTGTAGGCGAACTCTATTAGGAGTAGATGATCATCCTAATGGCCTCCGAAATCAAAGACACAAGCTCAGAGCATATCCTCAAGTGTGCAGATCATCCTTTTTAACTGTCCATCGGTCTGAGGGTAGAATGCAGTACTAAGGGACAGTTTCGTTCTCATGACTTGCTGAAAACTAGACCAGAACCGAGAAGTGAAGCTGTGGTCCCTGTCGGACACTACTATCACTAGCCTCCATATAATCAAACAGTTGGGGATATTGGGCTCTGAAGTCTGATTCTAGCTCCCATGTGACCTCTCTCGATGTGTGATTCTGCCATAAGACCTTAACAACAAAAAATTTTTGATTGCGAAGTAATCTACTCTTTCGATCCACAATACCGACCGGTACTTTCTCGTATGACAGGTCATTTTGCAGTGAAAGAGGCTTGTGAGCCAAGATGTGAGAGAGGTCCGAGTTGTACTTGCGTAGCATAGACATATGAAAAACATTATGAACTCTGAAAAGTTCTGGAAACAGTACTAATCTGTAAGCGCCGGTACCAATTTTGTCTAAGATTTCAAATGGCCCAATAAACTGGAGATTCAACTTCGCCCTCTTATCAAACCTACAGATTTTCTTGAAAAGGGTGACCTTAAAGAACACCTGATCACCTTTTTCAAATTCTAAATCTCTCATCTGGGTGTCCATATAACTCTTCTGCCTGCTCTAAGTCGTCTGGATGTTCTTACTGATCTTAACTATTTTGGTTGTAGTCTCCTCTACGAGATCTGGGCTGAACAGTTTTCTATCACCCACTTATTCCCAGCATATCGACGATTTGCATGGGCGACCATACAACGTCTCGTACAGAGTCATGCCAATACTTGCTTAGTACTTGTTGCTGTAGGCGAACTCTATTAGGAGTAGATGATCATCCTAATGGCCTCCGAAATCAAAGACACAAGCTCAGAGCATATCCTCAAGTGTGCAGATCATCCTTTTTAACTGTCCATTGGTCTGAGGGTAGAATGCAGTACTAAGAGACAGTTTCGTTCTCATGACTTGCTGAAAACTAGACCAGAACCGAGAAGTGAACCTGTGGTCCCTGTCGGACACTACTATCACTAGCACTCCATATAATCTGACTATCTTCGGATATACATTCTTACTAACTTGTCCAAGGGATCGGTCATCCTGATGGCCAATAGGTGGGAAGACTTGGTAAGCCGGTCAATAATTACCCATATGGTATTATGTACTGAGCGTGCTCTAGACAATCCTGTCATAAAATCCATGGTGATATGCTCTCACTTTCACTCCGAAATTGGTAATAGCTGAAGTAGCCCATCTGGGCATTGATGCTCTGCCTTGACCTGCTGACATACCAAATACTTAGAAACAAAGTCAGTCACATCTATTTTTATCCTGTTTTACCAAAATCGGGGTCGCATACTTTGATGCATCTTAGCACTTCCGGGATGCCTGGCAAACTTTGAGATATGAATCTCTGTCATGATGTCCATTTTCAACTCACTATCACCTAGAACACACACCTTGTCCCTGGAATCTGAGCAAACCATCGGCAGAGACTCGAAATTCTGAATTAACTCCCTGTTCTGCATCTTTCTTGAGGGTTGCTAGTGTGGATTCGGCAGACTGAACTTCTTTTATTTTCTAGATTAACTCAAGTTGAATGATCAGGTCATGTGACTCTCTTCAGATCCTAAATTTGTACCTGTTGTGCAACCCATATTATTCTGCATTCTGAAACTATCAAGTGAGCTCATATACCTGTATTTTTCCTACTGACTACGTCAACTACTACGTTGCCCTTAGTCGGGTGATATAAGATGTTGCAATCATAGTTCTTGAGGAGTTCTATCTACTTTCTCTTACGCTTGTTAAGGTTCTTTTGAGTGAATATATGTTTCAAGATCTTATGATCGATATAGATCTGAAAGGTCTCCCCATATAAGTAATGGCGCCAAGTCTTCAAGGCATGGATAATTGTGGCAAGTTCTAAGTCATGGGTGGGGTAGTTTTTCTCATCACTCTTCAACTACCTAAATGTATAGGCGATAACCTTCTTATGCTGTATCAAAACATAACCCTACCCTAGGTAGGAGGCATCACTATAAACTTTATATCCACCTGATCTGCTCGGCAATGCTAAACCAGGTGCAGTAGTCAATTGTTTCTTTACTTCTGAAAAACTTCTTTCACAGTCCTCGTTCCACTCAAACTTGACGTTCTTCTTTGTGAACCGAGTCAGAAGAGCAGCTAGGCTAGAAAATCTGTTCACAAACTTGTGGTAATAACCTGCCATCCCTAGAAAGCTACGGATCTCCTTAACTAATGTCAATTTTTCACAGTCAAGCACTGCTTCAACTTTTTCAGAGTTCACTAACACTCCATCTTTTGATATGATGTGCTCTAGAAAGGTAGTCTGCTCAAGCCAGAACTCACACTTACTCAACTTTGTATACAGCTTCTTTTCTCTGAGAACCTGCAAAACTTGAGTCAGATGGTGAGTGTGTTCCTCTCTGTTTTTTGAATAAACCAAGATATCATCGATGAACACAATGACAAACTAATTCAGAAATTGTCTGAAAACCCTGTTCATCAAGTCCATGAAGATAGTTGGAGCGTTGATTAGTACAAATGGCATGAGCAGGAATTCATAGTGCCTGTACCTGGTTCGAAATGCTATCTTGGGAATGTCTTATGTCCTAATCTTTATCTGATGGTAACCTGAACACATGTCTATCTTGAAGAAGATTTGGGCACCCTGGAACTAATCAAAGAGGTCATCGATCCTAGGGAGGGGGTATTTGTTCTTGATCGTGACCCTGTTTAGACCTTTGTAGTCAATACATAACATCAACGTCCCATCTCTCTTTCTTGCAAATGTGACTTCGGCACCCAAAGAAAACACACTATGTCGGATGAATCCACTGTTCTGCAATTCAGTGATCTGTTTTCTCAGTTCTTCCATCTCAACACGACTCATGCGGTAAGGAGCAACCGCAATAGGCTGGGTACCTGGCTGAAGGTTTATGGTGAATTCGACTTTTCTGTCCACTAGCAGTCCAGTTAGTTCATTCGGGAACAAATCTGGAAAGTTTCGGACTACCGAAATTTATTGAATACAAATCTCTTTCTTGATTTTGCCTAATTAGAGAAAATAGTCGGATTAAAGTACTTGATAATAAGAGAATTTGTCATGAGAAAAATAAATGTTAAAGAATTTTATTAATTTTTAAATGACTTCTCATTAGGAGGGTTGAATACAACTTTTTTGTGAAAACAATCTACGGTGACGTGATACGCCGCTAGCTAGTTTATTCCTAAAATTACATCCAAGTCCCCTGTGTCAATTTCTATTAGCTCCACACTCAATTTTATATTTGCTATATATATGAAACAGGCTCTGTATATAACCTCTCCCAGTAGTTTCATACTTCTAGGAGTATATACAAACAACACAAAATCAAGTTTTTTAGGTAATACATTTAGTTTTGATGCAAAAATATATGAAATAAATGAGTGTGATGCATCAGTATCAATCAAAACATGAGCAAGATAGTTACAGATAGTGTACGTACACTGTACCACGTCCGGATTAGCTTCTGCATCCTGCTGAGTGAGGTTGTAAGTCCTGTACTGGATAGGAAGTCTGGTCTGGTTCTAGTTCCTCAGGCACTCCCTTGCATAATGTTAAGCGCTACCACATATGTGGCAGAAGTTTTTGAGGCGATAGCAGTGTCGGTCCGCATGATCCTTGCCACAGTGCTGACAGGTCCTACCGCATCCTGAAGGGGAGCCTGAGTCA
>NW_019014649.1:1488741-1498965 GCF_000150535.2 Carica papaya | reverse complement strand
GATATGAAAATAACTAAAAAATTAGATTCAATTATCAACTGCTCTTAACAAAAATAGGATTGACTATGGATTCGAGCATAACATATAGTTTCATAAAACTAAGTAATTTTTCTAATCTAAATCAAGTTGATTTTACATGAAGAATGTTTGACTCAGCATGTTCTATTTGATATATATAAGAGAAGCGATATTTTTTTCTTAAAAGATAGGAACCAAGTAAAGAGGATAGAGATCAACCCCTTTTTACTAGCTTAAAAATTCAATTAACATCATTAGTATAAATATGTTTGAGTCATTCATCAAAATCTGTTAATTTTATTTGAAACAATTTTGGTGAATGCATTTGCTTCAATGTAATTCAAAATATTTTCCACAATAAAAAATCTTATAGTCCTTCGTGCATCTCCCATACAACCTTCTCTCCTTTACAAAATCTAAAACCATCTCTATTTCTAAACCATTTGAAAGTGTAAATATTTTTTAAAATAATTATTCAACAAATTTTTTCCATTCACTCATTATTTATTTTCAATCTTTAATCTCTTAATAAAATTTAGGCATTTATTTACTATGTTAAAAAAATATAGATATTCTATATACAAAAGAGACATACGACTAATTACATATATAATATGGGAGTAGGTAAGATTTTTTTAATGTCTATTTTTGCCTTGATGAAAGACTTAAGTTTACAAATTTAAATTTAAGGATGTATTTGAAAACAAAAATAGTTTTTAGTAGTTAATTGCACAATTTTAAATAAATAATGGGGGCGGATTTGAGCATCATCATGGCATTGCGGGAAAAAGAAATAATATAGAAAGTTGAGGACTAAAACGACAATTCCGCTTAAACCTCTCCTCGTTTCAGAGCTAAACCCAAAACCCTAGACTCTCGCTCGTCCAACCCAGAGTCCCCTGTTTCTGTTTAACTTTGGGCTTCCTCTCATTCCTTGCTTGTCTTCCTCTAAACCTTGATAAAGAAAACAGGGGCGAGATACAATCTCCTAATGGCGTCACATTCACTGAAGAAGAACTATAGGTGTGTTCCGTCGTTGCAGCAATTCTATAGTGGTGGCCCCTTCGCGGTCTCCTCAACTGGTTCATTCATCGCATGCGCTTGCGGGGGGGACTCCATTAAGATCGTCGACTCGTCCAATGCATCGATCAAATCAACAATCGACTGCGATTCTGACACCATTACGGCCTTGGCTCTTAGTCCTAATGACAAGTTGCTCTTCTCTTCGGGACACAGCAGGCAAATTAGAGTCTGGGATTTGGAGACTTTGAAGTGTGTGCGGTCGTGGAAGGTTAAAACTATTACTTTGATTCTTTTTAGCTTCGAATTTAAGTTTGGTGTTGTTGCTGGAGTATAGAATTTCTTTAATGGAGGATAGTATGATAATATGGTTATTGGTTAGATATTGTGTTGTACAGTATGTCTATTCAGCCAGAAGCAAAAAAGCTGTTTGTCTTTGGAACGGGTTTTGTTTTTCCTTGGTGTCTTGTTTTGTTGTTTATGTAAATTTACTTATGCAATTTTCCAGGTTTGAGTTGTTCTTTGTTTGGATTGTCGGAAAATTATAAAGATAGTGGGAATGCAAACAAGCTACGCCCTTCAGAGAAAAATGGAATACATACACTTTATGGGTTGTGAAATTGGAATAATATTCTTGGAGCTATGCTAAATGCACGTAGAAATTTCACAACAACAAATGAACTTGCTGAATATTATCATTGTTAAAGACATGCAGTACTTCCTACTTGATCTTTTTTAAGTTATTTACTTGGTGGGCGCTCTATAAAGAAATTATGCTGTCACTAGTTTGTATATTTCCTGCAGGTCATTTCTATGCGTTATAAAAGATCTTTATTTTGTTTTGTTCTTATCTTCTGGAGTTAAGTGGATACAGAACTGAATGTAGGAATACCCTATGTTTGTATACGTGAATGGCAATTGAATATTGTAACTGGAATTAAGTAATGCTCGCTTTGAGTACTTGGTAAACAGAAGTGAAATGTTGAATTTATCTGTTCTTGACAAACAAATAAGTGCTTGAATAAACTTTGAATCATGTCCATTTAACTGAATAATCTAGATTGCCTATGCTCACTAATCTTGAAATACATTCAAATTAGGCTCAGTTTGGCTCCATGGAAAATTATTTAAACAACATTATGAATTCTTTTTGTAAGATGCAGCAGAACTTGTTGGATTTACTAAAGGGAAAGAAGAATTGAAGCTGCCTTGATGATTTAAATTGTTTATTTTCTGTTCTGTTTCTTGTCTTGTTGCTGTGAAGCTGACAGCAATAGAAATAAAAGAAACAGTAGATTCTACTTCTTCTTCTGAGAGGGGAAAACTGGAAAGTCTGGTGGTATACTTGGCATAGGAAAACTTAAAATCTATTTGTACTGTTTTAAAAGAAACTTTGTAATTTCAGATCCTGATTGTTGCATTATGAGGTTTATTTGAGTATATAATTCCTGTTTTAGTTGATTACCATTTTATGGTCTGAATTTTGAATTCCTTTATATCTTATTTTGTAATATTGCTTCATGCCTGTTTATTTCTGGACTGTTTGCAATATAAATATTTTATATTTACAATTACTTGATTTTGTGTTGAGTAGGGCCATGATGGTCCTGTGATGGGCATGGCTTGTCATGCATCTGGAGGATTGCTTGCAACTGCTGGAGCCGATAGGAAAGTCCTTGTTTGGGATGTTGATGGTGGCTTCTGCACTCATTTCTTCAAAGGTCATAAAGGGGTTGTGTCTAGTATCATGTTCCATCCTGATCCAAGTAAAATTCTTGTAAGATCCAAATTGAAGGCATTAATATTATGGTGTTTATGTACTTAATTTGCAGGAACATTAGTTTTTCATAAGTTTTTAAATTTGTTCTTAATTGATTATTCTGATCATTTTGATAGCTTTTCTCTGGAAGTGATGATGCGACTATCAGAGTCTGGGATCTTCTGTCTAAAAAATGTCTTGCAACCTTAGAAAGGCACTTCTCAACCGTAACTGCTTTGGCAGTATCTGAAGATGGATGGACCTTGCTCAGTGCTGGGAGAGACAAGGTAGGGCATCACTTTTTTCTTACTTAAATATGGAGGAACTCTTTGACAAACTATTTGGATAACATGCATATGAATTGTTCATGTTTTGTTTTTTTTTCTTTTTGCTTCCCAAGTTTCTTTTTCAGATACACAAAATGTTGATAGCATCACTCTACCTTCTTCAGTTGTATCCTTAACAAACATAAACAATAATTGCTTATACTATCTTGGACTTTAACCTGTATTTGGGCCATTTACAATCCATCTTAACTTTTTGGTAATGGGACTGTCTTTCTGCCTAAATTTTAATTGTTGCGGTATGGAATTCTGAATTCCATTACCTAATAGATTCTTCCTTTAAAAAATCTTATCTGATATTGCTTTGTTATTTTAGTCCCTTTGTATATCTTGAATCAATTTCAAGAAAGGAAACTATTTTGATATTGGATATCTTTCCTTCCTTTTGAGGGTGCTATAAATAAACTTCATGAGTTTGCCGTAGAGACTAGATACATATTTTTGCAAAAGCTGTTGTGCCATTTTGTGTTAGGGTACTGTATAAATTGTTGGTTGTTCCACTTCAAATGATATTAAGACGTATTGCTTCTTATTTGCATGATCAAGATGACATATAAGTTTACTTATCAATGATTACAGGTTGTAAATCTTTGGGACCTTCATGACTATGTCTTCAAGACGACAATTCCTACATATGAGATTATTGAAGCTGTGTGCGTAATTCAGTCTGCGACTCATTTTGCCTCTGTTTTTGGTTTGTACAATCAAAAGAGTAAGAAGAAAAGAAGTGGGTCACAACCAACTTATTTTATCACAGTTGGTGAGCGTGGAATTGTGCGCATATGGAAGTCTGAAGGGTAAGACTTGATAGCACAAAAATAAAGTGATTTCTATTATATTTTTGGTGGGGGTGCGACTGCTGATTAAAAAGCTCTGTGTATGAATAATTGAGATTGCTATTTGGGGTTCAGCTTGTTTTCACAAAAATGTTTCCAGCTTTATTAAAATGTATTTGATGGTATTGCCATTCTTATTTATTTTGACAGTGCAGTTTGCCTATATGAACAAAAGTCCTCGGATGTAACTGTCAGTTCAGACAATGATGAGTCCAAGAGAGGCTTCACTGCTGCAGCTATGTTGCCCTTGGATCAGGGATTGCTTTGCGTGACTGCTGATCAGCAGTTTCTTTTTTATTCCGCAGTGGAAGATTCTGAAAAGGACTCAAAGATAATATTAACCAAAAGGCTTGTTGGATATAATGAGGATATAATTGATATGAAGTTTCTTGGTGAGGAGGAGAAGTTTCTTGCTGTTGCTACAAATCTAGAGCAGGTACATGGAAACAAATAGAAGGAGGTTCATCTGCTGCATATAAATTCTATGCATTTCTGTGGGTTTGAGACTTAAGAGATAGGGAAAGATTGTCAAGTATTTGTAACGGTAACAACCATCTGGTCCTGCTTTGAGAAATAACCCTATCTTGTGAATTCATCCACGATCTACATTGCTTTTGTTGAGGATTTGGTAGATTTTTCAATTGATTTATAGATATCAGTCAGATTTAGTTGGCATTTGCTGACCTACTCTCATGCATGGAATTTTAGTTGGCATTTGTCGACTTGTCTACTTTTACAAGTGAACTATTTTGTGTTAGACTTTTATAGTTCATAATATCTTGAATATGTGTCTTGGTGTGCTGTTAGATGATTTTTTATGTTTAATTTGAAACTATATGACATCTTTTTAAATAAACTGGGCTTCAACTGAGTCTGTTCATGTTATCGTAGATGCTTGAGTTGGCAAATCTATCATAACTAAAATATGTATCATATCCTTCATAAGTTAATTTGAAGGGATATTTCCTAAGGAAATTATTTTCTCCATTCTCTTCATGATTGATTACCTTTCACCATCTAACTATCTCAATGTAAAAAGAACAGAGTTTCTGAAACTTCTACTTTTCACAAACTTCTATTTTTTTTTTTCTTTTTTTTTGTCTTAGAGTTAATTTACAATCTGTCTCATTCATTAGTTTGGCCCGACTTATCTACTTATCTATGCATGGGTTGTGGGTGTTTTTGCAGATGGACATTTCTTTTTTCAATTTTCTCTTTCTGTAAAAGCATGAAACAATATCTTACATGTGTGCAATTTGAAGTTTCAGTTCCTAATATTTATCTTTATTTTTTTTCCAAATGCAGATTCGAGTTTATGAACTTGCATCCATGTCATGTTCATATGTATTATCAGGTCACACTGAAACTGTTCTAAGCCTTGATACATCTGTATCAAGTTCAGGAAGAGTACGTATAGTAACAGGAAGTAGGGACAATACTGTAAGTTTATTTTCCTCCCTCTAATTACGCAGCAATAATGGAAGGTTTATTCTATTGTTTTTGTTGGCTCCACCTGTGCAGTATCCTCTCTGATACTGCAAAATACTAATAAGGGCTTAGCTTTCTGGTTTTATGCTCACTGGGTATCCCCATTGTTCAAAGACATATTTGCTTATTGTAAAGAATGTTTATGCATCTATGATTCATTCATGTATAGGTAAGGTTGTGGGATTCAGAAAGCAGATCTTGCATTGGAATTGGCATAGGTCATACAAAACCTGTTGAAGCTGTAGCCTTTTCAAAGAAGCTGCTAAATTTCTTTGTTAGTGGGAGTGGGTTAGTGTTTTCCGATAATATTATGTCCCTCTTTATTTCTTTTTGTTTGGTGTGCTTATTTTGTTCATTCTTTATTTGTATTTGTTCTTTGATGATGCTTTGGGTTGCAGGAATTATTACTTAATGTTGGAAACTATATCTTGGAGAAAGCTTAATGGTAGAGCTTTCTATGTTATTAAGTTTCTAAATGTTAAGCATCATAAATAGTAAATCCTTCTCATTCCTAAAACTGCAAAAGCCTATGGATTCTAGTATAGGAGCTGCAAGTTGATTTAGAGGTTATGTTCTTGGTTTTCACAATCTCTAGGGAAATGTGAGTTGTTCTCTCTACCTTGGAAGGTATCTTCTTTATTATTTGAGTGATGGGTGAGTAGGATGGACTTTAAAGCTTTGATTTTGGTGTTGGGTATTATGGTTGGAGTGTAGTGCTATAAATTTTAATAAACTCACCTAACGTTCCCTGTTTATTTGAGAGAGGGTCATGTTTTTGGCTTCTTTTTGGGCTAAGAGGCACATAATTTTCCAGATATGCCTTTATGAAGTTTGAAAGGGAATTAGGAGGCTATTCTATGCTTTTTTGAGAGAAAAGATAAAAGAGAAAATGTGTAACAAAAGATCAATGGGCGCTGCCCATATACAAAAGATTTACAAATCAGTCTAAATATCTAACAGGCCCCTTAAGACATCAGCACTATTCTATTCTATGCCAAGGCCTTTTTCATTATATTATTTTGTATTCTTTTGTTTTGATAGAAAAGAAATATTATCAGGAAGAGAAAGAGAACCTTACAAATGGGGAGAATAATATCCCTTCTAGAACCTTCATATAGAAGGTTCTGTAACAGAGATGTAAAAAACATATAACTGAACTGGAAAAAGATACAAAAAGAATAGAGATCTCTTGACCTTAGGACTATGAAGCTATTGCTTCCCAACTCCTGTGGAGCACGGATAGAGCGATATCAGAAAACTGCCCATGAGCTTTTGCTCATTACAGAGCCAATAATGTTATCTGATCCCATAAATCCTGGCTGCTTGAAAAAGAATTATTAAAAGTCCAAAGATCCTTTTCTAGCCGTAAAGTCCATAGTCCTGCAAAAATAGCTCCTCCCTACTGGGGTTTGGCCACCTTTCAAATCCCCACTCCACATACATTTTGTTTCTTGTATTCTGCTTTAAACTTTCTTTTTCCTATAATAGGATGCCTTATTCTCACTCTTTTTTGTAGATTTCTTCTGCCCTTCTTAATAATATTTCATATTTTATTAACAAAAGGGATTTAATTCAACAAAGTTTTGCCCTGAATTAAGGGGATAGTTCTCGGTATCCTTTTTCTCCAAGGTATCTGGTCAAAGGCCATATATTCTCTGTAGGATCCATGTCCATGATATCTAGCTATATCTTCTGCTGAAGTAACCTATAGCAGTCTTCTTCCTTTATGCTAACTTGGGATTTCGTATATAATTAGACAATGAAGGCAGATTTAGGCTGGCTTATAATTTTGATAATTCAGCTTATGAATTTCTTATCGCTCTGTGCAACACCTTCAAATGGTGGCTCATCATCCTCAATAGTTGATTGTGGTATTGACATGAATTTACTTATTTGTAAACTGTATTATCTTTCGTGGTTATATAAATATAGTACAGGTTCTGTATTCTAATTTTCACTAGTAATAATTTATACTTTTTAAATTAATATTTAATTATAGATCTTTGGAACTTCGAAAAAGAAACTAAATTATTACGAAGAAATTATTTTAAGTTGAATTGATAAATTGCACATTTGGTTCACAATGCATTGATACGCACATACACATGATTTTATCTCTTATAATAAATTATATGTTAAAGTAAAATCTTTGCACTAGATCAACATGTAAAAAAATGTCCATTTGTGCACAGGCATGTGAGCTAGTGAAAGGTAATTCCTAAAATTTAAAAAGAAGATCCCATTTTCATTATTGCGAAGGTTGAATATCTTGTGTTTTGGTTGGTAGACTACAATTTTCTATATTTTTTGAGCGAGAAAAGGAATAATATTATAAACAAGGCACCGAGGTTGGCCACCAGATACAAGATAAACTTTATAAAATACCAATCAAACCTAGATTCTCTCCATAATTAGGAGAATGACCATTAAACTAAGTAGTAAACATCTGGAACCAATGATATATATATATATATAAGAATATATATTTAAAAGATATAAAAAGAATATTGCATGGTGTACTGAAAATATCTTGCTAACATAGGTTTTACTTAATGTTGGATAGTTTTTTTTTCTATTGTTTTTTTTTTAAGTCTGGGTCTATACCTATTTGAAGGTATAAAGATAGATTATCAAGTTATTGAATGTCATAAGCTTTAGGGTGAAGAAAAACCTTACAAGAAAAACCTTGCAGTGAGTTTACAAGGTATGTCGTTTGATTGGTTTTATGATTGTATGATAAATCTTATTCTCTCTCTAGCTTTCTCTCTCTAGAAATTCCTCTCTAGCTTTTTCTGCCCATTTTGTCCAAATCAAAGGAGTCCCAATGAAATCTTGCGGTCGAAGATTTATAGCTATTGAAAACAAATCATTTTATTTTGTTTGCAAAGGAAGGAAAGTGGATTGTCTACGAATTAGCGAAAGTGGGTGAGGCTTCCGTCGATCGATCTATCTATCTGGATAGAGATGATTACGTTTAGTTTCTTGATGCGCTTGATGAGTTTTGGTGGAGAAGAAAGCCGGGAGTTTGGGCAAAGCATCTAGTGATGAAAAATTATGAGTTGTGGTTTTTGTTTGGAAAGAATAGACGGGGGCTATAACGGTACAATGGGACTGTCAGTTGAAGAGAATTTTCTTTCCAAGTGGTGAGGAGGGGAGAGGATGATGGAAATTACTGGTTGCAGTGTTTGAACTTGCGGACAAACCGGTCAGAAACCAGAAGAGGAACTTCAATGAGTGACCAAAAACAAGGAATATCCCGAAGGATATGAGTACACTGAAACCCAAACCCTCATGGAAAGTTTCCTTCAAATGCCCGCACTGTGAAGTGCCTATAAACGTTACAATGGAGTTGGGTGGGATTCACTCGTACATGGCGGCGTTGCAAGCAAACAAAGGAAGAGAAAAGCGGATGGGGCAGAGGAAGCCCGAAAGCAATGTGAATAGGGTTGGCCTGACTGGAAAGATCCGGATAGGAGAGGATGTTAGGGGAAATTTTCAAAACGCAAGGAGGGTACATCATTTTAGGGAAAAAGGAGAAGCTTTGAAGAACAATGTGGGCCGGTATCAGGGTAAAAAGTTTTAGCTGGACAACAACAAATGTTTCAGATGGAAAGAAAATGAAAAATGGAAAGTGGACCCAGGCCCAGATGTGGGTTCCATCAGCAATTGAAACTCGAGCCCAAGCAGAGAAAGGATTATGAATAAAATTAACCTGATCCGGGGAGAATCCTCCAGTACAAAAGAGGAAGGGCATCCCGAAGTTGAAGAATTAAGAGAAAAACAGATCAGTCAGGCAACTGAAGAGCTAGGGTTTGTGGAAAACGAAAAGATTTTCGACAAAGAAGAAAGCGAAGCAGTTTTTGAGATAAGGGAAGCGAGTCATAGAGAAGAGGACGATATGATTTCAATTTTCTCAACAAAGGAGTTCGAAGGGGATGATGGGTTGAATCATCTAATGGAACTGCAGAAGGAGGAACCGGTACAGAATCTTGATTTGGTTCTGGTAGACGAGGATGCCCAGCCAATCATCCTTGTCAACCAACCAGAAATAGAAGAAATACTATAGATGAGCTTGGAAGACATCACCATTACTGATGGAGGGGTGGAGCATTGTTCCCAGTGGGTCGCCAACAATGTTCAGAAGTTTAGTAAGATGATGGGAGTGTCTCTGGAAGGTAAGGAAGATTTAACTTTCGTTTTCTTTTCTGAAATTGAAAAGAAAAAATTACAAAAAAAGGAATGATCTGTTTTACGAGAAAAGAAAAACATGAGCAATGCTGTTCCTAGAGAGCTAAAACGACTGGAGACTTCTGCCAATTATGATGGAAGAAGTAAGAGGGGAAATAGTAATAGGAGGGGTTAAGTGTAAATGATTGGTAGTGTTATCTCTTGAAATGTTCGTGGGGCAAATAACTGTGGTAAGAGGCTGATCATTTCGGGATGCTTGAAAAAATAGAAACCTATGGTGGTATGCTTGTAGGAAACAAAAATCGAGGAGTACTCTGTTGATGTCATCAAGAGTCTATGGGGTTGGCAAGCTATCCCAACAAAGAGGGTGGCAGGATGATCATGTGGAAGGAGCATTATGTGAAGCTTGCAGATGTGGTTAAAAGGGGCATGCACACTGTCTTGTAGTTTTAAAAATAGTAGAGGAGGTTTTGAATGCATGTATACATGGGTCTATTGAAGGGGGACCAGGGAGGAGAAAAATATCTTACGGATAGGAATTGGAGGATTGCAGAAGCAAAGAATTGGTAAC
>NW_019014649.1:1447997-1464051 GCF_000150535.2 Carica papaya | reverse complement strand
TATTTTTTTATTATTATTTTTTTACTCTTGATATGATCTAAACTTTTTATAGAATATTTATAAATAAATTATAAAACCGCATTTGCTAATACAAGTGGAAATTATAGGATCACTCATCCAAGAGTTTCAATAAAAGATTCTTAAAATTTGGATTAGAATCCAATAGTTGTGCATGCAATGTTTGAAAAAAAACATTCCATTTTAAAGCTTAAAGGAAATTACAGGAAGAATAGCTTTATCAATTGTTTTTATTGAAAACTGACAGTAATATATATATATATATATTACATATGCTCTTAGTTTTATACCCGATAAGAAAACTAGAAGTCCCAAGAGGTTGAGAATTAAAGAGGAAAAGGTCCCATCCTTTCTTTAGAAGAGAACATAAGAATCCTAGAATTTCATAACATTCTTAATAGTCTATGAACAATTAAGAACACCCATCTACAACTGGAAATTCCAACACTATTTCTTCATAGCTTATTTCCTGCAACATTGATTTAACTCTTATCAACAAATAAAAAAGAAAATCTAATTCCAAAATTATAATTGCCAACTTTTCTATATCTAAATTTTCTTCCATGCCAAGTAACAAAAGCTGCTTCTGCTTTGAGTGTAAGAAAATGGGATGAATTCGTGTTGATTGTGTTTGGGACTGCTACCATGGACGGATCCACACACTACTAAGTTTCGTTTATTTAGAGACCGAAATTACAAGCCTGGACATACTCCAAATCATAATCAACATATTTCGTCCAAAGTGATCGAAACTGGTTCATTGCAATATCAAGCCACGGCTTCATGTTTCCATTGAAATGCANNNGAATCTCCTCCATGCTGATGCTCGGATTATAACCAAGCCCAAGAACATGCCATGACTTGTCTAGAGGTTTCGTCGTTGAGTAAAAGGTGATCAAGCCTGGAGGCAGAGTCCCCAATTTCCACAAGGTCCTGTTTTCATTCTGCAACAAAAACATTCATTGTTAAATCACTATCTTGGTATGGCAGGCTTTTTGAATAAGTTCACTAACAATGCAAGTAAAAGTGCATTAAACCCAATTACAAAAACTGTAGCACCTATGTCATACTCTTATAGTGATTCCTATAAAAAAACAGACGACCATTTTGTTCAAGAAAGAACGGCATATTCTCCCTCTCCTTGTGCCCTTTGGCTAACTTCTCCTTGCCTTCTTTAGTAATTCCTAATTCTAGTTTCATGAGTGTGAAATGTAAGCTTCTCTTTAATTCCTTGAGTGGAATTCCAAGTCCTACGTGAATTAAAATTTTTTAAGGACATTAATGGAGTCGGTTAAATTCGACCAATAGCTATCCGAAATGCAGGGTTTATAGCAGGAAATCCACTTCATACAATTTCTATTTGCAAGAAACATATGTCAATCAATCAAACTGTTCAATCACTCGGATCGGTTAGTGCATTGCAATTAAGCAACTGAATCTGAATCAACAAAACTTAAGCATCAAGCAGAAGTAGAATAGGAATAAAAATAGCAACGCAAATCCAGATTTTGCCAACAAATCAATGAAAAGCTTACCAGATTCTGCCAGTAGTGATACTGTTCTGTGCACTTCTCCCGCCTCCAAGCATCCAGGTCGAAAAAGTTCATTCCATAAGCCCACGCGCACGCTTTGGGGTTAAACCTCTCCTTAATTAATGGATGCGAGAAATTCATGTATTGGGCATATCGATGGAACGACCCAAAACAAGTTTCCACCGCCCCATTCACCTTCCCGTCCATGTCAATCTTCCACAATCCAGTCAAGTCCTTCTGCACTACAATATCATCATCCAAGAACAAGATTCTGTGCAGTTTGGGGTACATCTCCGGCAAGTAAAACCTCAAATGATTTAAGATTGACAGATACTTAGGGTTCCTAAACTTCATGTTGGTAGTATCCTTGGTCGCGTTCTCGAGCTTGTTCTCAAAGTAAAACCTCTGCAGATTTGCTGACTCCAGTTGCTTCAACACGGGCACATATGAAGAGTTCAAGAACTTGTAATCTTCAACAGCTTTCACCTCTATGTGCGCTCCATTATAGTCCTTCAATTTGAACATAACCTGCATTGCCCCGAGATTCATCTTGTCGGTCACAACATGGAACACGTGTTTCCATGGCTCGATAGCGTTCTTCACTGCCGAATTCACAACCACAGACGCCGCGATCACGTTGTCCGAGAATATGGCGTAGTGATAAAGGCTAGGATCCTCGAAAACGGGAGGTGACGGCTTCCCCTCGGTCGAGTACTTCTCGGGGTGCGCGATTCTCTCTTCCATCAGCCTCATTGACAGGCAATGAAGGCTCTTGGGTATCGATTTAGCGGCGATCAAGCTCGAGAATGCCCCTTGCTTCTTGGCTTTCGTCAGCTGTTCATTAACAGCGAAAATGATATCCTTGAGTTTCTGGATTTTGAGCTGATTATCAAAAGATTCTTTCGCTTCCGCGATTACTTGTCTTGTCACTTTGATTCGCTCCTTCACCTCCTTTTCAAACGGCCGTAGCACCGATTCATCAATAGAGGAAGCATCGGAATCGAAGAGAGCGTGATAAGAGGGCTTGTTGATGAGATCCGTATAGTTTCGCGATAGATCGGCGAATATCCGAACAAGCTTGGCACTCTCCAGCTTAAGCTTGCGCGCATAGGACGCGTAAGCCATCGCCAATGCTCGGTGATCGTCCGCTTGCTTCCTGATCTGGTCCAGTCGGGGCTTCAGTGGATCCGATTTGAAAGCCAGAATGGACCTCCTGGCGGATCCGAATCCATACGGACCTGAACCGGACGCCTACTCAAATCAAACACATAAAGCGAGTCCTTATATCATTTAATTTTCTGGTTTTTAAGAAAATGAGATCCAGAGAGAGAAACTTACAAGGTCACGGAGATCAGAGGAGTGAGAATCTGAAGTGAAGACGAATGAGACTGCGAAGAAGATAAACAATGCGACTGTGATGGAGGAGGCAAGGAGTCTGATGCCAAAACCGAACCTCCCGGCTGCCGACACTCCGCCGGCGCGTGAAGTTCGATGATGATAAGCCATTACAAGTTGCGGTGGAAATCTTCGAATCAAGAAGACATGAAAATGGTAAAGAAGGAGATATATCTATATATATTTATATATATAATGAAATCAAATAAATGAACAGAGAAAGTGAAGAGAAGAAGATGTGTGTCGATGGCTCTAACTGACTGTAATCTCACTGTTATCTCCTCCGCTCTCTCTCACTGGTTTGTTTTTGTGGGCTTAGCCTTTTAGGAGAAAGTCTACTATGATGCCAACCTCACGTTAATGCTCCGATCGCGCTGTCTTATTGCAGTTGCTGTTCTTTGATCTGCACCGTTGGATTTACCCATGTTGGGTTCAACGGTTTTGATTTAGTTTGGTCAACCTCAACTGCTTAGCTGTGTGCCATCCTTGAGAGTGGCGGCAACGCGGAATCGGTGTGAATGCATCATTCCCTAATTATTTCTTCTTTTTTAAAAAAAGACTTGACTACTGTTTGCTATTTTAATTTCTTCAGTAATTATTTTGAGTCACATTAAATAAATAATTATCACTAATCAGGCCTTAATTGGTATTAATTATCTTGACTTGTTTAAAGTCGGGGCAAATGCAATAACCTCACTCTAGATGCAGCAATTGACTAGTTTAATATATTTATGTCAATTAATATAAATATATTTAATATAATTTATAATTTTATTTCGAAATATATTTATGCATAAAAATAATTTAAACTTAAAATTAGACCGGTAATCTAAATTTAAACTAATTGTTTTAAATAATGTATTTAATAAACGTTAATGCTATAAAATGTCTTCACTATGATTAAAAGATAACTAAATTAATTATGTATGTATACGTATATTAAATTAAGTTGAAAATAATTAATTTTAACATGATGTGGTTTGACATAGTAATGCTGACGTTGAGCTTACGTATATATAAATAAATGCACATAAGACTATAAAACAATGATTAAATTAATTTAACACTGATATATGTTGGCATTGAATTTAATTCAGAAATAATTAGTTAACATGCACGTATTTAATCAGTTTTAATTAATTTAATTTACTTGTATACGTGCATGGTATTAAACTAAGTTTTCTGAATTAATTTATATTTATTTATTAAATTAATTTTAGAAACAATTAACAACATGCATGTATTGGTTTTCATGAAAACTAATTTTAAAAATAATTAATTAATATGAATTGCTGAAAATAATTTACTTTTTTAGATTGGTTTTGGAAATTAATTACATATGGTGGCTTAATGTTATATGAATTTAGCTATGTATATATGTGCGTATAAAATATTGTAACCGTGACCGAATCTTGCTTTATTAATGAATTAAAAATACTCTACTCCAAAAAGACCGGCTAACATATAAATTTGGTTAATGCAATATTTATTTTTGTTTTAATTTAATATCTAATTTTATTTTGCATTAACTTAATTCTTGTATTTTAAACAAAAAATTGAATTAGTCTCTCCTTGTAATTAACATCTAACACCATTAATTTTATATGTCAAGTGTAAAATTTATCAACAGATAGTATATTATAATAGCTACTAACTTACATCATATATCATTGATGTAGCAAAAAAAGCTTACGTGGGGACTAATTTAGTATGGTTCACAATAAAATAAAATAAAAAATATTCATGTTTGTTTCTTTCTCTCAACCTTTCCACACAGAGCCCCTTTTTGCACTGCAGACGAGAACTCCATTTTTACAAGCTTGAAATTGCAAAGTTTGTAGTTCAGATTCTCGTCGGGCAAAATATTTGAAGCCTTGATGTCGTCATGTACAACATGGAGGGTACATTTTTTGAAAAGTAATATTCTCATAATTAGATAATAAATTGAACCACAAACATTCATTAGATGAGATAATCAAAGAAGTTACAAAGGTTTCTTTTCAAGATTTTCTCCCTATTTACTTGACTTTCTAATTTATTATCACTTATTGACCCTTCCTTTCTTGTTTCTTTTATGAAAGAAACTCAAAACAGATCTTTACTAACTCTATTTACTCACTATCATAAGAAAAGAAAAGGTTTATTCCCTTTATTTTCTCCAAAAATAACTTTTTTAATATTAATGTGTTTGACGTTGAACCCACTAATCAATGTAGCTCTTTTTCATGGAAGGATTTGTGCAAGTATATTCACATAATTAACACATGTATTAGATGGAAAGTGAAAAATGGTTGCACATTAAATTTTGCTTGGATATTTGGACTAGTGATCAACCCCTTATATCTACTACTAATGGACAAATTAACTTAGAAAATAGTGATAGAAAGATTGAGTCTTATGTCAACCCCGATGGTACTTGGAAATGAGATGACTTCTTTATAATCTTCCCTCTTATGGTGTATTTGGAAACATTCTATCTTCGTATCACCATGAGTGACAAAACTCCTAACAAGATGTTCTAGATACATGCGAGTGACGGTAAAGTGTCCGTGAAGGAAACTTAGGACTACATTAACAATATGATCAATAGCCAACCTAGCAATTATCAAAATGTCATTTTAGCAATTCGTGTTCTTAAACCAGTTAGATGATCGCTTTGATTGCTCGTGTTGGAGTGCCTTCTGACTAATGGGGTACAAAAAAGAAGACATCTCATGCATGATGATTAATGAACTCAGTGCCAGAGAAGCAGCAAAGATCTTTTACACGTGTTTGGGGATTATCCTATTTATCATAAGGTTTAAAGTAATCTAATTGATTTTAAATATGCTAACATATTTTTCTCTCTTTCTTTTAATAGGTGGATTAGGTGAAATCTCTATATAGAAGCTAGCAATAATGGTATTACGAAGTTAAAATTCATGTTCGCTACCACTACTTAGCTGATAGAAAAGGAACAAATGAGTTTGTACATGGACCTCATTATGGTTGGGGCTATTGAGGACCTCAAGATGCTTGGATTAAGGGATTAAAGGTTGCTACATAAAGTGGACTCTCTTACCCTTGTGTTTATCTTTCAGTGTCATGACAGGATTGCCTCGTCTGCCTTTGACTTAGAATTATAGATTTAGGGCGTCTTATCTTGTCATTGGGAGGTTCATATTGCACATGTCTTCTATTGAGGCAAATGTGTGGGTTGATCACTTTGCTAGTTGGGCTCACCATGTTACCAAGGATGTTGTTCATGTCCCCCGTCTCCTGGGAAGCTCTTAATACTAACATATATTTAGATGTTTGTGATGCTACGTTGGCTCATATAGTTATCCATAACATGTAATTTGTTTGTTTCCCTCTTTTAAAAGAAAAAGAAAAGTTATTTCATAATCTTCATTTTCATAAAGAGTTTTAATTTTCAAATAATAGTAATTAAGATAGTGGATATAAATCATTTAGGATTAAACTATTATAACTATTATATTCATTTTTCTTTTGTTTTACTTTATTTATTTTATTTTATTATCATATTCCCTTGTGAATTCTGAAGATATATTATTTTATGTTGCATTACCTATTAATCATATTTAGGTATTTAATATTCATGTTGATAATTATTATAAGAGCACGTATGTCTTTTTTATTATTATTTTTAGATGTTTTAGAGGTGTAAATGTATGTATGTCATAAAGTGGACATAATGAAATTTAAATATTTTATTAATTAATACTTAATTGAATTATGTGTTTCATGGTATCACAATTTTAGCTTTATTAAAGCATAAGCATGAATGCATTGATGTGATCATACAATTTAGAAGTTAAATGTATAGCATAAAACCCTTTAAGACCTTTGACGTTCCGATTCTAGTATGTAAGCTCCTAGCTTTCTTTATTTCTGAGCTTGAGACAAGAAAACTCATCTAAACCGAGAATACAACGAGAAAATTTTAAAGTACAAATTAATCTTCTCTTTTCTCTAAATATTGTGTTTGGCCAAGAGGATAAATGCTAAAGGACGCTTCTCTCTTGTTTTTCCTCAACATGGTTGAACCTTCGCATGCATAAAATGCAAAAGTTATTTTTTTCTTTTGAAAAAATAATATAAATTAAAAAATTTTTAATGCACAGTATATAATCTAAATACCTTCCTAAACTTTAACAACTATTTTTAATATTTGAATTAGTGAATTTTAGAACCAGAAATATTATGCGACGAGAGTTTAAATATCTTTTTTGAAATACTAAATAACGAGTAAAGACTTCAGGATAATACTCATTCTACATACTATATTTCAAAAAAAGTATCAAATATCAAAAGTGTTAAATTTTTATCATTATTTATAAATATATATTATTAAAAATGAATCATAAATTATTTGAAATATATATTTCTCAAATCACATAACGCTACAAATATAAATTTTTGATTCACCATTTAACATATTCATATGGTAACATCTTTTTTAATTAGTGATAAAACTTTAACTACTACAGATATAAGTTTAATATAATTAAGTGACATATAAAATAAAATATAATATTTTTTTACAAAAATATAACTTATCGTGTATATGCTTAAGACCCATATTATCACAATCACATTGACATTACATAATTAATAACATATTTATAATTTATGAACAATTTATGATAATAACTAATTCTTACACTATTCCAAATTTAAAGAATGCTTAAAATAGATTATAATAATTATAATCTACTTTAAGCACTTTTGAAACAACAATCTCTTAAGGAAGCAATTGAATTATCGTCGGGTTAATTTTCTGTTAAGTGAATCTAATCTATGCTTAGTATCAACTTTTAATTACAATTAGGGAAATTCATGCAAACCCAAAAGACAGCGAAGCCTAATACAATTATGGAAATCTTAGCAGCTTATGACCCAATAAAATTCAAAGTCAATTATATATCAGGACACGTGTACGTTCCAGATTCATTCAGATAAAGATTTCAACAACACCTGCAAGTACCCTAACTTTCCCCACAAGTTTAAAGTAATGAAGTCTGCAACTGTACTCTCTCTCTCTCTCTCTCTTTGACTCACCTCTGTAACTTTCTCTACTTGAAGGAAAAAAAAAAAAAGAAGAAATTCCAGCTCGAAAAATCCCATACGCTTTACTAATTTCACGACCATCTCGTCCGTCGTTCCTTCCTCTCTGCTGTCTGTTCACTTTCCTTTTCATTTTCCCTCAGTTTCTCGCTCAACCAAACATGTCACACATTCCATATGATAAGCAAGTTAAACACTTTCGCATTAACCCATTTCCGTTAAAACTCAAATGCGGCGAGCTCTAGATCCATCATTCTACACCCAGAAGAAGAAAAAACCCCATTACCGAAAACACGCAAATAATGGGAGTGTTAACGGAGTCGTGGTGTTTTTGTAAAGGAGTTGGTAAAAGTGAGAAAATGAAAGCCGCTATTTTTGCCGGCAAGGGTCCGGCCATGGTCAGTATCTCCGGCTCTGCTAATGGAATCTCCGGCGCCACTGGCTTTTTGATTCATCGGAATCTCCTCTTGACCACCCACGTCAACCTTCCATCCGTAGCCGCGGCGGAGAGCTCCGAGATCCGCCTACAAAATGGCGTTGCCGCTAGCCTTGTCCCTCACAGGTTTCGATTGGATCCTTCTTTTTCAATTATTTATTTCTCTTGGGTCATTTCTTTTTGATGGGAAATGATGTGGGGAAATTTTACTGTTTGGTGTTTTAGTAAGACGACGAATAGTTGTTTGAATCAAGATTTTGTAGTTTTGTATTATGATTAGTTGCTGGGAAAATGCGGGTGTAAAGTGGATGTCAAGTGAGTTATTATTTTTTCTTCTTTTTCCCTGTAGATAGTGCAAAAGTCAAATAAAAGTCAATATGCAGTTTCTTGTGAATCCTAATGTTGCTTGATATGGCTGAATTATACTTGTGAATTGTGTTGAAGGTACTAAAATGATTAGCTATTCAAGAGAGGCACCTAACCCGGGGTATTGCTTAAAATGCTTTAAGAGGATGAAGTTATGTTAAACAAGCTCTCCAAATCTTTGTGCACATAGACATTGCTAAACCATGCTGCTATTGTTATAAATTAGATTTATTGCTTTAGCCCATTAATAGATCTTTATATATTCCTTTCTTCGTAGATCAGGGAGAGCGGCAGTAAACTTTTAAAAAAATAGCTACCCTTTTCTAGAACAGTTAGAAGGAATGCTTATCATTGATCTTGTACTATAGGAATCTTGACACTTACATTTTGCTTATAAAGTTTGGATCCGAACTTATTCCATAGCTTTTCCTTTTCCCCTTTTTCTTTTCTCCTTGCCTTTGCTTTTGTGCTTTGCTAGCAAGCCTTGTTTTTAGTGATTAAAGTTTTGCTTTGTTTGAGTAATTAAAATAATGTGCCCATAAAATGAAACACAAGTTATGCTTATATGATAAAATAATGCACGTTATTCTTATATAATAAAGTAATACACACATAAAATGTAATCTAAGCTAGGCCTATATAGCATATACATTTTAGGGACTTTCTCTCTTTTGTCTTGAGCTATAATATCTATTTTCAATTTTGCATTGGAGAGAGGCATGTTTTGATGGTGCCATTCTGTGAGGCAACATTGCTTAGAATAATCTTTTTGAACTGAATCCGCCATTATCATGTTAACTATGTCTGTAGTCTGTTATGGACAAAGAGGTTGTGGATCATCATTCTTGTTTTAACTTGTGGAAAAGTCACTTCTCTACTAACAATAAATTTGACAGTTTGAACATTTTCATGGAAACATATGTTCTGTGCTGCCTATTTTGTAGTTAACTGTCTCCATTACAGGGTTGCTGGTGCTGTACGTCTCCCTCCTTTTTGGCTCTGATGTTACTGTATCAGGTGTATGATCGATTAGAAATGAGTTTTCTAACATTTGACTCCGTACCACTAATGGATTAAACTGTAAACTTGAAAAATAGCCAGAAAGTCTAGAAAATCTTTGGATACTTGTTTTATATGTACCCTTCGTGATTGAAACCACATATAAAAATGACCTTGCCATAAATTGACAATGTAATATTTTCATTTATTCATCAGAAGAGGCTTACAAGTCCTTTGTTGACTAATATAACATTCAAGTCTACTAAAAGGCCATAAGTTCATTTCGTCCTTAATGACAAGGTTTCTTAAATTGAAACTTTTTTAAGATGAATCAGAATTATTTCTTTAGTTGATTAAACGATGATGCAACCGAATTCAAGGCCTTTCCAATGGGAGATTTACCCTTATGTGCTAGAGGCACATTTTTAAGAGAATGAGATCAGGTGCATTACCTACAAAAATTATAATCTTCATCATAGAATCATGGTTCTATTTTTTCCTTAAATGCAGTTTTGACTTGTAGAGTTTAGGAAATGGATGTTGTGTTTTGTTTTCATTAATTATTTTGACAATTTTTTCTGGAAAGATTTTGACTTGATATAGGGCTTTAATAATGAGATTCCTTTGGTTTCTGGAAAGATTTTGACTTGATGTAGGGTTTTAATAATGAGATTCCTCTGGT
Organism: Carica papaya; assembly: GCF_000150535.2. The sequence goes on along the minus strand of NW_019014649.1, from coordinate 1,453,556 downwards.
TCTGGAAAAATTTTGACTCGGTCCTTGACTACCGAGGTGCTTTAAGTTGACTGCATTCTTATTCTCTTTCTCTGTGGACACTCTCTGTTTTTTGGTACTGACCTGTTTAATTTCATATAGTGATTATAAGCATCTTCTTGTTTGTACAAGAAGCTGCAGAACTATGGTTACTCCTGCGAATTGTCAACAACAATCTACAATTTTCTTGAAATGTTTCATTTTTAAAGTTTCTTTTAAACAGGTTTCAAATCAACACTTGTTCCTATTTCTTTTTGCAGATTTTTCATTACTAGTTCCGTTCTAGATCTTACAATTGTGGGCTTAGATTCCATTGAGGGGGACTCAAATTCCCAAGGGCAGCAGCCTCATTACTTGAAGACCTGTTCGAAACCTAATCTGGATTTGGGGAGTGTAGTGTACCTTTTAGGCTATGGAGAAAAGAAAGAATTAACAGTTGGTGATGGAAAGGTGGTGATAGCAACTGACAATCTCATAAAACTGTCAACTGATGGAATGACATGGAGCCCTGGGTCTGCTGGATTTGATGTACAAGGCAATCTTGCTTTCATGATTTGCGATCCTATGAAACTAGCCACCTCTCCAAACACTAAATCTTCTTCCACCTCATCATCAACCTCATCATCATGGAAGAAAGATACACCAATGCAATTTGGTATCCCGATTCCTGTCATCTGTGATTGGTTAAATCAGCATTGGGAAGGTAGCCTTGATGAGCTTACAAAACCCAAGCTACCACTTATTAGATTGATGTCTGCTGGGCAGAAGAGTGAACATTCTTGTGCTTCTTTTACAATGCGTCGTGTTTTTAAGTCGACAGAAGCTGATAATGATGAAACACCATCCTCATCAAATATTATCTCCAAGACAAGGGATCAACCTGGACCAAGTTCTTCTGCTGCAGCAAACACAACAGAAGAAGAAACCCCAAAATCTGATCATCGTGCTACCCACATGCAGGGAATCCCAACTCCAGAAATATACAAATCACCAAAGTTGACTGCACTTCCTCTTTGGAAGAAAGAGAGTGGCCAGATCCAGCTTTTAGATATTAACTTCCCTCCAAGGATTTCCAAAGCAGCAGTTATATCTCAGTCAGCCAAACAGCAAGACCTGAACTCTGGTGAGAACTGTGTGAAGGCATTTCCTCCACAGAGCCCAACAAGACAGGAATTTCAAGTGAATCATAGAGGACTGGCTAGTCCTGGTGCAGAGGCAGAGGTTGCATCTACAGGTTCTGTAAACGGGGCCCATAGTGAGGTAATGTCTAGTTCGTCTCCAGTAGAAATTTCAGAATTTCATAACGGATATAGTAGTGAGGGTGAGACTACAATGTACTCTGCGGAAACTGCTGAAAGCCGAAACTATACAAGTCCCAGAGAGGGAAAGTTTCAGCAAGTTGGAAGGAGCCAGAGTTGTGTCAGTTATAACAGATGGGAAACTGTTCAGAAGACCCCAGTACCCCGCAGAACAGTGCTAGAAAATCCGAGGAGCTTCGTTTATGGAAAGAAGGTGTACTCACAAGGAGCTACTTCACAAAGAAGTAATGACTACTTCAGCCCAACAGTCTCCTCAATCATGAAGAAACGAAACAGCTCAGAGCAGCCAAGCAAACCACTACCAAGCGCTGTCCATTCATCTCCAAGATGGATGTTTTGATTGATTTCTTAATGAGTGTGATTCCCTGACAAGGCCAACAGCAAATATATACATAATTCATAATGGTTTGCTTCGTACAGCATAGTTAAGTTGTGATTGGGTGAAGAGTAATTCAAGGTGAATAAGAAAATTCAACTGGGTGGCTGTAGTTAACCTGGCAGAGCAATATAAACTGCACATTGTCGATTCATACAGCCACCTAAATGCTTCTAAAATTGAATTTCAGGTAGGCAGTTTCTCGGAAGCAACTTAAACTGACTTGCAAAAACTGTAAATTAGATTTTTTTTTTTTTTTGGTGATACAAGTTTGCTCCTTTATTATTATTTTTTTCTTATGATCATCTGTGCTATCGGAATTGCTGCGCAGGTTGTAATGTAAGGATGAAGAAGTTGTCTAATTGCTTCATTGTTAAGAATTATAAGTTGTTCTTTTGGTAATTTACCTACCATCTCTCTAATAGGTGGAAAATTTTTAAATCAATGCTGGTTTATATTTGATTAATACCATGTTTGTATTTTGCTGTTGCCACGCAGAGATCGGCTTATTTACCCATGTTATCCATGATTATTAATTTCTGGAGTTAATAGAAACCGATTGAAAAATGAATTGAAAAAATCAAATTGATTTTTTAGTTAAGTTGGTTAAAAATTTTTTACCATACCGAACAAATACTTACAATTCATGGTCTTCAGCTATGGCAACACAGTAAGTTCCCCACCAATGGAAAACCTTGAAGTCATTCTGAAAGCTCATCAGAAAGGAAATGTTTCGGTTTCTGGTTTTAGAAAATTCTAACGATATGAATAACAATGGGAAATATATGTTTTTTCAAATTATTACAAAATTATGTTAAATAATTAAGTATTAATATAATATGATGGAAATAAAATAACATACAGTTATATTTACAATCACAGGCACATGCAAATCTCATTGCAAATCCACAATGACTCCCACATCGTTATATTATAACCCACATAATCAACATTACAAATTAAATTATATAAGCCTCCATCACTACATATTTCCCTTTATTATACAAGAAAGAATAAAGGGCATCTATTGTATAACACCTATAGCTCCCATAAGAAAATAGAAACCAAATGTGACCTTTAATCCACTTTCTATAAATGCCAAATGAAACTGGAATTATTGATTATATCCTCTTCCAATGTTACATATATTAATATCACTGAATCTCCAGGGCAGTTCTTGATTTTGAAAATACATGGATGCGTCTGTATATAATTGGATCAGTGATTACAAATGTTTGAAAAGTCTCCGAACATGCAAGACAAATAAAAAACCCTCTCATGGTAATCAACGGATGTGGGAAATAAATGAGCATAAAGTTAACAGACTGTTAACCATGTCTATAAGACAGGTGAATTTCATCATAGCTTATCTGTTAATCTAACCATGAATGAATTAACAGCAGCTGCATCCAAAACAATCCATGATGATTCAAAAAGTTCATGGAAGAACTCACCGCCAGTTTCCTCAGCTGCATTTCTGAATGCAACGCCAAATGCATTCCCTTGGACTGCCCCAAGTCGAGGCTTCCCACAAACCCCAACAATCAAAACTTTCCCTGGTTGTTGTGCTAAGCAAGCACAAAGCATCGGCTTCATTCGAGCTCCTTTCTCTTTTAATGCATCCATTAGAAAGTAGCAGAATTTAGTCAAGGCCTGGGGATACCCCAGTAGCTTGGCATCAGCTGTATCTTCAAGCTTTACCCACCTGAATTTCCTTCCACTTCTAATGGAACCACTCTTGGTAATCGCTGCACTCCCTTGCCTGAGAATCGCCTTTTGTATCTTGATTGCTTGCTGCATTCCAGTTTTCAGCTTATCAAGATTATTCAAGGACAACGCATCATATGCCTCCCCAAATTGCTTTGATGCACAGAAACCATCTGATTCTACAAATGATTCCAGCAATGCAGTAACACCATATACCACATCTGCAGCTGAGACCCTTGAGCTATAACCATGTAACCGCAAAAAACTCCTGTAGTAGAAATCAGTAAGCCCGTACTCAGGTAAAAACCTTTCAAACTCATTCTTCATTTTCCGTTTTACTTCAAGGTTCATGTATTGAAACTTCTGCTGGCAATCTACCAGTGCAAATCCCATGCGAGCAAGAAGAAGTTTAAGCTTCTTCATGCCATTGTCACTCCATGTCTTCAACTTAGGGGCGATATATGACGAACAAACCATTGAATCAAATAAATTCCACTCTCTTAACAACATCAGCCTTGGTTCATCTTCATATGCAATTCTGGAGCAGTCAGGAGCTCTAATCTTTGTCCCATCTTTGAGAGTCACTGAAGTAACTGCATCTAAGTTCCCTGAGCTGTTAATATGCTGCTCAAGCTCCATAACTCCAGCCTGGTACCTCTCATCTGTTAGCCTCTCATGAACAAATTGATCAGTCAGTGAAACACAAGCCAACCAGAGCAATTCATTCATGTTTTTCCTCACAGAGTGAGATAACTCATACATCAAACACCCTGACGGTTTACCATGAAAAGTGCCTACACGATAATACTCCCTCTTCAATCTCTTAAAAAGCTGCTCTCCATCACCTACCATTTTTCGCTTCTTTGACCCATCACCATTTCTGTCTTCCACTTCCCCTTCATCGCTGTCACTTTCACTCTTACTGCCCTCTTCTTCCTCACTTTCACTGTCAGATCCATGCTCACTACCCAAATTTGTTTCTAGTCTCTCAAGATGTTGTCGGAAGCTCTCGTTAGCCAAAGTCAAAGTATCAAAATCACAGGTTAAATCAGATTGCTGCTCATCATCATCAGTGTGCAAAACAATCACCTGATTATTTTGGTCACTCAAATTATGCAAATGAATTGGTCTGTGACTATCAACCACAAAAACACGTGCTGCAGGGCCTAAGCTGAGAACCTTTCGCAAGTCCCGGTGGCACCCCCAATTAATCAAGAGAATCGTAACATAATTATCACATGAAGAAGACAAGCCAGGCCCAGCATATTTGTGGATTTCTGGGAAAGATGACACTGGAAAACATGAGTAATGGACTGAATCAGACTCAAGAATGTGGCTTATGATCTTGAGGGCACATAGAGAGTCTACATCAGAGGTTGATGGAAAAATGAGCAGAGGATTCTGAGACAATGATTCTGTAGCTGATGCACGGAGTCTCGTGTAGAAAGTCTCTATTCTCTTCTCCCTCACCATTATTTGTCAACTAGATCTGCAAAATGAACGAATTTACCAAGAAATGAATAAAATAGACATCGATCAGATATCACTACAAGTCAGTATCACAGCCGAGACATCAACACTATCCAAGGACATTTGAAAAAGAATCATCAATGATCCTTTTAAAGTTTGATCAAGTACCATGATTAGCACCGGCCAATATGGAAACCAGATTCGAAAATGATAAAAGATGAGAATGGATGAGGCCACAAATACACAATCAAGTCCGGTTAAATATCTAAAATATAAGCATGTGAAGAAAAGAAGATCAGGCAACAGGTATTTTCTACACAAAAGCTAGGATAACTACTACAGGGAAATTGGTATATGGTAGAAAATGAAAACAATCGTAATGAATGGCCCGTTCTCTCCATAGTTGTCCATGAATTAAGGCTTGCAAGAAATCAGTGCGCCTAATATGTTAAAAGCATCCAAAATAGGAACATATGATTGACTGACTGAGCCAACAACCCATCCCACAAACAGCAAAGAAATATAAAAAGCAAACTTGAAACGGTGAAAGATTAAAACAACGCATAAACACACGCGTACAAACAAAAAGTGGCAAACAGAAAGTAAAGGTGGAAAACAGATTATAATCCATGAGAATTGGAACGATTTCTTTCACAACCTACACCCAAA
>NW_019014649.1:1426899-1438173 GCF_000150535.2 Carica papaya | reverse complement strand
TTTAGAGCCCAGTATCCCCATTTGTTCGTCAAGAGTAAGAAGCAAATTTGGGGGACCAAATTTCTTAAGGGGGGGAGAGTTATAACACCCAAGTGTTACTATTTTTATTTTGTAATTATTTGAATTTTTTTTATTTTTAATTAATTTAATTTTATTTGATTTAATTTAATTTTATGAAAATAAAAATAATAATAATGATAAAATTGGGTAAAAATATTATTTGGATTTAATTGAAATTGATTTTGGGAAAAAGTGGTGAAAATTTGGATTCTGGGGGTGTTTTTGAAAAGAAAATCGAAAATCGGGGGTCAAAACGCAATTTAGAAAAGTTGCACCACGTCAGCAGCCACGTCAGCGACCCGATCAGTAGCCCCGGCCAACCAGGACGCGCCGCGTGGCAAGGAAACGCTGACCAGGGGACGGACCACTTGGGCGATCCGCGTGCGCGTGATCGGACGGCCCAGAACCGTTCCCGCGCGCACGGATGGCCCAGATCAAACGTGCGCACGGGACGGCTTAGATTGCATCGTGATGGACGGTCCAGATTTAATTCCAATTAAATCGCGATCGAACGGTCCAGAATTTAATCTTGATGGACGGTTGAGATTAAAAGGAAAAGGGTATAAATAAACCCCACCCACACCTTACCACAAAAACTCTAGCCGCCAGTGCCTCGCCAGAGAAGAAGAACCAGACGCCGGAGGAGCCGGCCGCCGCCACCCGCTGCCGCACCAGGGAAGTTTTCGAACGCCGATCGAGGTAAATTTTCTCCCCCTTGCTCATTTTTCGATCCTAAGTCCGCTTATGGCCAAACTGGAGCCAAACTACCGGCCAAACGGCCGGAAAACCCAGCCGAAGCCCAGCGGCGCCGCCGCGCCCCACCTCAGTTTTTGCCTCCGATGAGGCCCTTCTCGGCCTCCGTTTGATGCAAATTTTATACCACTGTGATCACCGTTCTTTTCTCTACAGGTTGATCAGAGCCAATCATCAAAACACGACTCACGCCGGTGGAGCCGCCGCACCTGAGAGCACCGCCGCCGGTAAGTTTCAGTTTTTCGTAATTTTTTGGCCCACCGATGGCCCTAGGGTTGTTTTATTGCAGGGACCGATGCAAGTGTGGCCGAATTCGGCCGAAAATGGCTAACCCGAAGCGAATCCCCGACGCAAGCGGCGGAGCCGCCATGCCGGAATTGCGATATTGGTCGAAAGGGGCCCTAGGTCTGATTTGAGATTTTTTTGGGACATGTACTGGTACCGGTAGTGCGTTTCAGTTTTTCAAAAAAAATTCAGAAAAATTAGGGACAGCTTGTAGGCGCACTGTAGAGCCGTATTCAGACCCCGAAACAAGTAAGGATCCCTCACCCTATTTTCTATCAAGGTATTAAAGCTAAATAAATAATTAAATTATACTGTGTGACTTTATAGATGTATAATTGATTAAGGTTGCCAATGGAGCCCGAGTTCGATACAGTGTTAGTTTGTTATTTTTTGATCTAATTTTCAGTATTAAATGCAGTATGATATTTGATGTAATTATGTTATGGTCTCGTATGCATGAATCATAGTTTCTTTTATTATAGTGTGTATTATGGTGAACCCGATACTGTGTTGTCTTGTTTGGTGTCAATTACTGGTTTACATGTTGTGTATGATTGGATGATTATGATCAAGGAAAAAGGCAAAAAGGTTATGTGAATTGATAAACGGATAATGTGGACAGCCTGATTAGATATCCTGGGAGATGGTGGACGGACCGGGTCCGTAGGGAACCCTACCGGGAAGGTGGTCTCTCATACCGGACAGAGTATGGAGACCTTATGTGTTTTGGCGCCCATACCGGACGGGGTATGGGGACGACCCGTTTCACCCTCATACCGGATGGGTATTGAGGTTCATGGTTTTGGCGCCCATACCGGACGGGGTATGGGGACAGCCCTGGAATCAGGTTATAAATATTAAGGGCTCATGGGTAGCGGGACCCCTATGAATCCCCATGGATACTAGTAGGCTGGTAAAAGAAGAAAATATGTTGTTTGATGATTGAAATGCAAAGGCATGATAAGTGTTATGTTATAAAGTGTGTATGATTTCATGATAATGATAATATTATTGTTTTCATATGATGCTTTCATGGATCTCACCGAGGTAAGTGGACAGTAAAAAATTTTATGTTAATAAACGAGTTTGTTATAAATTATGGTCCATTGGTCATTTTTGTTTTCTACCCACCTTTACTTCCGTGGCGGTGAGATAGTGTGATGTCTTTACTGAGCTGGTGTAGCTCATTCCTTATTTAACCATTTCAGATCAGGAAGACATTGTTCCCGAGCCCGTTCCGCAGGAAGACGACGAATGGGACGCCCAAAGACTCCATAGCTATGTTTATAGTTCTTATCTCGAGTATTTCTTTTAGTTAGTTTGTTCTTTCATGTTTTGAGTACGTTTTGGTTTTTGTGTAAGGGATGTTAATCAAAATTTTTATTCGCTTCCGCATTTGACATTTTTAATACATATATTTCATTTAAATTTCCAGGGCCGTTACATTATTATTTATTCAAACTTCAGTTCTATGATGGAGAATAGGGTGAGGGATCCTTATTCGATTTGATGTCCGAAAAGCTAAATTGTTTAATGCGCCTACGAGCGGTCCCTAGGTTCCTTGAAATTTTCTCCAAAAATCGAAACGCGCTATTACTACCTACAAATATTCCAAACAAACCCAAAATTAGTCCTAGGGCTCACTCGGCCAATTTTAAAATTTCAACACGGTAGCTCCGCCATGCTCCTGCGACAACACTGCCGCCCGCGGCGGTGGTCCGCCTCGGGTCGACTGTTTTTGGCCTATTTTGCGTCGATCCCTACAAAAAAATACATTAAAGGACCTCGGTTAGCTAAAAAATATAAAAAACCGAAACTCACCGGCGGCGGGGCTCTCCGGTGCAGCGGCTCCTCCGACTCATGTTGCGGTTGGGTGTTTTGCTTCAGTCAACCTTCAGAGAAGAAAATAGTGATTACAATGGTGGAAAAATTATGCAAAACGGGAATCGAGAAGGGCCTCATTGGAGGCGTTTTGTGAAATTTCCCGCGATGGCGCCGCCGGGCTTCGCCGACGTTTTTAGCCAATTAACTAGTCTTTTTGCTCTTATTTGGCCATGGACGAGCTTAAAATTGAATTACGTGTAAAAAGAAAAGTTTTTACCTTTTTTGGCGGTCGGGAAGGGTTTCGGTACAGCAGTGGGTGGCGTTGGTCGGCTCCCCGGCGGCTGGGTCATCTTCTCCGGCGATGGGGTCTGGCGGCTAAGGTTAGGGTTTGGTGCGGATGGAGGTTATTTATATCCATCCGTTTTTTATCTGGATCGTTCATCGCGTTTGATTTGAACCGTCCGATCGCGATTAAATAGGGAGTTAATCTTGGCCGTTCATCGCGATCTAATTTGGGCCGTCCATCACGATTCACTTTGGGCCGTTCGATCATGTTTGAATCTAACCGTTCGATTGTGTTTGGGAAGGAGCGCATCCAAGCTATCAGTGCGCACATGAACGAACCTCAGTTGTTCGACCGCGGGCACGTGGATCGCTCGCGTGGCCTCCCGCGTCAGTGTCTCTACCACTTGGCACATCCTAGTTGGTCAAGGCTGCTGATCGGGCGTCTAACGTGGCAAAACTTCTCTAAATTGTATTTTGACAACTATTTTCTGATTTTTCTTTCAAAAATATCCCAAGAACCCAAATTTTCACCTATTTTTTTCAAAATTATTTTCAATTTAATTCTTCATCAATTTTATTTCATTTTTGCCCCAAACTAAATAAAATAATAAAAATTATATTTATTAATTATTTAATTAAAACAAACAATTTTGTGGGTGTTATATAGTATCTGATTTGGTTTTTTCATATGTTGTTATCACTCATCTCTCTCTCTTTCCTGTATTGGCTATTCATTTTGATTCCTTTCCTATTTGTTTTTGTATTGAGACTACAGGTGTCAGAGCTTGCATTTTTTTTTTCTCTTTTTAAATTTATCATCCTCCGTCATAATATTTATCTCCCCTTTTATCTCTCTTTTCCTATTGGATGTCATCTGCTTCACATTGCTCCACATCTCAAGAACAGTCTCTGATTCGGATATATAACATGTTGTTAACACTTCTTACTTTCTCCTTCTTTCATTGATTGTTTCATTATGATTCCTCTCATATCTTTTCTTGGTCAATACCGTAGGTACATGGACCATGAATCTTTATTTTTTTCCCTGATTTATCAATATTTTGTTTTGTTTTTGTATTATTGAGATGGAATTGTTTATTGACCCCTAATGTATCTACCTCTAAAAATTTCTCAAGTATGCTTTATTTCCTATGTTGGCTGTTTTGTTTTGATTCGTTTCATATTTTCACTTGATCAAGCATGCACGCTCTTTTTCTTTGACTAAGACTTTAAATTTCTAGAGCTAAGCTAGAGGAAAAATTCTGATAAGTGAACCAATAGTCTCTTTCTCTTTCTTTTTTGTGTTTGCTGTTATCAATTTTTTCTTTCAAATTTTTATACCATATTCCTTACATGTACACATACAACATTTTGTAGGTAACATTTTTTTAGTAAACTATGGTTTGAATTATCCTGTAGTTATTACAATATTGCATGTGACTATTGTATTTGAATTGTTTACGACAATATTGATTTTTGTCATATAGCTATTAATTGATTGTGTAGTTCTTGCAAAATTTTGATATATAATTTAAGAATAGTAAAGAAGGAGGACTCGATTTTTTAATAATCAAATTGAATTTTTACTAGTCAGGTTAAAGACCTTCTTAGATCTATCCTTTTGTTGCAGTTTTTCAAGAATCGGTAACAATTCAGTTCCCATGAGATATAGTGTTGTAGCGTGCGTACAATCATATGGCACTAGGAAAGCTTATATATAGTGTTCCATGCCTGATTGGTTGTGTTGAAGGAATGAGAGTGAGATGTGTGGAAAAATTGTGAAATAAGAAAAAATTATTTGTTATTAGAATTGACAAAATCAAGTATTGTAATTTACGTGTCTGACCTTTGCCATGGCGGGTGTGCTATCATGGCAGGTCAAAAAGTGCAATAAAATTTATGTCTTTTTAGTTTCCCAGCTCTCCCTATCTCCCATTTGTTTGCCTGTATACTGTTTTTTTTTTTAAATTCTTATATTTATTTTCTGACAACTAGTATAAATTATATACTGATGTAAATTATATAATTTATGGTTCTAACTTTTGCCATGGGGGTGCCGTGGCATAATAGGCCAAAAAATGCAACAAAATTCACCCTATTTTTAGTTTTAAGGGGATTGGGAGATGCGACGGGATATTGACATACTATTTCAGCTCGGGTTTCCCAATTTCCCATTAGTCTACATGCATACTTTTTTATTTTTCCTACCTCTTATATTTATTTTCTGACTAATGGTATAAATTATATATTTAGATAAATTGTATATTTATGTGTCTGACCTTTGTTATGATGGGTGCACTAGCATGGCAAGTCAGCCATACAAATGCAATAAAATTAACATTTTTTTGGTTTTGAGGGGATGGGGTGATGACAAGGGATATTAATACATTATGTTTGCTCGGCTTTCCCTATCTCCGATTTTTGTGTATGTATATTTTTATCTCTTTCCCAAGTTTCATATTTATTTTTTGACTAATTGTGTAAATTATGTATTTATATAAATTATATAATTTAAGTTTTTTACCTTTGTCATGGCGGATGCGCTCGCATAGCAAGTCAAAAAGTGCAATAAAATTCTTGTTTTTTTTTTGTTTTGAGGGTATTAGGACATCGTATGGGATATTAATATATTAGTTTTGCTCGGCTCTCCTATCTCCCCTGCCTGTGTACTTTTTTCTCTTTCTTAATTCTTATAATTATTTTCTGATCAATAGTATAAATTATATACTTATGTAAATTACGTAATTTACGTGTTTGACCTTTGCCATGGTGGGTGTGCTTGCATGGCAGGTCAAAAAATGTAATAAAACTCACGTTTTTCTTTTGATTTTGGGGGGGTTGCGAGATGGGACAATATATTAATATATAAATTAGTTTGGTTCTCCCCATTTCATATTTGTCTACGTGTGTATTTTTTTTTCTTATATTTTATATTTATTTTCTGACCAATAATATAAATTATATTATTTATGTGTTTGACCTTTGCCATTCGCATGGCAAGTCAAAAAGTGCAATAAAATTTAAGTTTTTTTATTTTTATTTTTATTTTTAGGAATGGAGAGATAACATAGGATATTAAAATATTATTTTGGTCAGCTCTTTTTATCTCCGATTTTTCTATCCGTGTACTTTTTTTTTATCCCAACTCTTATTTTTATTTTTTGACCAATAGTATAAATTATACATTTACGCAAATTATATAATTTACATATTTGATCTTTGCCATGGTGGGTGTACTTGCATGGCAGGTCAAAAAGTGCAATAAAACTTAAGTTCTTTTTTGTTTTGAGAGAATTAGGAGATCAGAGGGGATATTAATATATAAATTACCTCGGGTCTCCCTATCTCCCATTTGTTTGCCTATGTACTTTTTCTTTTTCTTATCTCTTATTTTTATTTTCTAACCAATGGTATAAATTATATATTTATGTAAATTATATAGTTTATGTGTCTGACATTTTTCATAGCGGGTGCGCTCGTATGGCAGGTCATAAAGTGTAATAATATCCACGTCTTTTCTTGGTATTTCACAAAATTTGAGTATATGTGATTATAAAACGACTACAAAACAACAAAGTTGCCGGAGGACGTCACCCACCCAAAAAAAATTAAATTAAAATTAAAATTGTGAGTTTATTGGATTCTGCTTTAATTTGTAATGTATCACATGTCTCTGGTCACTTTGCTCTGGTAGGGAGGGAAGTAGGTAGGTGCTTCTCCTTTGACATTATGTTCAAGTTAGCCATGCATGAATTTGAAAAGACTGGACAATGGTTAAGAGTTTTATGGATAATCTTTTTTCTGTTAAAAAAATTAGAGATCGTGGTTACTTTCATGTTTCAGAAATTAAAGTCACCTAGTTGGAATACTACCTCTTTTTCTAAATCACCAAAGAACCATATCATTTTCCTTGCTTTGAAGTGGTGCAAGAGAAAAAGAAAACCCATAAAAGACTCAAGCTTGCTACATAGTGGAAGATATGCTATTTGAACAAATGTGTAAAGATATAACTGACTTTTTAACTTATAGATTCTGATTTGCATATAAAGAAATTCAGAAACAACAATAGTCACTTTTATTGTGTTCCTTTTCGTATCAATTAGTTACTTTCGGTAAGTTATTTTTGGAATTCTGTTATGATGGATTTGATGCTGCATTTTCATTATGGTAGTTCTGTTGTTTTCATGATTCATATGAATCCCAAACAATATTTGTTTACATCAAGTTTTGATTTCAGTTTTGGTTTCTTGATATTTCAGATCTCGTATTACATCAGAAGTCCCGTAATGGGTGATATTGTAACATTTCGAGCTCCTTTACGGCTTCTTGATATGGTTGGACTTTTTCTTATATGCTAAGAGTTATGATAATAAATTCTATTCTGAGACTCCATTATTATTTTGCTTTGCCTACAAGAACCTTGATTTAGGAACTAAGATGTCTTGATAAAGAGAATTGTTGCTAGAGCTAGAGATTTTGTTGAGGCACTGTCCACTGACAGTAGAATTCAAAATTTACATGAAAATAAATCAACCTGACTCTAACATCAAATACCAAGTCTACTGCTAATTGATACTGCTATTTAAGATATTTCATATCTGGTTAATTTCAAAGGATATTAATGGGAATTTGTTTTTTGGGTAGTGTCTAAAGAAATTGTTTGCCTATTTGGTAAATCTTCTACTCATTAATCAACCTACTTAATTACATATTTAATAGTTGATGTATGGTAATGTATTATAGTTCATCATACTAGTACAAAACAAATGGAACTCAAGTAAGCTTTAGTTAAAATGAACCTCTCTTATGTGTTGCAGGTTCGTGGTGGATTGCTCTATCTCAATGCAATTGCTTGGCATGAAGATTTCATAGCAGAGAAACGAGCATATACATTAGATGGAACCGTGAGCTTTCTATCACTTATCTCTCTCTATTTCCCTCCCCCTACAACTTATTTTGTTGTATTTCTTGGATTTTCTGTGCACCAAGCAGAATGTATTCCCAGAAAAAATCGAGATAAGCTACTAGGATAAATAATGTATAAAAATAAACCTGGTGGAACTGGTTTTTTCTTAAGCCTGCATATCTAAATTCGAAGTTGGGAATTTACAGTAACTTAATAATTTGTTGTTCTTTCTGGATTTTGATTTGCAGTATGTTCCTAAAGGCCATGTCTTCGTGTTAGGGGATAACCGAAACAACAACTACGACTCCCATGATTGGTACTATTCTCAAACTTTTAGAGGAACAGTTACTACAGATGATCTAGTTTAGAGGTTGAAAATGTGTTTTTTTCTTTAATGCTTTTAAGGAAATTTTTCTCTCCTCCCCGTTTTCGACTTACTATTTTTTGAATATTGATTGATGAGCAAGGGACCTCTTCCTGTTAAAAATATTGTTGGAAGATATGTTATGCGTTGCTACAGACCTTCAAATAGGTGCAAAGTAAATAAGAGAAATTGTTTGTAAATCACATGGCTATAAGTAGGAATTGATTGATTAATCTCTTAAACGAACATAACATGTAATCGTTTATTAGTTGTTTTATATCTCAAGTTGACATCATAAATTATTCGATTAAACTTATATGTTTATAGTTTTTATTTAAAACGAAGGTTGGCTCCTTAAATCAAGATTTTTGAAAAAATTTAACTCGATGTAAAAAGCAAGAACAACTTGATCAAGACTTTGAAGAAATCTATATAACTAATAGGAGCTAGTTTTCCTTAGAAACTAAGACTTAAGATGTGAGAATTCTTGGAAACTCGAGCGGAATTCTTTGAGTTTCTCTATATCTCATGAAAAGTATTCCGTTCTCTCTCTCATACAATCCCCTGTAAATACCCTGTCTGATTTGGTCTTTTTTAGAAGTTCAGATTTTTTGGTAGGTAGATACAATCCATAGTTGAAGTGGCATTCGATCTTTTTAGATGTTGATAAGATGCATAGATGTGAAAGTTGAGTTCTTTAAATAGTTGCCTTGTACGTTCCATTTTGGCTCAATTTATTTCCAAGAAACCATGTGTCTTTGAGCTTTTGTTTGAAGCAATGACTATCTTCTTACATTGAGTTTCTTGAGAAAATATTACTTAATGATAAAAACCACAATGAGTTGCACGTTCATGTTTGGCTTAATCTTTTTTTCCAGAACCACTCTTGCGTCTTGAGTTTTAGTTTAAAACAAATTCTGACTCCTTGAATCTAGATTTTTGATAAAGTTTTATTTGATAATAAGATATGAAAGGTCGAGTTCTTTCATGGAGATAGCATTATGGGTTCTATTTTGGCTTAATTTCTTTTTAAAAAATATTATATCTTGAGTTTTTATTTAAAGTAAAGACTTTCTTCTTCTATTGGGTCTCTTGAGAAAATTTGATTTAATAATAAAAACTATAATGACTTGTTAGCTCAAATTTTTTCTTAAAAATATTGAGTTTTAATTTAAAATGAGTATTGACTACTTGAATTAGGATTCTCGAGAAAGTTTTATTTGATGATGAAATCGAGAAGGACTTGATGAAGGTTTTGAAGAGATGCAATTACTAATAACGAGCAAATTTTTGTTTAAACTAAAATCAATGTATAGGAAATTCTTGAAAACTCATGACATATATTCTTTGGGTTTCTGCACATCTGAAAAACAACGTTTTGGCTCAATTCATTTATAAAAAATCTTATGTCTTGAGTTTTTGTTTAAGCCAAAAACTTTATTTTTTTATTGAGTTTTTGGAGAAAGTTTTTCTTAGTGGTAAAAACCATAAGGACTTGTGGGTTCATGTTAGCTCAATTTTTTTTTTTTTTCTAAAAGTACTGCATCTGAGTTTCTTTCTCATATATCTAATTTCTTTATAATCCGAAAGATGATAATGAAGATATTTATTTAATTTATTTGACTTATTTATCCTAAAGTTCCTCTCCGGGACCTGCCAAAGACTACATTTCCAATGAAAGTCCACTCTTCTTGTACTTGATTGGGCATTTCCATAATGCCCTCTAAATTTTTGCTTTGATTTTCTTGACTACTCCTTTCAAATCCTGGGGTGTTGTCCATTACTGTTGTGGTTATGGACTCATACCTTGATTCTGTCATGGTTTCTGATGTCTTCATCCGACTTCTGCTGTAGGAAAATATATGCTAATGAAAGATAACATTTTTGGGTATGATAATGTTACATGTCTCAATATTCTGTAGCTTGTATCTCATGATACGAAAAGGATACCATGGGAGGATGCAATTATAGGCCCATTTTATTTTTGTGTCTCCACATAAAACAAACAATATATACATATATATTGATTTTAGTTGTGATTCGGAAAAACTTGAAGCAGGAAGAAAAGGGTAAAGGAAAATGGAGGCGACATTTGTTATGAAGAAGAAGAAGATTAAGAGCATAAGTTTGCTTGATATGGTGTTTTCTTGATTTTTTACAGATGTTCTTGACAGAGATCTTAACAAAGACAAGGTTGTGCTTCATCCCTCCATATCTCTTTATACACATATCTGTATATCTATATGATTGATTAGCTTAATAAGAAATAATAAATATTGATGAAAGTTATATATGCAAAAAATGAGCTAAACAAAATAGTTATCCATTCTTTCTCTCAAATGTATTTGAGTTAATACTAACTACTTCTTAGCTGAATGGTTGATAAGTTTTTTGCTATATTCCCGTGTCTCATTGTTTAAATGTTATTTTTTTATTGTATTAGGATTGATGTTTATGCATTATTTATTGATTCTTAGAAAGTGAAAATTGATTACTATTAATGATTTTAAAGCTTATAAATATCCAATACAAATGAGTAGTAATTACTTATTGTATTAGTACTTTTAACTTGTTGTCTCTCAATATGTATGTATACCACAGGTTGGGAAGATTACTAAGAGTTTCGAATCAGTTTGGAGTTGCCCGAAATCCTTAATTCCTTTATTGATTGAAGAAATATGTTTTGATAGGAATCAATTTCTTAGGCAACACCAACTTGTGAAATAGTGAGCGTTGAAATATCTAAAGGTTATGAGCCTCCCAATAACTTGTTCTATACATTTACAGCGAAAAGTAA
>NW_019014649.1:1402279-1426812 GCF_000150535.2 Carica papaya | reverse complement strand
ATAGGAAAAACACGAATAAAAGAGAAATGCTTTTCTGAGTTTATCTTATTAACATGACCACGAGTATTCGAATATGGAAACCAATAGACCTGAAGCTCAAGCAGACAAAATTGAATATAATCAAGAATGTGTGTCAACTGATGTCTTATGTAAGTGGTAAAAGTACTTTTTTAGTTCAAATGAATTAATTATTCCAAATTTTGGTTCCTTCCAATTTAAAGCTAGTCATTTCTCTTTGTTATTATTGTAGGGGAGTAAATCAGATTGTGCGGCCTATTTATCTGAAGAGATTGAAACTCCTGTTGTTTCAAATATCTTAAGCATGATTTCTTCTTTCAATTAAATGATTCCCATGGAGTTGCAAATTTAAGTTGTATTAGAACAAGAGAGTGTCACCATGATAAAACTGTGAAATTGATTTGTGGACTTTTAGGGACTGGCAAGACAAGGCTCAAGTTTACGCGATCCAGAAGAGAATTGGAGACAAATACGTTTCACAAAAAGAGAGTGGATTCACTGTAAATATTCACTATGTTGATGGATTTCAAGGTGCCAATGAGGACGTGATAATCATATCAACTGAGAGATCCAATGGAACTAGATCAATTGGTTTTCTTTCGAATAATCAGAGTGCTAATATGGCTCTAACTTGTGCAAGATATCATACCGATCAGAAGATAATAATTCAGATATAGCATATTTGGCTTTTCGTTTATTTGTCACTCAAACCAAAAGGTATCATATGCTTACAGGTACTGTATGGATATTAGGGAATGAGACAACTTTAAGTAGTAGCAGCTCATTAGGAGAAACTGATAAATGATGCCAGGTAGCAAGGATGTCTGCGTAATGCCAATGAAGATAACATCTTGTTGAGGCACACTTACTGCTGAGTTTGTTGAAATTGATCAAGTTGATATGGTGTTAAAATCATTTGGATCTCTCAGCGTAAGGGATAAGCACAGAGTATCAAAATCAACTCACAAATAAGTGGTTAAACAGGAGTGTTACTTGAAAATTTTGATAAAATCTTATGAGATAAATCATATAGACTAGTTTGATTTTTTTTTTAGTTTGTTAATTTTATAATGATTATCATCGTTCTTGTTTAAAAATGCAATTGTTGTTCTGATTTATTTTATTGATGGTATTTTGATTTTCGAGTGCAATTTTAGAGGAAGTAGAGGCAGGTGATTCTAGTGGAGGAAAGTTGAAGTTCTGTACTTGAACTTTTCTGGGTGGTATTTCAATTATCTTTGTAACGGCCCCGTAAATATTAAAATGAAATGAGTATTTAAATATATCAAATGCGGAAGCGAGATCAAAATTTCAGTTAACATCCCTTACACGAAAAACCAGAAACGTACTTAAAATATAAAAGATTAAACTAACTAAGAGAGAAACTCGAAAATAAAACTATGAGTATGACTACAGAGTCTCTAGGTATCCCCTTCGTCGTCCTCCTGCGGAACGGGCTCGGGAACCATGTCTTCCTGATCTGAAATGGTTAAATAAGGAGTGAGCTACACTAGCCCAGTAAGAACATCACGATATCTCACCGTCACGGAGGTAAAGGTGGGTAGAAAAACACAAAAGACCAATGGAGCATAATTTACAATAAAACCTTTTATCAATAATAAAACTTTTACCATCCACTTACCTTGGTGGAATTTATGAAAACAATATGAGAAAAACAATAACATCATCATAATCATTGAATAATCTAAGCTGTAAAACATAACACTTATCACGCCTCTTGTAATTCAATCATTGTACAACATATCTTTTTCTCATTTACCAGCCTACTAGTATCCGTGGGGGTCCATAGGGGTTCCGCTACCCGTTAACCTTTAACATTCATAATCAGTTTCCAGGACCGTCCCCATACCCCGTCCGGTATGGGCGCCAAAACCATAAACCTCAATACCCCGTCCGGTATGAGGGTGAAACGGGCCGTCCCCATACCCCGTCCGGTATGGGCGCCAAAACCATAAACCTCAATACCCCGTCCGGTATGAGGGTGAAACGGGCCGTCCCCATACCCCGTCCGGTATGGGCGCCAAAACCATAAGATCTCCATACCCCGTCCGGCATGTGAGACCACAATCCCGGTAGGGTTCCCTACGGACCCGGTCCGTCCACCATCTCCCAGGATATCTAGTCAGGCTGACCCCCATAATACAATTATCAGTCTACACAATCTTTCATTTCCCTTTTCCTCAATCAGCATCATCAATTAACATACAAACAAGCAAACAGTAATTCATGCCAAACAAACAACATACAGTATCAGTTTTTCAGTCATTCAACCCATGATTAATCAAAACGTAGTATATGCACACAAATCTGTAAAATGAACACATCAAACCTCATTTTGCATTTAAAGCTGTAAACAGGCCAAATAACAGTAAATCATCAATCACACTAGACTCGGGCTCCATTAGCTACCTTAAGCAATTTCACACATTCGTTAATTCAAGAAATACCGTTTTATCATTTTGAACTTTAATACCGTGATAGGAAATAGGGTGAGGGGTCCTTACTGTTTTCGAGATCCGAATACGATTCACAGTGCGCCTGCAGGCCTTCCCTAATTTTCCCTGAATTTTTCCCGGGGAACTGAAACACACTAACAGTACCTGCACGTGTTCCAAAAAAAAATCCAAATTAGGCCCAGGGCCCCTTTCGGACCAAATCGCAACTCCGGCACGGCGGCTCCGCCGTGCTCCGGCAACGGCGCCGCCGCTGGCGGCGGCGAGTCGCCTCGGGTTGACTGTTTTCGACCGTTTTCGGCCGAATTCGGCCACACTCGCATTGGTCCTTGTCAGAAAACAGCCCTAGGGCCCTCGGGGGGCCAAAAAATCACGGAAAAACGGAGCTTACCGGCGGCGGCGCTCTCGGGTGCAGCGGCTCTCCGGCGAGGTTCGTGTTTTGGTGATTCGGCTCCGGTCAACCTGTAGAGAAAAGAATGGTGATCACGGTGATATAAAAATTGCATCGAACGGAGGCCGGGAAGGGCCTCGTCGGAGGCAAAAACCGAGAGGGGGCGCGGCGGCGCCGCTGGGCTTCGGCCGCGTATTCCGGCCGTTTGGCCGGGATTTCGGTTTCGATTTGGCCATAGGAGGAATCAGTGGGGAAAAACGAGTCGGGGGTATGAAATTTACCTCGATCGGCGGTCGGAAATTTCCCCGGTGCGGCGGCGAGTGGTGGCGGGTGGCGGCGGTCGGCCTCTGGTTCGTCTTCTCCGGCGAGCGGCTGGCGGCTAGGGTTTGTGGTCTGGTGTGGGGGTTCTATTTATAACCCCTTGCCTTTTGATCACAGCCGTTCATTTTGTTTTAATCTGGGCCGTTCGTTTTTGATTGAATCTGGGCCGTCCGTGCGATTGAATCTGGGTCGTCCGATCGCGTGATTGATCTGGGCCGTCGGATCGCACCCACGCGGATCGCCAACGTGGCTCCTTTTGGAGTGACGCGGTCTTGCCACGTGGCAGGCCCTGGTTGGCCGGGACTGCTGACTGGGCCTGCTGACGTGGCTGCTGACGTGGCCGCCCCCTTTTTTTTTTTTTTTTTTTTTTTTTTTTTTTTCCTCCTTTCCGGGTGCTACAATCTTCTCTAAGTATAAATTTATGATATAATTACTGAAGAATTTTGGAGGATATGATTGATCTCTTTAATTTTTTTATTATCACAAATACATGAATATTGTATATATAACAATTACATGCTATGATAATCTTAAGCATCTTTTCAACTTTTGATGTCTTCATTGTCTATATCTTCAAATTGAAAATATAATAGTTTACTTTAATGTTTACTCAAATAAATCTGTTGGATAATATTTTGTCGAAAGCTTAAATTAGAGTTTCTAGGTGCTTGAGTTTTCAGATTTTGAAATTCTACTCCATTGTGGACAGTTGAAATTCAAGAAAACCTCATGTCATAGTTTTGAAAGTTTTGGATGTTCTGCCATTATTTGATATTCCAAATCTTGTAAAGTGATTTGATAACATTTTAGAAATCATAAAGTCAACGTTATGAATTACTGCAAATGCAAATTTATTAAGGGGTATGTTTCTTACTCGACTTCATTAATTCATCTTAACATACTTGACAGGTTTATCGTTATTTACTTATGAGTAAAACATGAATACATTATTGAAAATTAAAAAAAAAATAACTAAAGAAACTTTAAAATTATAAATATTTATTTTTGTTTTTATATTGTTTATGATTAAACGATTAGTTATCTTATTCCCATAAAATAGTTGGTTTGAGTGAGTATATTGAATCTTTATTTAAATTATCACACGTTTACATTAACTGTTTAGTATTATCAACGAATTATTATATATAAGGATAACTAACATATATTATAATATTCAACAAAAATATTTTTGTTAGTCGGTAATCAATTAAAAGTTAAATTTTATTTTTAAATTTATAATTTTAGTACATAGCCATTATATATTAATATAATGTAATATTATTTTTACATCAATTTTATTTTTATAGTGAAAATTATTACATTTGTAAAATTATTTTTAAAAATAAATTAATATGACATATAATTTTTTTAATATATGTGTATATTTGTAATAATAATAATCGATAATAGATATTTTAAAATTTTAAAATATATATTACAAGATATATTTTTTATTAAAAAAATAATATTAACTAAAAATTATTAAAAATGTTATATAATTTAAAATTTAAATAAATATAAAAATATTAGATTTATATAGAAAATATGCTTAATAATAAAAAATGTACTATTTTTTTATAATCAATATATAAATTTTTTGTGTTAATAATTATAATTTTTATATAAATTAAAAAATTATTTAATATAATGAGAATACATATTTTATTATGTAGAAGGATATATTTTAATAATTAAAAATTGCACTATTTAAAATATATTAAATAACCTGACTCGTTATAATGACAGCTGGAAATGTAAATTTCGGTCAAAGTCAAACCCTGATTCTCTATATAACTAGAAAATCCCCAGGTTTTCACAAACAAAAGAAAAAAGAAGAGTAGAAGATCCCGAAGCAGACCGCCTCAAGAATTTAAGCCCAACACGACGAAGACGAATAATATTTTCAACTATCACCGACAATATGTTCTCTCGCCGCGAGCCTGCTTATCACGTTATTTTCTTTATTCGGACAATGTTATCGGCGTTCATGTACCCACCGTCTCTCTCTTCTTTCTTGATTGGATTTGTCGTTTCAGATAAGATCAAGAGCGGAACCCATTGATGGAAATATATCCGATTCCGTTGGTACGTGAATCTTTTGATTTTCTTTGGATTTTATCTTCGACTTGATTTGCAATTTAATAGTACTTGGTCTTGCAACATTTCAAGAATTTAATCCCTCCAGCAGTGTTTTCTTTATTGTTTATCGTAGATTCTGGAAAACGCGGGTATCGTTCGTTGAATAGGTTAATTGTGTTTTTGTTTTCTCAATCTTGATGAGTGCGCACCTGTTCGGGGTCTGACGATTCAGTGGTTCCCGGTTTGGTTAAATCCTAAACCAACCCTAGCTCTTGTACCTCCCAACATTCTCTGGGAATGCAGACTTTCCAAAGCTTTTTAGCTGCCGAAAACCCTCACTGAAATCCGAAGGTTCATTTGTCTTTCTCTCTTCCCCTGCGCTGGTATCAATTTTAAGCACAGGTATATGGTGCGATCAACAATTTAATCAAATCTTTGAGTTTCTTGACGCCTAGTGTGCCCGACTTTTAGAATCAGTATTCTTGCATAAAATCCCCTGAAAATCCTCAATATGTGATTTAGTTCTTTCAGAGGCGGTGATTCTCTGATACCCAGATACAGTCCACTGTCCTGCTACCCAGAAGCCTACTTTCAGACTTCAATAAGATTCTTAATCGAGTTCTTTCGAGGAGTAGCTCTTTTGGGTTCTGATCTTGCTTGGTTCTTTTTTTTTTTTTTTGTGTCATGAGTTTCAGTTAACTCAAGGATATGCTCGTTTGGGCAATATAAAATGATCAGTTGCCTGAGCGGAAAAAGTTTCAAGAAAAAATTTGATTTGATTGTAAGTTATGGGTTTCCGGAGAAATTAAAGTGTGACTATGTTTAGAGGGTAAGCTTCTTCTTATGACCTCCAAGGAGAAGTTGAAGACAGAAATTCAATTGTCCTTGAACATAATGGGGTTTACGAAGGAAATTTTGGCTGAGAACCTGTCTGCTTGATGTACAGTTTTTAAGATAGAATCTTTCTTTGTTGCAGGGTTTTGCAGGTTTTGAGGTTGATTAAGTTGTAGCAGAGAGGACTTGAGTTTTTATGAGGTGGTTCTTTTGACAGAAAAGGAGTTCGTGTAGAAGTTTATATCCAGGTCTTGAGATGGTGTGGAGGAATTGTTGGTATGCTACAAATCTCATCTTTTGGATTTATCTTCTTCTTCTGCTTCTGAGAAGGAAGGCTCCTTACTGACCTTATTCTCTATGCTCTTCAACTCTAAGATGCATTCTTATGCTGCTGTAGTGCCATTGTTGGACATAAATTTAAAATTGAATGGTTAGGATCGATTTTAATGTTTGTTGCTTTTGTGCTTTGTTAATACTGGTGATTAAGCCGGTATGTATATTTATTTGCATAAATCCTATAGGTATTCTTTTGGTTTTTCCTGGAACTTTTTTTCTTCGGTTGAACATGAAATTTGAAGGAAATATGAGAAATGTGTGAGAGGCAGGGAGGCATCTATTGCCCAGTTTTCTTTTGCTGTTCATATTTGATTTTTTGTTTTTTTTTCCTTTTTGCCAGTTTTCTTTTAAAATTTCACCGTTCTTCATGTATTTGTTACTCACAATCGGTTGGTGATGCAATAAGGGAATTTTGCTGGTTGCTGTGTGACTGTAGTATACGTGCATACTTATTCTTGAAGAATCTATGAATATTTGTGGTAAATGAATACGTAATTTGAACAGTCTATCAAAGTGCATGTTTGTATGCCTTGACCACTTTTTGTTTGCATTGGATGTTATTACATGAGTTCTTTTCTTGCTTTTCATTGATCACCTACATTATCCAGTGTGTTGGCATGCTCCATTGACTCTATCTAATAGGATGTAGGAAACTCAAAAGTGTGTGAGTTGATTTGCATGTATTCTGTGTTACTGGAAAATCTGCCTGTGCAAAGGCTAATATAATATGCCTTTAGGCCTTTTGGTTGCTAGTTGATTATGTTCTGGACTGTTAGAATGCGTGCTTAATAGCTCACTTTTTGTTCCTAGGAAAGCAAGAGCATGCAAAAAAAGCCAGGCGAAAGACTGTTTAATGATCCTTAATTTGCTGGAAGATTTGTTTTCTAAAAAGAACCTCTTTCTTGGTTGTTGATCTGTTCTAACAATTTCTTCTCATTTGTCTGTTTGGTGGATATTAAATGGCATTTTGCAGCTTGCTACCTCAACCGTTATATGGTTTGTTTAACTTTTTGCAATGTGTTGTTCTGATTTTTTTCTTTCTTTTTCAAATTTATCATTATTTTGCTTTGTATTGTATCGTTGAGATAGAATTGTTCATTGAATCCTTATGTGTCTATCTCCTTTTTTCTCTTTCTCTTTCTCTTTTCATCTTTGATGTCATCGACTTGGAATTTCTCCAAATCTCAAGAATAGTATCTGATTTGGTTCTTTCATATGTTGTTATCACTCATCTCTCTCTCTTTCCTGCATTGGCTATTTCATTTTGATTCCTTTCCTACTTTTTTTGTATTGAGACTACAGGTTTTGGATCTTGAATTTTTTTTTTTTTTTCAAATTTATCATCCTTTGTCATAACGTTTATCTCCCTTTTTATCTCTCTCTTTTCCTATTGGATGTCATCAACTTCGAGTTGCTCCACATCTCAAGAACAGTCTCTGATTCGGATATATAACATGTTGTTAACACTTCTTGCTTTCTCCTTCCTTCGTTGACTGTTTCGTTATGATTCCTTTCATATCTTTTCTTGGTCAAGACCGTAGGTACATGGACCATGAATCTTTATTTTTTCCCCCATATTTATCAATATTTTGTTTTGTTTTTGTATTATTGAGATGGAATTGTTTGTTGAATACTAATGTGTCTACCTCCAAAAATTTTCTCAAGTAGGCTTTATTTCCTGTGGCTGTTTTGTTTTGATTCGTTTCCATATTTTCTCTTGATCAAGTCTGCAGGTTCTTTTTCTTTTCTTTTCATATATTCTTTTCTCTTTGAAGTTAAAATATCAAATAAGCGTTCTATCAAATTCGAGGTTAAGACTTTAAATTTCTAGAGCTAAGCTAGAAGAGAAATTCAAATAAGTGAACCAACAGCTTCTTTCTCTTTCTTTTTTGTATTTGCTGTCATCAAATTTTTCTTTCAAATTTTTATATCATATTCCTTGCTTGTACCCGTAGGTACCCTGTTTTTAGTAAACCGTAGTTTGAATTATTCTGTTAGTTATTACAATGTTGCCTCTGACTATTGTATTTGAATTGCGCGCTACAATATTGGTTTTCATCACATAATTATTAATTGATTGTGTAGTTCCTGCAAAAGTTTGATATATGATTTAAGAAAAGTAGAGAAGAACTCGATTTCTGAATAATCAAGTTGAACTTTTGCTAGTCAGGTTAGAGATCTTATGAGATCTATCCTTTTGTTGCAGTTTTTCAAGAATTGGTAACGATTCAATTCCAATGAGATCCAGTGTTGTAGTGTGCGTACGGTCATATGGCACTGGGAAAGCTCATATGTGGCGTTCCATACCTGATTGGTTGTGTTGAAGGAATGAGAGTGAGATGTGTGGAGAAATTGTGAGATGAAAAAAATTATTTGTCGTTAGAATTGACAAGATCAAGTATTGTAATTTACGTGTCTGACCTTTGCCATGGCGGGTGCGCTCCCATGGCAGGTCAAAAAGTGCAATAAAATTTATGTCTTTTTGGTTTTGGGGGGATGAGGAGATGGCACGGGATATTAATATATTATTTTGGCCCGGCTCTTCCCATCTCCCATTTGTCTGCCTGTGTATTATTATTATTTTTTTTAATTTTTATATTTATTTTCTGACAACTAGTGTAAATTATATACTGACGTAAATTATATGATTTATGATTCTAACTTTTACCACGGCGGGTGCCCTGCTATAATAGGTCAAAAAATGCAATAAAATTCACCCTATTTTTAGTTTTGAAGGGATTGGGAGATGCGACGGGATATTGACATACAATTTCGGCTCGAGTCTCCCTATCTCCCATTTGTCTACATGCATACTTTTTTATTTTTCCTAACTCTTATATTTATTTTCGGACCAATTGTATAAATTATATATTTAGATAAATTATGTAATTTATGTGTCTGACCTTTACTATGACGGGTGCGCTAGCATGGCAAGTCAGCCATACAAATGCAATAAAATTAAAATTTTGTTTTGTTTTGAGGGGATGGGGAGATGACAAGGGATATTAGTACATATTTTTTTGCTCGGCTTTCCCTATCACCAAATTTTGTGTATGTATACTTCTATCTATTTTCTAACTCTTATAGTTTATTTTTGACTAATTGTGTAAATTATGTGTTTATATAAATTATATAATTTAAGTTTTTGACATTTGCCATGGCGGATGCGCTCGCATGGCAAGTCAAAAAGTGCAATAAAATTCATATTTTTTTTTTCTGGGTTTGAGGGGATTGGTAGATGGTATGAGATATTAATATATTATTTTGGCTTGGCTCTCCTATCTCCTATTTGTCTACCTGTGTATTTTTTTCTCTTTCTTATTTTTTATATTTATTTTCTAACCAATAGTATAAATTATGTACTTATGTAAATTATATAATTTACATGTTTGACCTCTTCTATGGTAAGTGCGATTGCATGGCAGGTCAAAAAGCATAATAAAACTCACGTTTTTCTTTTGGTTTTGCTGGGATTGCTAGACGGGACAGGATATTAATATATAAATTGGCTTGGCACGGGATATTAAAATATTATTTTGGTAAACTCTTACTATCTCTGATTTTTGTCTGTGTATTTTTTTTTTTTGCCCTAATTTTTATATTTATTTTTGGACCAATAGTATAAATTATATATTTATGTAAATTATATAATTTACATGTTCGACCTTTGCCATGGGTATAAATTATATATTTATGTAAATTATATAATTTACATGTTCGACCTTTGCCATGGTGGGCGCGCTCGCATGACAGGTCAAAAAGTGCAATAAAACTCACGTTCTTTTTGATTTTGGGGGAATTAGGAGATCAGACGGAATATTAATATATAAATTGGTTCGGGTCTCCCTAGCTCCCATTTGTTTGTCTATGTACTTTTTTCTTTTTGCTATCTCTTATATTTATTTTCTGATCAATGGTATAAATTATATATTTACGTAAATTATATAATTTAGTTTGTAATGTATTAGAGTCTCTGGTCACTTTGCTCTGGTAAGGAGGGAAGGAGGTAGGTGCTTCTCCTTCGACATTATGTTCAAGTTAGCTATGCATGAATTTGAAAAGACCGGAAAATGGTTCAGGGTTTTATGGATAACCTTTTTCCTGTTAAAAAAAATCACTGAAGAACCATGTCATTTTCCTTGCTTTGAAGTGGTGCAAGAGAAAAAGAAAACCCATAAAAGACCTGGGCATGCCACAAAGTGGAAGATATGCTATTTGAACAAATGTGTAAAGATTTAACTGATTTTTCAACTTATAGATTCATATCTGCAGATAAAGAAATTCAGAAACAACAATGGCCACTTTTATTTTGTTCCTTTTGGTGTCAATTAGTTACTTGCAGTATGTTGTTTTTGGAATTCCATTATGATGGATTTGATGCTGCATTTTCATTACGGTAGTTCTGCTGTTTTCATGATTCATATGAATCCCAAATAATATTTGTTTACATCAAGTTCTGATTTCAGTTTTGGTTTCTCGACATTTCAGGCCTCATATTACATCAGAAGGCCTGCAAAGGTGATATTATAACATTCCGAGCTCCTTTATGGCTTCTTGATGTGGTTTGAGTTTTTCTAATCTGCCAAGAGTTATGATAATAAATTCTATTATGAGACTCCACTAATAAAGTAAGGAGTAGCTCTTTTGGGTTCTGATCTTGCTTGGTTTTTTTTTTTTGTGTCATGAGTGTCAGCTAACTCAAGGAGATGCTCGTTTGGGGAAATATAATATGATCGGTTGCCTGAGTGGAAAAAGTTTCAAGAAAAAATTTGATTTGATCGTAAGTTATGGGTTTCCGGAGAAATTAAAGTGTGATTATGTTTAGAGGGTTAGCTTCTTCTTATGACCTCCAAGGAGAAGTTGAAGACAGAAATCCAATTCTTCTTGAACATAATTGGGTTTAAGAAGGAAATTTTAGCTGAGAACCTGTCTGCTTGACGTACAGTTTTGAAGATAGAATCTTTCCTTGTTACAGGGTTTTGCAGGTTTTGAGGTTGAGAAGTTGTAGCAGAGAGGACTTGAATTTTTATGAGGTGGTGCTTTTGGCAGAAAAGGAGTTCATGTAGAAGTTTATATCGAGGTCTTGAGATAGTGTGGAGGAATTGTTGGTATGCTACAAATCTCATCTTTTGGATTTATCTTCTTCTTCTGCTTCTGAGAAGGAAGGCTCCTTACTGACCCTGTTCTCTATGCTATTGCTCCTAACTGACCTTATTCTCTATGCTCTTCAACTCTAAGATGCATTCTTAATCTGCTGTAGTGCCATTGTTGGACATAAATTTAAAATTGAATGGTTAGGATCGATTTTAATGTTTGTTGCTTTTGTGCTTTGTTAATACTGGTGATTAAGCCGGTATGTATATTTATTTGCATCAATCCTATAGGTATTTTTTTGGTTTTTCCTGGAACTTTTTTTCTTCGGTTGAACATGAAATTTGAAGGAAATATGAGAAATGTGTGAGAGGCAGGGAGGCATCTATTGCCCAGTTTTCTTTTGCTGTTCATATTTGATTTTTTTTTTTTTTTCCTTTTTGGTAGTTTTCTTTTAAAATTTCACCGTTCTTCATGTAATTGTTACTCACAATCGGTTGGTGATGCAATAAGGGAATTTTGCTGGTTGCTGTGTGACTTTAGTATACGTGCATACTTATTCTTGAAGAATCTATGAATATTTGTGGTAAATGAATACGTAATTTGAACAGTCCATCAAAGTGCATGTTGGTATGCCTTGACCACTTTTTGTTTGCATTGGATGTTATTACATGAGTTCTTTTCTTGGTTTTCATTGATCACCTACATTATCCAGTGTGTTTGCATGCTCCATTGACTCTATCTAATAGGATGTAGGAAACTCAAAAGTGTGTGAGTTGATTTGCATGTATTCTGTGTTACTGGAAAATCTGCCTGTGCAAAGGCTAATATGCCTTTAGGCCTTTTGGTTGCTAGTTGATTATGTTCTGGACTGTTAGAATGCATGCTTAATAGCTCACTTTTTGTTCCTAGGAAAGCAAGAGCATGCAAAAAAAGCCAGGCGAAAGACTGTTTAATGATCCTTAATTTGCTGGAAGATTTGTTTTCTAAAAAGAACCTCTTTCTTGGTTGTTGATCTGTTCTAACAATTTCTTCTCATTTGTCTGTTTGGTGGATATTAAATGGCATTTTGCAGCTCCTGCTACCTCAACCGTTATATGGTTTGTTTAACTTTTTGCAATGTGTTGTTCCGATTTTTTTCTTTCTTTTTCAAATTTATCATTATTTTGCTTTGTATTGTATCGTTGAGATAGAATTGTTCATTGAATCCTTATGTGTCTATCTCCTTTTTTCTCTTTCTCATTCTCTTTTCATCTTTGATGTCATCGACTTGGAATTTCTCCAAATCTCAAGAATAGTATCTGATTTGGTTCTTTCATATGTTGTTATCACTCATCTCTCTCTCCTTCCTGCATTGGCTATTTCATTTTGATTCCTTTCCTACTTTTTTTGTATTGAGACTATAGGTGTTGGATCTTGAATTTTTTTTTTTTTTTCAAATTTATCATCCTTTGTCATAACGTTTATCTCCCTTTTTATCTCTCTCTTTTCCTATTGGATGTCATCAACTTCGAGTTGCTCCACATCTCAAGAACAGTCTCTGATTCGGATATATAACATGTTGTTAACACTTCTTGTTTTGTCCTTCCTTCGTTGACTGTTTCGTTATGATTTCTCTCATATCTTTTCTTGGTCAAGACCGTAGGTACATGGACCATGAATCTTTATTTTTTTTCCCCATATTTATCAATATTTTGTTTTGTTTTTGTATTATTGAGATGGAATTGTTTGTTGAATTCTAATACATCTACCTCCAAAAATTTTCTCAAGTAGGCTTTATTTCCTGTTTTGGCTGTTTTGTTTTGATTCGTTTCATATTTCACTTGATCAAGTATGCAGGTTTTTTTTCTTTTCATATATTCTTGGCTTTTTTTTTGAAATAATTTTCATATATTTCATATATTCTTTTCTCTTTGAAGGTAAAACATCAAATAAGCATTCTATCAAAATTCAAGATTAAGACCTTAAATTTCTAGAGCTAAGCTAGAGGAGAAATTCTTATAAGTGAACTAATAGCCTCTTTCTCTTTCTTTTCTGTGTTTGCTGTTATCAAATTTTTATACCATATTCCTTGCTTGTACGAAAAATTAAGGTTTCTCTTCCTTTGTGAGAGTAGCCAAAAAAGAGAGGGTGGAGAGAGGAATCGCTCAACGAGAGAGAAGAGGAGTTGTCGCACGGGGGAAGCCAAGAGGAAGAAAGAAGGAGAGGAAAGGAAGACGGAGGTTGGAGAAGGAGAAGGAGAAGGAGAAGAGGAAGGGAAAAAAAAGTGGCCGAGCAGGAAAGGAAAGGGGGAGCTGAGAACGGCCGTTGGAAAAGGGAAGAGAGAGGCGGAGGTGGGAGAGTGGTGGAAGCCAAGCCGAAAAGAAGAAAAAGGAAGAGAATCGGGCTGAGATGTCGTGTGATGGCGAACACCGAGGCAAGCGAGGTAAAAGGTTCATCCTTTTCATTTTTCTTCCCCTATTTCTTTCAATCATT
Organism: Carica papaya; assembly: GCF_000150535.2. The sequence goes on along the minus strand of NW_019014649.1, from coordinate 1,412,793 downwards.
TTTTATTTTTGTTTATTAATCAGTTTGTAAGTTTAAAAATCATCATCCGAATCTCAAGCAAGCTAGGAAGCCACAAGGTGGTCGAGAGGCGACCATTAGGAGCCAAACCGAGGTCGAATTGCCCCACGCCAGAAAAGTAAAGCCTTTTCATTTTTTTGGTGGTTATTGAGCGATGGTGGAGCGGGACTGGTGTCGGGCTAGCTGTGCGAGCTCGGTTGGGTCATCCACCTACACAGGAACCGAGGAGCTTTCCTCGAGAGTGGGGAAATCGGCCCTCCAATGGAAGCCGAGGGGCCTTCTTCGGGAATGGAGACCAAATTCACTCTTTTGGGATTTCGATTCACCGTTCGAAAAGCTCAAAAGCTTTCATCGAGTACGAAAATTCAATCCGACAAATGGAAAGCCGGTAGGTCTTTCCTGGATACGAATTCTGATGTTTTCGGGATTTTTCATCGGGTTGTCATTGAAAATTGTAAATTCGATTAAATTAGTTTTGTTTAGTATTTAAAATTATATTAATTAATTCATGTCGTATGCGTACAAAAAATTAGAACGTTCAAACGGATTCAGGAATACCGTTGCATAGGAGTGTAAGTATTTCTGATTTTTAACCTGGATTCTGATTTTGAAAATTTCATATATTTTATTAAATTATATGTATTTTAAAATTTGAACAGATATTGACCCGATTTTTGATAAAAAACAGAACTCGAACCTCTAACTAGTGAACCTAAGCTATTGAAAATTATGAGAAAATTAAACTAAAAAACAAACCTAAAGATTGAAGAATACTTAAACTATAATGATAAATAAATTTAGAATTTTAAAAAAATTCCTAATTAAGTGGAAAGTTGAAAAAAAAAATAATATAAGAAAATAAAAATAAAAAGTAAAAAAAAAATAATTATGATTGGAAATTATCAGTTAAATAAAATTTTAAAATAAAATAAATAAAAAATTAGAGACGAGACGATGTGAATAATTAGAGTATGGATCTTAGAATACTTTTTTTGTTTAGTCTGAATTGAGGTGGGGAGTATGTGTGTGGTTGAAATTCAGCGGGCATGGTGAACCTGCACATGGATAAAGTTTGAAATCTAATCTAGAGGTGGATAGGTGTTTGTAAGTGTGAGTCACCTAACAAACGTACTTGTTGTGGTTATTGTGAGATTTGTATGTGTGTTCTATCCATGCGATGGAGGGATCTATTTTGTATCTCATTGATGACGATATAAACGGCATCGTGCGATGAAACTTTAAAAATGACATTTCGAGTATATATGTGATCTTTTATATGTATGTGATTATGTTTTGAAATGATAATTGATATTCGAATATATTTATATCTTTCGAGAGTGTGGATATACATTTGAGAATTGTTGAAATTCGATCAGAAACATGTGAAATTGTAGAAAAAATAAATGAATTTTGCATTAAAACATCACTATTATTTTTGTCTCTTATTGTGTGTTTTGCATGAAATTTTATCTTAAAAATGTTCATGTTTATGTATATTTTGTGTATATTCGAAAAATTTTTATTTCGTTTTATTAAAATTTAAATTTTGACATCATATTTTATATATATAATTACTATATATATCCCATGATATGTTAGATTGTATTATAAATTTTGAGCTATGTATGTATATATTTTGTGGACTCATTGTATAAAAATAACATGAGCAGAAATTACGTTTCATATCGAATTTTAGAATGTTACATGTCGTCGTAAATTTTACGTGATATCTGATGTGATATTTTAAAAAAATATATATATTTAATGGTATGAAAATTTCAAATTAATACACAAATTAAAATTATATTAAATTATGTATTCTGAATTTCTCAACATCCCAAATCCTTCTTTTTCTTTCTCCTTTCACCCTCCCTTGAGTCAACATAACGCAAAAACAATATTGGCCGAACTTATGAAGTAAATTTTTTTTTCTCAACTGACCTTTTTCCTCCTCCCAGATTTTTTCTTTTTCTTCGTCATGTCACCTTTGTGCACTAGACAAACTCTCAATCGAGGCGAGGCAACATCGACTCATGGGTTGCCACCAACAGCACCTCTTGTCCTGTCATTTGAGTCTCCTTCGTCGTGTTAAGGGAACACTGCTCCCTGCAACGAGTAGATCCTTATTGTTGGAGAAGCTAAGGTTCTCAACCGAATTGCTCAGGGTTTTTATGGTAGACAAATTGTTGATCTCGGACTTTCTAGTGACAATACTATCAATTTTTTTTGTAGTAATATTTTAACAAAATTAAATTGGTCTATTAATGATATATAAATATGTTTAACAAAAAAAGAAAATTTTTGTTCGTAAAACAATCTAAACTTATTTACGTATAAAATTTTTTAAATATCATTATAAATATAATGTGATATCTGATATAATATTCACTTATATTTAGATAAATTAGAAGGTGTCACGTGTTTTTGTATTTAAAATATAATATCCCACTTAACAACATTAAAAGTGGGTTAAAGAAAGGAATTAAATGAAAGATTTTTTTAAAAAATAGAAAGATCAATTTGAATAAAAATTAATAATACTTAACAAAATCATTATTCTTCCCAAACTTAAAAAAGTATATACTGTTAAAGTTACGAATATATTTTGGAGATATTAAATAGTTAAGAATTTATTATATTTAAATTTTAATTCACTAAAATATTAACTAATAGATTGTCAATAAATTTTTAATTACATAAATTTTCATTAAAATGAATGTAGTTCATGATGATATAAGAATAAGGTGGTGTATTTTATATTTGACCTTTTGGATAGAGTTGAATTTACTTTATATATATATATGTATATAATATATTGTTGCATATATATATATATATATATATATATAGTGTTGCAAGAAATACTACTATCATTTGTTTTAAGTAAAAAATGATTGTATGTATATGTATATGTATATGTAATTGGGATATTTTTCAGATTATTTTATATAAATATAAATAAAATTATCATTAATGAATTATATTCATGTCTTATAAATAGAAACAAAAATATAAATAAAATCAGCCAAAATATAATTTAAAAAATCTTTATTTCTGTATATATGCGTATATATATATATATATATATATACCATTATAGTTGCTTTTAACACAATTAATGCACCAAAATCAGAATTTAAGAAACAAAACAGAAATGGAAAATTTAATCACAAAATCTCACTTCCATTAATACAGAAGATTTTCCCTTACAGCTTCCTAATATACTTTTGTTTGCTTCGCAGGAATTTCCTAAAACCAATAACAGATTCTGAAACCAAGAAAGATTTCTCACAACGAACTGAGCTTCAATGATGAGAAGACGGAAACTCGCAATGGAAAAGCGGGAAACGAAGGAGCAAAGAGCTGTCACCTTCTCCAAACGGCGGCGAGGTCTGTTCAACAAAGCTGCAGAACTCTGTGTCCTCTGCGATTTTCAGGTCGCCGTCTTAGTTTCTTCTCCCAATCCTGCCAAACTCAACAAGTTCTACACCTTCGGTTATTCCTCCGTCAATGCTGTCCTCGACGCTTTCCTCAATAGCCGTGCTCCTCCTCCCATGGCGGACGAAACGAGAGCATCGGTTCTCTCTCTCTGTCAAAACATTCAAGTTTTAGAGCGGGAAGTGAAAGAAAGTCGGCGACCCAGAGAGAAGAAACAGAAAAAGATTGAAGCGTTTTGGTTCGATGTTGAAGATTTTGATAGGTATCGGGCAATTTCAGAGTTAGATCTCATTATATACAAGCTAGAAAAGCTGAGAGAGAATGTGATGGTCAGGGTTTCGGTTCCTGATTTTTCAACACCGATTCAAAATTCTGTTTCTCCTATTTCTGTCGCCACCGGAACTAACCCCAACGAGTTCAATAGCTATTTCCAGAATCATCATCTTTTGACTTGTAATTTTAATTTGGGGAAAAGAGCTTCAATCTCTGATTCTACTCTTGTTGCTACAACGAGCAACGATAATCAGTTCGATTGTTATAACATCAATGGCGATCGTGATGATCATCTGACTGATAATCTCCAATTTGTTGGTTCTGCTACCAACAACAACGGGTACGATCATCATTATGGATACAATAACCCCAGAGGTGATGATAATCTTTGCTCGTTGGATGATCAAATAGTTGGAAGTTCAAGGAATGATCTGTATGAAGCTCCACATTTGTTTTCCAATGACATGAATATGACGAATCCAACAAACAAGAACTTTCCAATTTTTCCGGCAGACATTAATGGAGATGGAGGTAATAATGTGTTTGACCACTCAGGATTACTGTTTTTCAACGATAATTGACCTTTTTGTTCATCCATTGATGATCATGACTACTTCTGAAATACATACATACATATATATACACACACACATATCTGAGTTTGTTCAATTCTGGTGTGTTCATGAAACATCAATGGAAATTGAATAATCAATAAATTGATGGGTTTATATCTTCAATTCCATATATGATTTATAGTTTGACGGCAGATGTGTTCGCCAATCATCACGTCATATACTTTGCATTCTCTGAATCTCTGTTGTAAAAAGAACATTAACAATAATTAAATATATGAATTAAAAATAGTATAACTTATATAATTAAACAAATACATTATATATATATATATAAATGTTGATAGGTGTAATTTGATTTTTTTAACAAAAAATTTATATATTTCAATAATTTTTAAATAATGACATATACAATAAACAGAATTTATTTAAATTCATAATATTCGAACTTATAATATCGTAAATGAGAATTAAATTAATTCGATTGTGAGTCTGAGTCGAAATCTTGAGAAGCAACGTTGATGTCAACTGGAACGATTTGCATTTTATGTGGTGGGGGAAGATCACGTCGCATTTGGATATGATTCGTTTGGCATCCGCAAACACTGCATGTCTTATAAATTCTCGCATACTGAAAGATACTGCAAATACGTGACGTGCATATACATATATATATATATATATATATATACATGTATGTATGAAAGTTGTCATGGGGGAATTAATAAGAGCAAAAGCAACTCGTGTCGATGAAGCCTTTGTGTTTTTATCCCACCTGAAGGCTGAATCTGCCGCCATGAATACCACTGTGGGCTGCCTAATACATATATATGTGTGAAAATATATATGGTGTAATGTCGTATCATGTGCAAGATTCGGATTCTCACGTTACAATTCTTCATATTATCGAATCGATTAAACACGATAACATTATACTGTTAGTTACGTTTTATAAATTTAGTATAGATCGCGAAATTTGTCGGTATTTATTTGATTTATATTTTTTTTTTACTCATTCTATATATAAATATTTGAATAGATAATAAATATTTTTATGAATTAAATGATATATAAATTAATCATAATATAATATAAATAATTTAAAAATAATACCCATAAGAGTACGGTCAAACTCAAATTTATGATTTTTTATAAAAAAAAAATATATGGTGTATGGAACCATTAAATTAAACAGTAATTATTTAATTTAAATATTTAAAAATTGTACTTAAACGTTAAAAAATTTGCTAACAATAAATTATATAATTTCTTATTAATTAATCCAATATGTTATTCCAGAATCTAATTATTTAAGACTATAAAATTATTCAAAAAAACTATATGTATATGTTTACGGCTTTGTAATAATAACTGTAGATGTAAAGAAAAAAGTGAATAGAATTATGTTGAAAGGTAGAATTGGCCAAGTCTTCTGGAAAATGTGTAACGAAGAAAAATTAGTCAACCAATTTATTATTAATTTAATTTCAACGCTCCGACTTTACTTGATTCTTCAAATAATACATTTACTTATACACTATACATATACATGTACATATACATAATACATATACATATGGGTTTCTAATTACAATCAAATTACAACAATAATTTGGCCTCCACCATTATTACTCTTTTTTACTTTTCAAATTCAATTATCATCGGAATATTATTGAAACCAAGTTGGTCTCAACTGGCCAAGTCACCTGGAAGATCTGGAATGATCAATGCCGCCTTATGATCAGTTAGGTGCATTTATTCCCTTCTCAATTAACCCACATATACACACATATATATATATATATATTCCGTGCATGTATTTGCATGTACAACTCACTCTCCTGTTGTTTCCTTGGATTCTCATTTCCTTATCTGTGCTGCTATAAATACCCTCGTTGCCTTGCTTGTTTTTCTCAAGTATTCTTCATCTTAAACCAGATTATATCTATAGACGTTTATACATACATATCTATATATATATATATATATATATTTCTCTCAAGCAAGAATATTCGAAAGAAGAAAATGTGCGGAAAACTGAGAGAATGTGTAGTGGCAAATGAAGATTCAAGCAGGAAATATAGAAGCTGCAACGTTTGTGTAGAGGAAAACAAAGTCTGCAAATGTGTAGATGATGATGCTCAGCGCCACCCACAAGCCAATAGTTCATTTTCTCACGCTGTTCTCAACATGATTGGCATGCTCATTGGTAACCCATATACATATACATATACATATACATCTACATATATATATTCTTATATTTGGTAATTAATCACTTTACGGATTCATATCATTAACTATTACTGAACTGAATCGTTATTATTTAAGTTTTTTTTTTTTTCTTTATAAGATGTTGATTTCAGAGTCTAGCTGTACTTCTATATTATATATCACGTATTGATGAATGTATAAATTTTTATATAGGTTTGGGACAGTTATCAACTCCATATGCCCTACAAAATGGAGGATGGTCTTCCAGTTTCCTTCTAATCGGACTCGGAATAATCTGTGCTTACACCAGTCATATTCTGGGAAAATGTCTTGACAAAAACCCTAAGCTAAATAGTTACACAGATATCGGCCATGAAGCCTTTGGGAAAAAAGGAAGAATAATAGCTGCAACCTTCATCTACATTGAAATTTTCATGGCTCTTGTTTCCTACACCATTTCCCTCCATGATAATCTCACTACCGTCTTCTCCGGCATCACCACCTTCGAGAATATTCCGGCACCGATCACGACGTCTCAGTTGTTAACCACGATTGCCGTGTTGATAGCTCTTCCAAGTATATGGCTCAGGGATCTCTCCTCCATTTCTTTTCTTTCTTTTGGTGGGATTCTTATGTCGCTCGTCATCTTCGGTTCTGTCTCCTTCACTGCAATTTCTGGAGCTGTGAAACCTGTACAGAGTATACCAGTTCTGCAACTACGTAAAATTCCAGCCATTTCTGGGCTTTATGTCTTCAGCTATGCAGGTCATATTGTTTTTCCGAACTTATACAAGTCCATGAAAGATCCTTCCCAGTTCACAAAGGTCAGTTCCTCGGTTTTCACCTCTCCTTATTAATATATACAGACATATATATATGTATGCGTGATTGTGCAGATGAAAGTATATGTTGTATAATATATATTACATATAGAGAATCTTAGAATTTGAGCTCCACATAAATGGGAATAATTAACTAAGGAATATGCTTTCTGCATTGATGCTTTTACCATATTGCTATATATATATATATATACATATATATATACATAGATGCATGGTCATTGAGGGTGACCTGCTGACATATATACATAGAGAATTGTTAAACATATATATATATATCATATATACATTGAGAATCGTGGAATTTGAGCTCCACATATATTGGAATTATTAAACTAAGAAATCTGCCTCGTGCTTATCTTTAATATATATATGTATATATGTGTCTGTGTGTGTATAATAGTTTGTAATAATGTTGCAGGTATCAATAGTGAGTTTCACATCAGTGACAATATTGTACACCGGACTAGGATTTCTGGGTGCAAAAATGTTTGGATCATCCGTAAATTCTCAGATCACCCTAAGTCTACCAACTCATCTGGTCATCACCAAGATTGCATTATGGGCAACTGTACTTACACCCATGACAAAATATGCTCTGGAATTTGCTCCATTTGCAATCCAACTTGAGCAGAATCTTCCAGCTTCCATGGCTTCCAGAACGAAGATGATAGTGAGAAGTTCCACAGGTTCAATTTTCCTCATCCTCATTCTGGTTCTAGCTCTATCTGTTCCTTACTTCCAGTACGTCCTCAATCTCACTGGTTCATTAATCAGTGTTTGTATCAGCATTATATTACCATGCATCTTCTACCTCAAGACCTGTTGGAGGAGTAGCAGTAATCAGATTATATCAAAACCTGTTTTGATTCTTAATTTGATTCTCATTGCTTTTGGTTGTGTTATTGGAGCATTGGGAAGTGTTTCCTCTTTCAAGTTACTTGTGGAACACCTCAACAGATCTCATTCCTCCAGTACTTAACCCTTATATATATAGATATATATACATGTATGTATGTAATAGTTTGTAGAACTTAACTGGGAATTTCTTTTTCTTTTATGGGAAAGAATGTAATCGGGTAGTTTAAGTAGTGCTACGAGTACAAAAGTTTTGATGTATGATGAAATTTTTGTACGCTTAGCATTTATATATATATATATATACATAAATAATAAAAGCGACTTTAGTTTTGGAGTGGAAAAGTAAGGTTTACATATATCTTTTTTTGTCAGTTTATGTATATATTTCTTTGTCATTTTCGTCTTTTATTTTTATTGTTGTTTAATTTATTAAAATGAAACATAGAAATAAAAAAATAAATTATAATAAATAATAAAATTTATAAACTAATTTAATAATTTATTAAAAAAATCTCAATATATATTTTTTAAAAATACTAAATCAGCTTTATTTTATGCCAAATTACTTTTTGACTTTTAAAATTTTTTGCCAGAGTTGAAATGAGACATAAAGTTTGTGCCGTCAGATTACGTGGGTAATTAGTGAAACAACTACTAAACTAATTATTAATTAGCATCACATTATCGATTAATTAAGACATAAAATCTTTTAAATATATTTACTTTTTAATTAATATAAATATATTCTCTATTATATATTAAATTTACTTCAATAAATATAATATAATATATATAGTTATTATTGTGGAAAGAGTAGTGATGATTGACAGTTGAGGAAATTAACAGTGGGAATTTATTTTCTTTTATGAGGCCTGAAAAGGGTAGTAAATATTGTATATATTTTCAGTGATATTTTAGAAATTAAACTAAAAAGGTCTAATAATCCTCCCATTAATACCTCGTAATTAATTGGAATGCCAAAAAAGAAACTGACTAAGAGGGAAATCCGAGTGAGTCAATGACTGAATTTGGCGAAATTAGTCGTTTGTTTCCTTATATATATATATATATATATGTATATATGTATCTATAACCTAAGAGCTTGTCTCCTACCTCCACCAACTTCCAATCTCCTGCTACAAAACTCAAACAACTTCCATGGCGGCAAGAGTGGAGGAGCAGAAGAAAAGTAATGGAGACTGGAAGCCAAAGAGTAATTTTTTGGACCACTGTAATTTCTGCAAGAACAAGTTGAATGACTATGCTACTACTTATATGTATAGGTAAGCACTTTTTCACTTTTTCACCTTTCCATATACCTTCGCATATATACATTTATGTTACATATATTACAGAGTGCCACTAAGTAATCATCTAGTAGTTTTAACTACTAAATTTTCCGAATTAAAACCTACCCTTTATTTTCTCTCTTCCTCTCTCTCTCTCTGTATATATATATATATACACACACACATATCATCTTTGATATATATATATATATATATGTATGGGGTGGGTATATATGAATATAACTGAACTGGGATGGAACGAAATGCAGGGACTTTGCATATTGCAGCCATGGATGCCGGAAGAAACAGATGCAGCTGGAAGAGGAAGAAATTAGAGAACAAGAAAAGAAGAGGCTTGACAACAAGAACAAGAAATTGGTTGCTGATATCAAACATCAACATGCTGATTCCTTGTTTTTCGTACATTAATTCCAATTATCATCACATTCATTAGATATATTCATATATTAATTTACAAGAATATCCTCTTTAACTTTTATTTAAAAATTGCACAAATACCTTTTATTTCAACATTATATATAGATATTACAATTATTTAACACACCCTTTTGCTCTTTCCTGATAATGCCTAAATCTCTATATATAACCTAACCTTTCTTAACTACATAAACCTTGATGCTTGACAAACAGATATATATATGTATAGACCATGCAAGTAGCTGACTTAAGTTATGCATAAGTATGATATAATGCTACCCAATCAAGTCTCTACAAAATCAAACAATGAATATTTTTTCCATCTAAACAAAAGACAGACAAAAACGAATACAATTTCGAGTTATCGGTTGGTTTTTAGCGAAATTTGGATACGAGAAATGGTGGGAAAAAAATCAAGGTAAAAAAAGAATCTTCATCACATACAAATTTATCCCAAAGAGGGGAATCACATTTGAGATAGAAGCTAAAAGATAATACAATCCTCTCCATCTTTTTAAAACCTACTCTGAAAATCAAAAGGCAAAATAATAAAAGCAAACATCCAGAGG
>NW_019014649.1:1382546-1398822 GCF_000150535.2 Carica papaya | reverse complement strand
CACTTAACACTGTTGTTAGTAGTGGATATAATATAATAAAAGTAATTAGGTAGGATATGGTAAGATAATGATATATAAAAAAAAAAAGTGCATATCTTATCATACGGTAAAAATATTTATAAAAAAATATTAAATACCATATTAACATTTTCTTAGTTTATATTAATAATGGTGATAGTAATGATAATTATTAAAAATAAGATCCGAGATGGTAGTAAAAATTTTGGCAGTATCGGTAATAATTCTAATTGAGATAATAATAATAACAGTTAACAACAGTAAAGTTGACAACCACGACAAAAGTGACAGTGATAATGATAATAATAATAAAAATAATACTTACAATAGTAACAATTACATCAATAATGATAGTAATAATAATAGCGAGTGCAATATAACTGAAGTGATAATAGTAGTAACGATATTAGAGGATAAAATAATATTATCAGTAGCACTAATAACAACAACAACAACAACAATAATAATAATAAAACTATAATAAGAGTAATAATAATGATAGTTACAACAATTATAATGAGATGCGAAAATATTAACGACGATAACATGTATAGTAATAATAACAACAACGAGACGAGTTAATAATAGCAAATTGATAATAGTATTAGTGATAAGAAGTTATTTATATTGAGTCAAATAAGCATTTGTACATATTTATGAATGTTATATAATACTCGTAACTTTGTAGAAAACAAAATATGAACAATCAGTCTTTATATCAATTTTGTAGTTGTATAAACTATTAAGAATTAAAATAAATTTGTAAGTTAAAATATTAAATTATAGCAAAAAAAATATATTGGAGATCTACTTTTTCATTAATTTGTAAAAGTTGAACACTGGAACAGAAAATAAAATATTTTTTTGAATAAAATTGTGATAGTTTTTAATTACACTTTTTGCATTTTAAAACAATTTTACACCTAAACAAATAAAATAAAATGTAATTTTGATAAAAATAAAAATAAAAATAATTTTTTTTAATAGATTTAAACACAAAATTTATAATTTTTAACTTTTAAAAATAATTTATATTTAAAATTTTAAAAAAAAATTTCATTAAACACTTATAATTTTTTTTTAAACGATAAATTTTGAGTACAATTGTTTATATTAAATACCAAATAATTTTTAAAACTCACAGCACACAACTTATAACCGTTCCAAAAAATCCACTTACACTTACATTTACCATCATAATGGTAAAAACTAAGAATGTTCAAATAAAGTAAATTTAATATATTCAATTCTTATTGTTTATTTTATTTTTTTAATATGTATTTGGTACTTATCTCAATTCAAGTTGAAATGTATTTTTTCAATTAGGAAATTGATAATTGAATCTATACGTATATATGTTAATGGATCAAATATTTGTTTAATTAGTACTTATAATGTTAGTTTATTATGGACCAATTGGCTTTCTAGGACTAACATGTAAATTGAATATCCCAAGCAAAAGGGTATTAACGTAATGGAGAATATTATTAAACATGATTAGATACATCATAATTACAACTTAGAATATATTGACCTAAACAAATCCAAAAAATCCATTCATTTACTAAAAATAATGACTCTATTTATACATAAATATCACTATTATTATTTAGTAGTCACTAATTATTATTTGATTTTGAATGTAACCTTGGATTATTACTCTTTAATTAATACCCCTTTATTTATTTATTTATTTTTCGATATTTAATTAAATGACTAAAAATTACTTCCCTACCCATTGTTGAGGTTAAAAGCAGAGATCAAAATGTACTTATTTTTTAACAGACAGAAGTGATTGGTGAAAAATTCGTCGGTTTATATGTAATTTACTCGATACGTAATATTAAATAAAAAAATATTATTTTAAAAATAAAAGGAAATATAAAATCTTATTAGAAAATAAGAAAAAAAAAACTAAATTATTGATAAGAAGTTATAAATATCGAGATTTACCGTAAAGATGAATAAATACATTTAAATATTGTAATAAGTAGAATTTTACTATTAGATGGCGTAAGGAAGCAAAAATGAGTTTGATTTAATTAAATTAGATAGAAAAGGAAAGTAACGTTTTGTTTTAGGAAAGTAAGAAAGGTGACTGGCAACCAGCAGAGTATATCTTCTCCTTGTGGCAACTCATAATAATTATCAATTAGGTACAACGGATTTTTTGTAATTATTAATATTTTTCTTTTTTTTTTTTTTCTCAAAAGGAGTGTTTATTTATTTAATTTTTTTTTCATACAATTATCATGATAACAAAATGTCTTATTTTTCGTGGTAAAAATTATTTATTTTTTTTTTTTGGGGGGGGTGAAAGTAATTCTAATTTGGAAAGAACGAAGGAAGGTAAATAAATTATACCCAAAAAAGTAAAACTAGTAAAGGTAACTTATATTACTTCATTAAATTATTGTAATAACTTTTTTGAAAAGAAGTCATCGAGAACATACCAAAATCAATTAACTTAATTATATTTTGAATTTTAAATCAAAATTAATGAAATTCAAACGTTAAATTTATAGATGCAAATAGTTAATAGTTCTTATCGGACTAAGCTAATTAAAAAAATGAACACCCCAAACGCGAAGGTTATCTATCCGTAAAGAAATCATTTAATAAATTTTGAATGATATTTAAACCTCTTGAGATTTAAGAAAGTCGTATAAAAAAAATATGCGTAACAAATAAATATCGTAAGAGTCATTATACATTTGTCGTCGAATCAAATTAATTTGATCGGAGAGAGTACAGTCACGATAATAAAACCACCCAAAAGAAATCTGAATTGTGCATTGCGTTTAGATTTGAACATAATATGATTTAACTTAAAAGAGTTGTTTCGGGTCATTGGATCGGATTAGAGAGGTCCATCTGCAGGGGAACACATCACTGTGCATTCTCCATCTTAGCACAAGTTGTTGAATCCTCTAGGAGACGAGTAAAGTGAAAGTTTGTCTCAACAACAAAACCCTTTATTTATTTATCAAGGATATTAGAGCCAATTCCTAATACACTCTCCATATTTTTTGAGGTAGGGATTGTCAAAACATTCGACGTTGTAGAGGGAGATGTTCTTGTCATTCCACACTTTTCAACAAATGTCATTCGGTCGCGATCTTCAATTCTTTACATAATTTTTCTCTGTGTGTCATAGTATTTCCCAAGAACCCACGAAGACGAAAAGACAAAAAAAAAAAAAAAAAAAAAAAAAGTAATTTAATTTTAAATTATTTCAACATTAGAAGTTGCAGATAATAAATTTATACCACGCAGCAGCATCGTAGAAATTTCACCTTGTATAGAGACGAAAATAAAACAGTGCATGTGTTTGGGCACATGGAATGTTTTTTAACTCTTAACCCAATTATGCCTTCTCCAACTTTACTCTTCATTCCCTTGTTAATCATAACCTCTGATGACTCACCCTCCTCATCCTTCTTTGATTTTCTCTTCTCCTCCTAGCAAATTCTTTTTCCTTATTTGTTTCAACTCTCTCTCTCTCTCTCTATATATATATATATATATATATGTATATGTACTATACACATAGGAGCCTCAGATGATATAATTATTTCAAAGATGACAAAAATATTTGACTTGACCCATTATTCGCAAATACAACAAAAAAGTAATCAAAACACATGCAAAAAGATCTAAAATCACATAAATGAAAAAACAAAGACAAAATAAAAGCCATTACTTTTTTCTCTTAATAAAAAGAGAAAGTAATAAATAGGGATTTAAAACAACTGTCACGCACATGGTGGTTGGTTGGAAATGGAAGGAAAGATGAGAGGAAACAAAAAGGAGAGAAACATATGATAGTGTCTATAAAATCTCACCTTGTTTCCTCCTCTGTTTGAAGAACCTGCTCTTATAGTTCTTATCTTCATATGACTTGGCCCACAGGTATACACTGCAAGGCTCATGGACATCTTACTAGATTTCTTTCTTACAATTTCTCCAGAAAAGTATAAAGTTCCACAGGCTTCTAACAGAACAGCCTTCGGTATCAACCCAAACCTAACCCCAGCTAATTAAAAACAGAGAGACTGTTATCAACCCTCTCTGGAAGGGTGAATTTGGTGAGATGAGCCAAAAGCAATGAGGAAAAACAACTTGATTTTAAAAGAAAAAGAAAGAAGAATAATTAAAAACAGTGGAGCAACCTTCTGATTATGGAATACCAAGGAAGATTGAAGAAAACTGATGTATTTGGCAGAACAGAGAAGGTATATAATAACACAAATATCTACAAGTTTAAGTTTTGGTCCAGTTTCAACTGAGAGAAAAAATGTTGTGTCAATCATCATCATATGAGACATGGAAACTAGTGGTGCAACCAGGTGCATCAGGCTCCTCAGCCCCACAGCAGTCATAGAACTTGGCAGCATAAGGTGGATCATCAGGTCCCAATTCGTAGTACCTTCAACATGTCAAAATTAAGAAAATATCAACCATGACTCTCTTTCAGTAAATCATAAAATAACATTTTAAAAACAAACCTACACAAGCATATGGAGATACTAAGGTGTTTTGTAACAGCAATTATCTCTTTCGCTATCTCTGTCTAGCCATTTATGGGCATGCATGTGCATAGTGAGTCACCACTAACCACCATATGGACTCTGTTTGCAGGACCACATGGAGGCATCATGAATCTTCCTAAGTCTACTGAGCTTTCATTTTAATCAAAGACAGGCCCAGTAGCAACGCTCCTGATTGACCACTGTGCATATTCCATTCCTTTAACACCATGCCAAAAACAAATTATATTTTTAGTTAATATAGACGTGAAACAACCTCTATTCTGGCACAGAGTAAAAAAAAAACACAATTCTGACCATTTCTAAAAAGTATGCCTGACCATTTTTTATAAGGGGAGGGGAGAAATAAATCCATGATCTCTTACTGTAAGTCTAGGTGCTTAACCAAAAGAAGCTAAACTTTTTGCCCTAATATCTGATCAACTAACATATGAGTGGATAAAATACTACACCTACATGGGGTATTAACATTAGTCGTAGTTAGCAAATGGTTAGAAAAGAATCCTGTCCCTGCTAGCAGGAGAAAGAAGTAATGGTTGAAACATAATACATGTGCAGCTGGCAACAATAGTCCAATTGGCTGTACAGAAACCATTTTTTTAAATTAAAAGATGAAGAAAAAGGGCAATATTGTCCAAAGGATGCAAAAGTGCTACATCAGAAGGAAACCTACTTACGACCAGTAAACCTTTAAAGTGAGAATAAATTCTGGTTTTCCAACTTTCTAGAGACTTGACTAGCAAGCTAGTTGTCATTGAAAGCTTCCTTGACATCTATAATGATGTGGTCCTTCTTCACAATTTTTTTTTTTGAAATAAAGTCCTCCACAATTTTAGATGTGCTATTGCTCACTTTCCAACTCTCTCTTGGGTGATCCTTCCTCCGATAGACTTATTTCTCAATGATTAGTTTTTCCTATCTTCTAAGGCATTTTCAATTTAACTTCTGTTATTTGTCAAAAGGGTTAGTTTGTGCAATCTGATGACATTGGAATTTAGGACTATAAGATTGTTTACAATAATAAAAATGCACCGTCAAGGACTAAAATAAGATGATAATTATTAATGATGCTGTACACGAGATGGGCAACTTTGATCCACTGCTATTTTGATATTTTCCTCTTCAAACAAAATAATAGTTGTTAGATATTTCTCTGAAAACTACTTACTCATATTCCATGAATCTTCCAAGACCATATGGCCTTGGCGAAACTGAGAACTCACCTAATTCTCCCACATTAACTGAATGACTCTTATCTCCTATGAACTCTCATATTATGCTACCAAATATGTTACCATAAACAGCCCAGGGGATGGATATATGTACTAACTTACCTCATGCTTTATGATCTGATTTCATGAATGGCTCTAACAATGGATGGTCAGTTGACTGGTTAAAGATAAGCAAAACTAACCCCTTTATATATCCAGTAAATACAGGATAAGATAACATGACGTGGTATCATCATAAAATAAAAATAGTTTATCCATATGTATCTTTGTTGAAAAAACTGCAAAAAATTGCATTAGGTGGTGTATCTTTGTTAAAAAAAACTGCAAAAAATTGTATTAGATGGTGCCATAAAATATCACTTTCACCACTGTTGTCACAAATAATCTGATTATGTTCAGTCTGACATCTGCTAATGGTTTTTGGCATGGTACGGTTGTTAGGTCTGGAGGCGAGGGAAAATTGTTATTCCTGTAACGTTGAATTCTGTTTATACTAGCATATTGCTGAAAATTGCAATGTGGAGGGCATAGGAGAATGAATTTGAATCAAAATCCTATTCTCTATTTCAGTTGCTCTCTTTTTCTCCCTCACTTCTCTAAATTTCGTATCCTCTCCCCTTCCTATTCTTTGACTCCCTTTTTCTCTCTCAGTTCTCTCTCTAAACCTTCTTTTCTCTCCTTCTATAACATTGTGCTGTTCAATGAGCTCGTGACACAACATGAAATATGGAGCGCTTAGGTATTATTAGCTTCACTAATCAACTTCAATAATTGTCTACTTTTCCGTCAGAAAAAATATACTTTTGATGCATCAACATCGATTATCCTTCCACCAAAATAAAGTTTTTGGTTGTTTCTTAGAGAGTGCTCAGTTTTAACTTATATTTTGGCGGGAGCTTATAAACATTTCAGAAGCATTTAACACTAGGTGATATATTTGATATTGATGAAGAATTTATTAACTAAGTAGCTCACACAACACTTGCAATAACCTTTGGATAGTTGTGAGCTCTTTAGTTTTCTCTCATGTTTAAGTATTTAAAATTTTGAAACAATTTGATAACTCTTTCAGTTTTTCTTGAATTAAGTACTATATCTTAACAAACAACTTAAGTTTAAGCTAACTAAAAGTGTGAGCTTCCTCACTAAGACAGTGGATCAAGCTCAGTGTGACCTTTAAGGTGAAAACCAGATGGAAAGAGAGGAAGAAAGCACAAACAAGAAAAAGGCAGAACCAAAACAAGAAGAGAACGGAGAGAGAAACCCTTATAAGATTTTGGTTTCCTTTTGGCTTAAATCTCTTCTCTCTCCGAATGAGAAAGCGAAGGTTATTATTCTTGACCCAAAGAATACCTATACATAGATATATACATACATGCACACTGAATTAGAATATACTGAGTTAATCGTTATTTTGTAATTTGTTGTAAATAGAAGGGTTGTTGTGTTATTTTATTAAAGTTGCGGGGTTATTTGTAAATATTCATTTAATACACAGAAATCACATTATGCATTTATCCAGAATCTTTGACATTTTTCTCCTGTTTTCTCTCTCTCTCAGTTTCACAAGTTGCTTTCTAGATTCAGCTTAATATTCACTGATTTCATTTCAGTTTAGCATCATTAACACTTGTTGATGCATGCTACCTCGTGTTATGGCATCAGAGCTATGAAGGAGGAGTCAGCACATCTGATAAACAGAGAAGAATCAGAATGTGCTTGAAATTCCACTGTCTACTTGCCTGCTTCAGCCCATATAAACTCTTCTTAAGCTTACAGACCTAATTCTTATGAGTTGATTTAAACCCGGGTGAAAAAGTCATATAAACCTCCTCAAACAAGTTATCATGGAGGAAAGCATTATTGATATCTAACGGGTGTAACAGCCATCCTTTAGCGGTAGCAACAGTCAATAAAGTATGATTAGTAGTTACCTTAGCAACAGGAGAGAAAGTGTCCGAATAATCTATACCGGACTGTTGGATGTAGCCCTTGGTCACCAAACAGGCTTTACATCGTTCAATAGACTCATCAGCCTTTCTCTTCATTTCAAAAACTCACTTACACCCAATAGGCTGTTTGTTAGGAAGCAAGGTGACCAAATCCCATGTTTGATTTTCTACCAGTGCATTAATCTCAGTCTGCATTGTCTCTCTCCAACAAAGAAAAGCAATAGTTTGGTTGTATGATTTTGGTCCTTGATCTTGGGCTAAGGCAAAGATAAAAGCTTGATGTTTGTGTGGAATATGGTCATAGAACAAAACATAGGAAAGGCAATGAGGTGAAGATATTGTGATATTGATTCTAGAGTTCAGACCATGCATATGAATTCTCTAAGATGAGCTGGTGGTTGCTTTACTGGCTTAGTTGATCTTCTAAGTATCAAATCAGGTTGAGATTTAATAGGGACTGAATGGAATGGAATGGAAAGACATGTCCAACAAAATTGATGTTTCTGGATACAAATGCTTTGTGAGAGTGAAGATCATAGACTCGATACCCTATAATGTGATAAGGGTAACCAAGAAAGACACATTTAGTAGCACGAGAGGCAAGATTTGAACGGTTGGAATCCAAAGTGGAAACATAGCATAAATAACCAAACACTTTAAGATCATGATAGATAGGAACAATATGGAACAAAAAGTTCATAGAGAGTTTGATTGTTGATGACCGGAGAAGGTATACGGTTAATGAGATATACCACATGTAACACACAATCTACCCAAAATATGATGGGTAAATTGGCTCGAAACCTCAACGACGTGCCACATTCAAGACATGTTGATGTTTTCTTTCCACCACACTGCTCTGGGTCCTAGATTTAGGTCTCCATCCCATTTAACCCAGCTTCTTCTTGGGTTGGTTAGACCGTATTTTGACAAAAATATGTAAACCTTACAGCTTATAAGTCTTGGTTTTTAAGCTAAGCCAAAGACTTCCTCCAGTAAATTAAATTGATGTCACTAAAACCGAGTGGAATATACATAACGAGTAAGATCATATGATCCTTCATATTTCACGCAAACGGCATAGCACAAAAACAAGTTAAACTGAGAAAGAAAAAACAAGAACAACGGATGAAGTTTTACGATGTGAAATCTGCGCGTTACAAAGCGAAAGCGGGAGATAAGTTTAGCAATCGTATCTAAACGTAAATTTCATAACAAACGATCGACCTACGAGTGATTTAATTTGAAAAATAAACAATCCAAAATTAACACCAGACTTAATTCAAATTGCAGAAATAGGTTAGCAAAATCTTTGTCACTGAATATATAAATAGAGAGAGAGAGAGAGAGAGAGAGAGAGATACCGTTTTTGGTCATCATGTCGTCGACAGACGAAGAAGGGAAGGATGAAAGCGGCAAGAAGAAGAGGCATTAGAGGAGGAAGTGTATGTATTCTTGCACACCTTGCACACCTTCTGGCTCTCCTCTTTCCCATTTTCCTTGACTTTCTCTTTCTCCATTTCTGTGTCTGTGGCTCTGCTTCCACTGCCAGTTTTTCGAGACTCAGCACATAGACCAACTCAGTGAATTTATTGTGTGTAAAAATTTGAAGTTTAATAAAAATAAAAAAAATATTTTAAGATTTACTGAAGTCGATGGAATTTGAGAATAAATTCAGTTTATTTATTTAATTTCACCCTAATTTGAAAATCGGATGTAATTTCTTTTAAATCATTGTTCATAAAACCATAAACATACCATGCTACCCCCAATATCTAGAGCGAACCATAACCTCCTACTCTCATTTTTTATTCCCCCCTAATTACTGAATAAGCCATATACTAACCTTAATTTCATCTAATAAAAAAGATTAAAAGAAAATGTACATTAAAACACTTTTCACTTTTAATTTTTAAATATGTATGTATATATATATATATTTACATAAATTAGCCAATAATGGAAAAACAATAGTGAAAAGAGAATAGAATTAAAATTTTAAATTACTATTTCTAATATTTTTTTAAAAAAAATTGTTTTATTTGTGCTTTAATTATTAGATAAATATATAACGATTACGTACGTGTATGAATAAAGACATTCATAAATACTTATAAGTTTATGATATAAAAAATTAAAAGAATATTTTTTATGAACTTAGACCTGCTAAGAAGATAACAAAAACAAAAGGAATGTGATACAAACGCTTTATTTCTAAGCCAGAATAAAAAGCCAGGATATGTGATACAAACACGTTATTCCAACACCTCAAGGAGCAGAATCAAAATTCAGCAACTCAGTAATAAACAAATTAATTCTAAACAAATTTTTCACCCTCCAATTGTGCGTTAGCAAAACAAGAGCAGCCCTGATCGGAAAGTTCCTCAGGCAACAATTAATAAATAAACCGATCTACTCGGAAGGAGGAGGAGCGTACTTTATTCTCCTGTAGTAGAATAGCACAGAAGCATACACCTACACATCTCATGGAGATTTCCCAACCAAAAAAAAAAAAAAAAAAGCATCAAGCTTGCAAAAAGCTTGCATACTTGGAACCCAGGAAAAGCCTCTGGATGCATAGTAGGGCATTTTTAGTGACTTCAGCATTCTCGTGGTTCATTAATTTCATTGCTCGTTCTTTTGCTTTGAGGTCTGTGACTATGATCCGTCCAGCCGGATGATACTGGATAAACTGTGACAGATCATAGCAGGCAACTGCCAAAGATCTCGGGTCATTAGAAGTGTCCAGAATTGTAATCAGGACCCTTAGAATCTGCAGCACAAAACAAAAAATTAGCATGATCCACAAGAATTGTTAAACTAAAGATATGGGATTTTGATTAAGAGAGCTGCATAAAACGAACAAATTGCAAAACACAATGTTCAAGTAAATAACCTGGAAGTCATTCTCTTCAAAGCTTGTAATATTATCACGCCAAAATAGAGGGTCTTTGTGCACTGGAGTCCAATCAAGATGGCCCAGAAGAACTTCTTGCTTATACTTATCAAAGGAACTCAACTTCTTAATGTTATCCTTCAGACCTTCTTCCAGCTGATTCAGGGCCTCCAGCAGGTCCTATGAGATACCACAGATCTGTTAGTTACAACAGTACAAAAGAAAACCAATAACCTCTTGCTTATTTAAGGCGAAGCCATACGCAATGGAACTGAATTAAAGCTATGCAAACATGGCACCCTAATTAACAACTTTATATATATTGAGTTTATAACAGCCACCACCAATACAAGCCCATAACTATGACTAGTTCATCATTTCTTGCCTATTCCCCCACAACCACATGCTCACATGCACATTGAAATGCACAGAAAGAGAGAAAGAAGACCAAAACAGTCACAATAAAAGAATCATTTAGAAAGCAATTGCAAGGTTAACGTAGAAATGTGTTCATCTATGGAGGAAGATTGAAACAAGATGTTGCATTGCATAGAAATAAGGTAAACCAAAATGAAAGATGGAAATGCAGCAAAATCAAATCGTTTGATAAATGGTAATAAATGTGAATAAAGTCTTCACAGCCAGGAGTACTTCAGTGTCTGTCGAGGTGCAAAGAGAAGACAACCAAGAAAATGCACATCTAATGAAAGAAAGAAATCAAAATTCATATTTTCAATATAAAACTGCTAGTTTTTCTACTAGGCCTATATTTTCTAGATGTCTAGCTTGCTGACACGAATTAAAATAAGTTCTAAAGAACATATCCCTAAAAGGCACCCAAGGGATATAAAATAAAAAATCCTCCATTTGATCCGGTCTGCCAATGAATAGTTACACACTATATGCTAAGCATTGAAACCTCTCCATCTCTTACCTCGTCACTCCATGCTTGTGTTTTCAAACTTTGGACAATTTGTGGCAGGCTAAGATCTACCATCTGAGCACCAAATGTACCTTTTGGAAGCAAGTTCCTAAGAGTCAAGACAATCACCCTGACAACCTGAGATACAAATAATTACCAAATAAATTATCCTTCAAATATTTATTTTTAGAAAAGAAAAGAACCGTGTGCTCAAAAATGACGTCTGCTTTTGCAGTGGAAGGTGTGAAGGATACAGGCAGCAAGGGGCCCAAATCAAATTATATAACTAACCTTCCAAGTATATACTGTAATAAAAGATAAATCAAAATTATATGAAAAGAACACCCAGCAGACCTAGAAGCAAGACCTTACCTTCTCTTTTGTGGAACTTTTTACGACTTCTACTAACCGCTGCAGTGCTCTAGAAGTTGCCAAAAATTCAATAGCTGGTTCATAGTAAGATAGAAGCCAGATGCAGAGACATGTTTCGTAAAGAAGCTGTTGAAAAGAAATAAGACATCAATATCAGAATTACATACTTCAATCACAGTGTACTAGAAAAGAATCTAGGAGAAAAGCATGAAAAGTAACAATTAAGTCCAATCGTCACTTGTTTGAAGCCAGGGAAGGATGAGAACAAAGAAAAGTCTCCAGCAAATTAACAGTTAGTTGCAGAAGATTTTGGAGTGTTACACAATCGGAGGCAAAAAAAGTTGCAATGCCACTATTTCTCTCCAAAGGTCACCACTACATGTGGACAATTTCAGAATATGTTCTGAGAGAAACTATCAATTTACTTCTTTCTCTTATCCAGACGAGAAATTAGCGAAATTCTCTCTACTTCTCTCCTCCCAAATACACTTGAGTAAATAAAAAAAATAAACCAATTCATGTACTCTATGTGAAAGAACAAAGATAATTTCCAGCTAAAAAACAAATTAGAGGACAAATGAATTAAATGCCAATACAAACTGCCTGGTAATAGGACATAACTTCACCAGCTTGGCTATAGATGGAAGAGTCATTTACCTGGATGGACTGTTGAGTGGATGCAGGAGAAATTAAAGGGATTAGCAACTTCACACCATCTGCCCGAACAAAAGAAGATCTGACCACAGGTTCCTTCAGCAATGCAGCCAAGCAATTGACAGCAGTTGGAACGCCACGAGTTGGATGAGAAGGGTTCTTCAGCTGTATGTAACAATTGGCATCAAGACTACAATGTCATCGTGAGCAAAGTTGAACTAACGTAGGTTGCATTAAAGCAAAGGCATAACATGCAAATCACTTGTAGGTATAAGAGAATTAGACAATCTAACTTGCAACATCATGATTCTTCAAAATTCTTTCCAAATGATCAAGCAAAAATAACTTTGTACTGACAAAATGAAATTGTACCACATCAACTACTTTTTAAAGAATTGACAAGGTTGTTCTGCTCGTGGAAGACAAATTTGGCAACCTATCCAGTTAGAAATTATAAAACAGTTTTGGATTCTTAACAGGACCCATGAAGAGTACCAAAAACCTAGTTATGACACCTAAGATATCTTAGATTTTCACCCTAAGAATATTGCTCCACACAACCACAAAGAGTAGTAACTGCTTGGAAAACTCACTTGAGTAATAAAATTACATATTGAAGGAGATATTACAAGAGTATTTATACTCCAACAAAACCCTACTTCAACAAGGACTTGAAACCTGATATGAAACCTAAAAAATTTAAATACTAACTCCAGCAAACCAAATAAAATCCTGGTATTGGCAATGTTACCTGAGTCTGAAATTCATTATTCCATATAAGAAAACAAAAATACATCTCCATATACCAGATACACAGTAATGAATTTGTCATCTCCAGAATTGTAAGATTCCCAAGGCATATAAGTCAACTGCAGTGGCACCATCAGTGCAAAATTTGTTCTTAATGCAATTAGTGCAGAACATTCATGCAGAAGTCAAATAAGTGTTCACTACATTTTCCAGGTTCCTGAAGCATTCCAGTGCTGAAAATTTACATCAAAAGATGCACAAACAACTCTTTTGACACATCAATCCAATAACCCCTCATCAAGTGGGGTATGACATCACCTTACATTAAAATATGAATATTAACATCAGAACAAACTCTGAAAAAATCCAAAAAGGGAAAGCCTTCCTTATTAACTTAAATCCCAAAATGCAAACATCACAACCATTCATGCAAGGAACAAATATGCCATGTATGTACTGTAGCAACAGCCAGCTAATCACAATTGTAGCAGCTTTGCAAAAAATGATTTAGAGCAGAAAAAGAGAGAGAGAGAGATTCTAGCCCTTTCCAGAGCTTCAGCCAAAGGTAAGAAGCTTTCACCTCCTTTGGCACCTTGGACCACATAGTGCAATGCACCAAAGACAATGATTGCACAATGCATGGAGCCTCACAACTATCTAGATGATCAATTTTTTAACTACAAAGAAACAAGGTGTGATCTGAATATATAAGATAATTAATCAATTTATATCAACCTGTGCACAAAGCCATTCCACCAACCCTTTCAGTACATCACCAATGCATGTAATATTTTTCTTTGAATTTGAGGCTTCTCCATTTGCGATAACACCATCCAGAGCTCTTGGCCTAGCACTATGATTAGAGGGAGAGAGAGAGAGAGAGAACTGTCAGTAGAAGAACATACGATAAGCCATTTAATTAGCTTATTGAGAACTTGGACTTCACAACCAGCTCAATAATAATGTAACTACCTTACTATAAGAGAAAGTATCTTGCAGCTCTTTTCCTGTATGAACCAGTTACCCTTCCAGAGCAATCTGACATTGGACCAAATTTTTTCAATTTTATAATTCGAGAAACATAAAATAACCAATATTTTCACATTGTTACACTATCCCATACAAAGCAGTAAAGAAGTCCTATCCACATAGCAAAACTTGAAGTATAATTAACTAATTCTCTAGAATGTAAAATAGTGGACTCCCTCATTATTGAGAAAACAAGGTTGTTTTTTTTTTTAAAATAAAAAGTATAGTATATATTAACAAGGCACCAAAACTAGGGGGTACCACCCATTCACTAGTATGCATTATGTTCCATCACATTCACTTTACTGCTAAGATGGTTGTAGTAAGACTTGACTGAGATATTGCCAGTTTTTTCAAATTTCCATACAATCTGGTTGACTTTGTTGTCAACCACCTGCCCGGCCAGCATCTTCATCAAATCCTCATATTCAGCAACCTCCCAATCATTCAAATTCCGAATGACATTAATAGACCATAGAATCTTGTTATTGACAGCTCGGTAAGCTTCCTCGACAGTCATCTCCTTAGATTGTGCAATATTGAGAAAACAAGGTTGTTACCCTCAAAGATTTGAAAAGATGGGTATTATAGTTTCGATCTACTCCAATAAGTTCGAGTATTGATTACAAACAAACCACCCAGGTGGGTTTGGCAATAAGAAATCAATCCAGATGAGGAACAAAATGACCATGAGTTGACACTAGATAAATATGTAAATAAACATTTTCTTATTCATACTATGGTAGCTTTATTTCCTGAAAGAACCCAATAGAGAAGTTTTCCATGACATTAAGGATTTTAATATCTCTAAAAGAGATGTACAAATGAAACACTGGTTAGTTAACGATCTGCTCCAGTGACACGTGATGAGGCACAAATCATAAAACATAATGCAACACTTTAAAGTTTATGCATTCCAACTTACCTCAAGAAAGGTTCATAAGTATCTTCATTTGCAAGAGACTTGTCATGGAACAATCTGGCTCTCTTCGGATTTGCTGCCAACGGAAGCGAACAATCAGTTATTTCTGTGATGCACACGCCACTATAAAGCACAAATTCTTTCAATTACCTGTAAGCATTTCATCCATCAAAGCCAAAACATATTCTACTGTTTCTTCCTTAAATATATCCCTCAAGATGCTAACAAACACTTTAACATAAGCTGGGCCATCCTGAAATAGTCAATTTCACACACCAGTGAACGCAGCAGATATGCACCAAAGATGGCAGGGCCAAACTCCTTGAATGGAGTAATAGACTAGTGGGTGTATAGAGCACTAAACAAAATACAAGTGAAAGTCATAAAGTTTTTAATACTTCAACAATTGGTATATTAACACCCAAGTGATTTGTTTTAATGAAAGAACTGATAAAAAAATTACATCATCCAGCAACTGGGCCCGGTAGCTTTCAGATCTGTTATCATAACGCCTTAATAGCTGAAGGCCAGTTCCAGAAATTAGTTTAGTTGTCATGTACGTCTCCCATGGAATGTCCCTCTTCAAGACCTAGCAAAGAGAGTTCCTTCTTAGAAATAGCAAAAATCAATAGTAACCATTTACCAAACAATTAGGGCAATCATAATGCTATGACAATCCGCAAACTGCAATAGCAGCCTAACAACCCTCAATAGTCAAGCAAATATGTCAAAGCATGTTATGACATTGGAAACAGATTGTTTCTGGATAAAAACTTCAGAAATGGAAATAGTTTAAAGGGAGCTAGACAAGGCATAATGACAGATAGACAAGGTAAAGGATTATAAGAAACAATCTGTTTCCAATGTCATTAGACAATGCATAATGACAGAAAGACAAGGTAAAGGATTATCAGATTTTGATTTCATATCATAAAGGATTCAAGAAACTTGTATTGAGCAGTTAAGGCTGAGTGTTCAG
>NW_019014649.1:1309395-1321572 GCF_000150535.2 Carica papaya | reverse complement strand
GTAAGCTATACTAGCTTAATAAAAATGTCACACTACTCACCGATACATAAATGAATATTAGTAAAAATCATGAAAATAACTAATAAAACTTCTTAATTTAAGTAAATTCATTCCGTAACGCCCGGAAAACTTGGGACAAAATTTATTATTTTATTATTAAATATTTTTATTAGGTTTAAAAAAAAAAAAGCGCTACGTCAGCAGCCACGTCAGCAGACCCAGTCAGCAGTCCTGGCCAACCAAGATCTGCCACGTGGCAAAACCACGTCGACCGGGGACGGGCCACGTTGGTGATCCGCGTACGCGCGATCGGACGGCCCAGATTAAAACAAAATGGACGGCTGAAATCAAAAGGCAAAAGGGTATAAATAGAACCCCCATACCTGACCACAAAAACCCTAGCCGCCTGCCCTCGCTGGAGAAGACGAAAAAATAAAGAAATAATAGAAAGTAAACAATTGAACATCCTATTCGCAACCCTCTTGTGGATGAAGATCTGGATCTTGGTCCCCTTGATCTGAAATAGTTAATGAAAGAGTGAGCTAGGCTAACCCAGCAAGAATGTCACACTACACACTGATACATAAATAAGGGTTGGTAAAAATTATAAAAACAACTAATAGAGCTTTTAATTTAAGTAAATTTATTTATCATAAATAGAATTATTTATTGTACACTTACCGTAGCGAAATTTTCAAAACTAACCTATAGAGGCAATAGTACAAACAATATCATAATCTTATATTCAATTAGCCAGAATAATAACTTTTCCTTTTTATCTGCCTACTGGTATTCATGGGGGTGTATAGAGATGTCCCTACTACGTGTGAAATCTTATTTAATATTTTCAAGTAACCAGTCATCTCCATACCCCGTCTAGTATGAACGTCAAAAATACCATTCCTTAATACCCCATCTGATGTGAGGGTGAAACGGATTGTCCCCATATCCTGCCTTGTATGAGCGCCAAAATACCAATCTTCGATATCCCGTCCGGTATAAGTTAACGTTCATTGTAGGATTTCCTATGCAATTGATCCGTCCACCATCTCCTAGGATATACAGTAAGACTACCATTCATTCATTCACTTAATCAAAAAATTTTCCGTTTCCATTTAATTTTTCAGTTTCACAATTTAACTGTAAAACACACAGAACAAGTAATACATGCATTAAATTACGCAAAATATCGTATTATTTATAATTAAACTTCAATTTCATAATAAGGAATAGAGTGAGGAATTCTTACCTGAATCGGTGTCTGAACGCTAAACTTTTAGTTGTACCTACTGGTGGTCCACAGGTTCCCTGAATTTTCTTTCGGAGATTAAAACACGCTCCAAGTACCTATAAATACCCCCAAAAATCCAAAACCGGTGTTAAACCCCTTTTCGGCAATTTCAAAACTCCGGCAAGGCGGCATCGCTGTGCTCCGGCGACAGCACCACTGCCCGCTACGGTGGTTTACCTTGAGTTGGCCATTTTTGGCCAGTTTTGTACTCATTCATGCGAGAAAATATATTAAGGGGCCTCGAAAAACAGAAATTTACCGACGGTGGGGTTTTTCGATGCAGCAGCTCTGCCGGCTCACCTTCACAATTAGACGTTTTTCTTTGGTCAACCTATAGAAAATAAAATGGTGAATACAAATGTAAAAAAATTGCACGAAACAGGAATCGAAAAGGGCCTCATTGGAGGCGGTTTTTGATTTTTCCGCAGCGGCGTTGACATGCTTTTTTCACAGTTTTCGTCTCATCCGCTGGTCATTTTGCTCCGATTTGGCCATAAAAGTGTTTAAAATTAAATTCGAGCGATTGAGAGAATTTTTTACTTTTTTTGGTAGTCGATGGTTGACTCCCTTCCCGGTGACTGGTTTTTCTTCTCCGGCGGGGGGCTGGCGGCTAGGGTTAGATTTTGGTGTGAAGTGAGGTATTTATATCCGTCTCCTTTTAATCTAGGCTGTCCATTACGTTTGATCTAGATTGTCCGATCGCGTTTAAATAGAAAATGAATATGGCCCATTCATCGCGATTGGATCTAGACTGTACGATCACGTTTAAAAGGGAACGAATATAAACTGTTAATCGTGTTTAATCGCAATCGTCCGATCGCGCCTGAGGAGGGAAAGGATCTGGACTGTCCACATGCGCAGGAACAAATCCAGACCTTCCGATCGCGGGCACACCCTCCCGCGTGGCACCGTGTCTTGCCACGTGGCGCGCTCCGGTTCGTCGGAACTACTGACTAGGCAGTCCTACGTGGCACACTTTTTCTTGCCACGTGGCGCGCTCCGGTTCGTCGGGACTGCTGACTGGGCAGTCCTATGTGGTACTTTTTTTTTAAATTACATTTTGACCACCAGTTTTTAATTTTTTTTCAAAAATATCCCCATAATCCAAATTTTCACACATTTTTTCCAAAATTGTTTTCAATTTCATTATCCACCTATTTTTCTTAATTTTTATATTAAATAAAAATTTAAAAATTATATTTTATATATTAATTTTAAATATTTAAAAATTAATTATGAGTATTACATTTATAATTAAATTAAATGAAAATTTAGAGAATTTCACCAAAAAAAAATTTAAATTTTATTCATAATATAGGCTAAGTACAAGTGAATGCATTTGGATAGAACTAAATTGTAATTCCAATCCTCACAAGAAATTAACATTTAGAAAATTCAGGAAATATCATGATTCCAATGGACAGGTTCATTTATTTTGATGATACATATTCATGAAATATTATATATAAATAAATTATATATGAGTGTTTCATGGGGTAATGCTATTATTCAAGTTATTAACCCATAATTTTGGTGTATAATAATAATTTTTTTTTTAAAAAAAAAGAAAAAGTTGAAGAAATTTTGTAAGTGCATTTGGATTGCAACCTGAATTATTTTCAAGGTCATGTTATCTCTTGAGATATATTCAATGAGAATATTTTTAGTATAAATACAAATATTTATATATTCATCATGGTATTCACAAACACATGCATAAAAACACAATTCAACTCGAATGTATAATTTCTTAAAAAAAGAGGAACATTCGAATTTTACGACTAAAAAAAAAAACCGAAGAATGAAAAAAATACAAAAAAAATTGATAGAAATACACTATTAGCTTCTATGTTAGTTGATTTTTTTTTCTAACTAGATCTCTGTACAAATTTCTATGATGTGTCAAAATCATGACAGATAAGTAATGACACGTCACATGATATATCATCCACATTAAACTAGAAATTTAGCAATTCTATTTGGGTCCATGAGAATTGACTTCTTGCCATCTATCCCCTTCGTGCCATAATTTATGAAAATCTAAAATCTTAACTTTAAAAGTCATCTCTTTATTCTTCTTTCCCACCGTTATCCTCCAAATCAAAGAGGGAACAACATAATATCCTCATTATCTCTTTTTTCTCCATTAATTGTGGTCTCTAAAATAAATTAAGAAGTTCGTAAAATTTTTACTCGTAGAACAAAGACGTAAAGAAAAGACAAACAACAAAATGATATTTATAATTTTATATGGTATTTAGTATTGATTTATATTGTTTTATTTCTTTGTCATGTGTATGATTTTGTCATAAACTCATATAAATCATAAAATCTATTTTGTCGTTTGTCTTTTCACTATTTCTTTCTCTAAGCAAAAATTCCACAAACTTCTTTATTTCTATCGGGAATCCTGACTAACAAAGAAGAAGGAAATGATGAGATCACATTTTTCTCTTTTTGATTTAAGGAAGATGGAAAGGAAAAAAAGATGACTTTTAAAGTTGGAAGTGATATTGTGGAAATTAAGGCATTAAGAGGATAGATGGGAAGAAAATGATTCTTAGGAATCTAGATAGAAGTTTTAAATTTTGAATATAACGTAGATGACACGTTATATAATATGTTACCACTTATATTCTATGATTTTGTCATGTTATCAGTCATGTGTTTAGAAGTTAACGACTCTACACGTATTAAGAAGTTAAGACTCTATCATTAGTACTGAAAGTAAATTAGGTAAAAATTTAAAACTATATAGTTAAAAAAAAAAAAAAAAAACTAGTGTAGACTAATATGGTAGTTTTGTCAATTATTTTTTTAGCTTGATATGAATGACACATCATGTAACAACTCATCACTTATATATTATTCTTTAACATGTCATCAACTATGTGTATAAAAGTTAATAGTCTCTAAATAATAATTATTGGTAGATTCAATAAGAATCAAAATTATAAGGTTAAAATAGACTAAAAATTAATATAAATAGTTTAAATAGAAAAAACCTTCTAGTATAAAATTGGTAAGGTATTTTTGCCGATTAATATGTTAATATAATAAGTAGGTTAATAGTTAATACTCCCTTATACTATTTTACTTTTTTACGTTTAAACCCTTATATCTTTTTTTTTTTCTCAATTAGCATTTATATTTTTAAATTTTTTCAAAATAAATTCTCCATGTTAATAGACCTTTAAGTAACCATTAAGTCAACACCATGTCAGCTGCCACGTGGTGTTAACATGTCATGATGTGTAAAATGTTTTAGAACGTGGCATCGGCTCGGATGACATGGCATCCACGTCAGACTCTTATTCAACTACACATGAAACTCGTTCTCTCCTCTCAAATCCATCATTTCTTCTCTCTCTCCCGTTCTTTTTCTTTTTCCTTCTTTGTTTCTCTATTCCGGCTCACAGTCTTCCTTCTTCACTTTCCTCTCTGTTACTCTTCCTCCTCCAGCTGATCCGTCGAGTCGCCATCCTCCACTTGCTATGCTCGTCAACTTCTTATCGTCATCATCGTCATGTCGACCCCAATTCCCTCTGCTTCTTCTTTCTCTATTCTTTAGCTTTGGTAACAGGTCGTCATCATCATCATCTTCCTCTTCTTCGGTAGCTTCTGTCATCTGCTCTTGGCTTTCGGGTTTTGGAAGCGTAGAAATCTCTTCCTCCTCTCTTCTTTCATTTTCACTTGATATGACTTTTATAATCTGTCACTCTCTAAAATCCCGTTTCTACATCGCTCTCTCTTTATTTTTTTCCTTTATGAAATTATTCCGTCCTGCATGAGAGACAGCAGCTCATGATTTTACTTTTTCTTTTCAGTTTAAGGAGAAGCTGGTTTTTGTTCAAGCAGAAGAGGAAAAGAGAGAGGGTTTTGAGGAAAGAGAGTCTGACATGGCATCTACGTGGATGCCACGTCATAATCATTTACATATCATGCCACGTCAACACCACATGGCATCTGAAAAGTTGTTGATTTAACGGTTACCTAACGTATGCTTATTTAGAAAAATTTTTAAAAACCAAATGCTAATTTAGACCCAAATAAAAAAAAAAATATATATATATATATATATATTTAGACTTGTAATAGGAAAATGGGGAATTATCTATTTAGACTTGTAATAATCATTCAATTAATAATTATATTTGATTAAATAATAGTGTAATAGTTTAAATAATTCCGAATTTAAATCTCATTAAAAATATAAAACTCATCATTTTATAATTATTTATTATAATTAATAATAATAGATTAATAATATTTAATTCATTTATATTATTGATAAAATTATAATAAATAATTTAAATTTTATCTCGACAAATCTAAGTAATATTAAGATGTAAAAGAATATCTTACCGTAAATAATTTTACTCGGAATGACCACAACGAATCTATTTAAAGAAGCTTGGTACGCATAAGTTTACGTAGTACGTTTCATAGGAAGAAAATTATATATGATCAAACCTAAAATGATAGACAAGAGTTGAATGAGATTCAATTTGTAAGCAGCAATGATGGAACTAAGAAGAAGATCTTGAATAGATCCTCCTACTACAAAGTCCAAATTGCAGAGGAAAGAATTTAAAGCTTTTTTAAATTTATACTTGAAAATTAACATAAATGATCTGCAAATTACAACCAAATAAAGTAAATTTGAATTTAACTTTCCCATCTTTGAAATTCTGTCAAAACCATTGAATGCTTTTGCATCTACTACAAAACCCATTTACTTTCTCTTCTTGATTTTGACATTTCCACCTAAAATAACCAAAAATAGAATAAAAATTCAATCCAAAACCACAAAAAAGCAGCCAAAACATTACATAAAATGAAAAATAGGCAAAAAGGGGTCAATCAAGAAAGTAAAAGCCATTAACTTAAAACGTGTTACTCAACATTCATTCTCTTTCCACATTACAATTCTTCTAATATATATATATATATATATATATATACATGTACATTCAAGATTCAACCCATATATATTTATGTATATAATATAACATATTAAGATCATGCCCTTCATAAAACACTACACATAATCTTACTATCAAACACCCATTTCATCTTCTTTGTTTTTCCTTTCCCCCCCCTTTCTTGACTCCTTATTTTTGTTGTTCAGCTCTTGTATGTACAAACACAGGACTGACTTACTTAGAATCCAACACCGGCCTCTTGGGCACAAGGCTCAGGTGATGTAACTTGTATATGCTATAACATTGATTATTAGGGGCATTATAATAGTGTCTTTTTTTTTAAAAAGTGTAATTATAACAGGGTCATATATGTATATAAGGAACCTGGAGCTATTCATTTCTTAGTACTCTATGATGAGTCCTCCCATGGGAGCTCTGTGTGGGATCCCCTTCCTCCTCTTGGCGGTCCTATAATTCATGGCGGTTGGTGGTGGCGTCGATGGCGAGAAGCTTCGGATTTTGGTCTTGCTGTTTTTATTGTTAACTCCATTGAGTGATTCTGCATCAGAATTATCCATTTGATCCTTTCTCCTCTTCCTCTGTATAAAGTTCTTGGATGTCCCTGCAATCTGGTTAAGAAAGATAAACAAATATTAGACCATGAAGAATCCATGATTTGGTGTCTGTATAGGTGTGAAAAATAGAATATATACTCTCTTTTGATCAGTACCTACAGCCTGTTGTACCATCATATATTCTCCATATTCTCCCTTTGGTGGGAAAATAAGTCTTGTTGGGCATCTTGGAAGAAAAAGAAAATTGTTTGGTTGGGAATTTTTTCCCCCTCAATTAAGTTTATTCCGATAACTAATCATTTATCAAGAACTACATTCATTACCCAATTCATCATAAACCCATTATCCCATTTTCACATTCAAGACAAAGAAAAAACCCAGAAAAAAAAAAAAAAAAAACCAAAAAGCAAAGAACATATTTTCACATTGTCAAGAAAAAAAAAAAACCATTCTCACTTTGATTATAAGAACAAAAACAAAAACAAGTAAATTGGTGTGAGAAAGAAATGGAAGAGATATATATGTTGAGTGAGAATATTATACCTTGCAACCAAGAGAGCAAAAACTGAAAGAATCAAGGAGGCTGCGCTCACAGACTTGACAGGTATTAGTAACACCTTTACCAGGCCTAGGCTGAGGCCTTTCATTCAGAAACACAATTCTTGCACTGTTGATAATATATGTCTGGACTCCTCCTATATCCATATATTTCTGTATCTCTGAAACCCTTATCACATCATGGTATGATGATCTCCTTATCTGCATCAATATATTCCATCAATTCAACAAAAACCCACAATTTAAAACCAAGAAAATTTTGAAAAAACCCACAATTTAAACCAGAAATTTTGAGGAAAACCACAATTCAACTCAATATGTATATATTAAAGCGAAAAGATAAGTTGAAAAAACTGATCAGAGAATCATGTGGTTAATGCCCTTGAGTCAAGCCATAATCTCCGGCTTGTCTCCCCAAGTATAACAAGGCACGTGTTGCTCACAAACCAATGACAAATCATATGGGTTAATCATCAATAGGAACAAATTGACTCAGACTCTGACAATGGAGTAAAATTAGTGTAATTGGATTTTGATTTAATTCGTAGAGAGAGAGAAAAAAAAATACCTGAATAGCTCTATGATCCTTGTGAAATGCAAGACAAAGAGAGCAAAGAGCACCATTCATACAATCCAAACAATACATATTGCATTCGCTCTTGTGGGCATCAGCATGAAGTTTACATTGAACAAAGAAGCTTGTTTGAAGAAGGGGCCGCAGCCATGGCGGCCACTTCACATCTTCTCCTTCCTCCTCTTCTGCTACTAGTTTATTATCATCACCATCATCATCTGGACCTCCTCCTCCCTAATTCATTAACACCCAGATAATCAAATCATGATTGCCCATTACCCAAGAAAAAAGAAGAAAGAGAGACAATAATTGAAGTATTTGATTGAAAATTTGCAAGTAAAATACCATGATTCTTCTGCTTTTGGGCTTGGTTTCTCTGACAATGGGTTCTTGATCAGTGATCATCATCATCATGATAAGTATAGCTTTGGAGAAAAAGAGAAGCAGGAAGAAGAATTCCTGTTTTAATTGCTTATTATTTTTCTTTTTTTTTTTTGTTTGGCTTGAGAGAAAAGAAGGAAGAAAAGGAAACTTTGTAGTGGTGGGTGGTGTATGGAGAGGTGTGCTGGAGGAGGTGCTTATCTTTGGCGTAAAAGTCTACTACCGAACCAACATCCGAACCTAAACCAAAACCTCATGTGTCTATTTACACACACACACACACATATATATATATATATAATTATATAGATGCGTTTACTGCAAGGAACTGACCCCTTCTTCCTCAGTCTCCATTTGCTTTTTGATATATTAAAAAATAAATGTAAAATTAGCTCTGTTGAATATTAATTAATTAGAAAAGCAATAATAATAATAATATATGGTGGGGGTAATATGATGATTGCTTGTATGTATACATACAGTCGTACACAGTAGGTTTAGGTTGGGAAAGTTTTGGAGGTTTGCACTGATACATGTTCTCTTCAAACAATAAATACTTGGGAGGTGAATATTTTGACAAGTGGGTTAATAAGGACACGTGTTAAACCTTTGTATATATATGTGTGTGTGTGTATATATATATATATACACACATGTGCGTGCGTATACATATATATATATATATATATGTGAAAAAGAAAAACTTTTTGCATGTCCAGGTGAGGTCTTCCTTTTGCCACCTCTTCATTTTATAAACAACAAGAGGAAGGCCCAAAATTTTCAAAGAGAAAGCCCATTTAGCCTTATTAAAAATGGGCTTAATGGGCTTCACCAGGCCCATCAACCTTTGACTTTTTCTAGGGTTAGGGTTTGCATTGATCGATGGCTCGACCACACACTGTTTTCTTCGAACCTATTATCATTTCTTCGCGTGATTATCTGTTTATCGGGTTCGTACTTCTCTTCCGTTATAAGAAGTTATAAGTTTGTGTCGGATTGTATATATATATTTTTTGTAAAGAAATGTATTATGATTTATGCGCATGTATAATTTTACGTAATTCATTTAATTGAAATATAAACCAAACTCAATTTTAATGCTTAATATTTTATTTACTCTTAACAGTCTAATATTATTGATAATTTTCTTATCATTAACTCTAATATTTTTGTTTTTCCTTATTTTTTCTCAATCTTAATTATCTAAATAAATAAATATATATATATCTATATATGTATATCCCTTTTTTTTTAATAAAAAATTTTGGTAAGTTAATTTGAGAACGAATTTACTGTCCATCCCAAAATTACCGCCTATAAAAGTCCTCATTCATCAGCGAATCTCCTGCTCGATCCCATTCAGATTTCAGACTCTCTCTAACTTTTCGTATTTTCTCCCCAACCAAACAACTGCCTCTTTCTCTTATCCAGCACATAGCTCTCCTCTTCAGCCACATCGCTATGGGAATTGAAGACAGCATCCCCACCACGCTCATCTTCACCTACGGAACGCTCAAGAGAGGCTTCTCCAACCATAATCTATTAGAAGACCTGATGAAAACCGGAGACGCCGTCTTCAAAGGCACATACCGAACCGTAGAGAAATTTCCCCTTGTTTGCGGGCCGTTCAAGGTCCCATTCCTCCTGAAAATTCCTGGATCGGGTCAACGCATAACCGGAGAGCTGTACGCGGTGTCGAATCGTGGTCTGAGCCGGGTGGATGAGTTGGAAGGAACAAGCCGCGGACATTACCGGAGACTTCCGATTGAGGTGGTGGCCGCCGGCGAAGAGGAGAGCGGAATGATAACGTGCGCAGAAGCGTACTACGCGGAAGGAAGCTACGATAGAGAAATGTGGAGGAAAAATGGAGGGAAAGGGATCGGGATATACTCCGAGAAAGAAGCGAGAGGGTATGTGAAGCGTAAAGATCGGCCTTCTCATCTCACTTTCTTGGATCATATTCGTATTTTCATCTCCACTCCTTCTGATTAGTTGATTTTGAATGTTGGAAATTATAGGAATAACAATTAATGGTTCTGTGATGAAATCAAATTAGTAAATGTAGAATTTGTGTTGGGGATTTTCAAATCCAACCATTCAGAATATGCTGATAAATTGGAAATAAATCAATTGGGTTTTTTAAAAATTCAATGTAATTTGAATAATCAATTATTAGGGCAGATAGATCCAGATGTTGATGAGTTGGGTTTTGGACTTTTAGCACCTTTGTTTTATATATGATTTGGAAGATAGTTATTTACACCACAATTTTGCTGTTCTTTTTTTTTTTTTAACCAAACAAATATATATATATATATATTCTTTTGTCTATTTACAGAATGCAGTATGCAGTTGTAATTTATTTAATTTTTTGTTTTCTGTTAATATTTTTCTTGGAATTTAATAGCACTACAACAATATAAATGTAAGAAGGTGGCCAGCCACTTCAATTCAAAAGTGGTATACCATAACCTTTATTTTTTTGTGTTTATTTCACCAAATCATATGGGGGGGTGGGGGTGAGAGAATTAGGGATACCCATAAAAAAGATTAATACCATTCATAATGATATACCAAAAAATATAATATTTTTGCAAATACAATGGTTGCATTAACAATAAAATTGATCAACTAGTAATTAATGCTAAAAGGGTCAAATTAGAAAGTGAAAAGAATCAAAGGAAAATGGGAATGCTTACAAAATTGGATAGTCCACTGTTTATATCAAAACCCTAAAATGAAGGGTTCAGATTTTCTTTTTCTCTTTAAAGGTTGGAGAAAGCTGGCAGTCTCTGACGTTTTCAGAGATCGCCCTCATCCTCTTTCATTTTCCCTGTATGTATATATTTATATTCCCATGGTTCCATCAAATAAATATACAACTGAAAAAATTAATGAGCATTAAATGTTCTCTACTCTACTCGGTTAAGTTTCTTTACATGGTATCAGAGCAGTGCTTGTAATAAGCACTGATTCTCCTGATTTCTACATTACAATATTACCCTACTGTTTAATGGCAAACCCTAATACAGATGTGTTGACACTCCTAAGCTCAAACCAGCCTGGAATGCAACTCATCACAACCACACTTGATGGATCCAACTACTTGTCATGGAGCCGAGCCATGGTGATCGCATTGAGAGCTAAGGATAAGCTCGCCCTCGTCGACGATAGATGCAAAAAACCCGAACCCGATGCAGCAGAATATGAACAATGGCACAAAACAGACAACATGGTGGTGTCTTAGATTCTGAACTCGATGAACAAAGAGCTTGTTAGCGCCTTCCTGTTCACCACATCAACAAAAAACCTTTGGGATGAAATAAAAGAAAGAAATGGTGAAAGTAACGGACCTTTGTTGTATCAATTAAAACGCAAAATAAGTTCTATCACGCAATCTAACCTTTATGTCACAGCCTATTATACAAAACTCAAAAGGCTGTGGGATGAGTTAACACACCTAAGGCCCTTCCCTGCTTGCACCTGCCATGCTGCAACACAACACAGTGAAATAGACAATACTGATAACTTAATCCAATTTTTAATGGGTCTTAATTACTCATACGACCATGTTAGAAACCAAATATTAATCATAGAACCCTTACCTAGAGTGAATAGAGCTTATTCCATGGTATTTAGTGTTGAAAAACAGAGGGAAATACATATTAGTAATTCATTTGAGGGGATGCTTATTGCATTTTACACCAACCTGAAAGACAATCCAAAATTTTCAAATTGAAAAAAGGAAAAGGACAGCAAGGCATGCATTTACTGCAAAAACACAAGGCACACAAAGGACACATGCTTCAAGCTCCACGACTATCCAGAATGGTTTACAGAACTCAAAGGGACAAGGAACAAAGAGAAGGGTAA
>NW_019014649.1:1289916-1302388 GCF_000150535.2 Carica papaya | reverse complement strand
CTGTAACATTATCACATAGGAGTTAGAATTGTAACTCTTTTTGTGTTATTTCAAAAAAAAAATTGTAACCCTTTTTGTGGGAATAAGGTTCATGTACGAGCTTATTTTGACACCCTTAAGAGAAAAACCAACAGCTTGAAGAAGTTCAAACTGGTACAAGAAAATAGACTGGAGAACATATAGGCTTCACTTTATTTCTGAGATTCTTTTGTGCCACTTGTTTATTGCAGCTGTGTGTACCATTACACCGTTAATGAAGTGATTAAAACCTAATCTAAAATATTTCTGCGATTCTTCTGTGCCACTTATTTACTGCAGCTGCGTGTACTAAATAAGCCATTGATGAAGTGATTATAACCTAATTTAATATAATGCTGGCAATTGTCATCTTCAGAAATCCAAAGAGCATAAAAGCTCACAATCCTTTACAGATGAATTATCCAAAATCCCATACTTATTAATAGGTTTACATTTGAGCAAGGGAAAAGCAACCAAAATAAGCAAAACAAATAAAAAAGATGCATTCTAATGGATGTAAACTGCCAACAAACAGTATCTGCTTAAGTGGAGATAAAACTGGTTCTCTAGATAACCAATGTGAGATGAAGCAAGGCAAAGATATGAGGAAGTAGAGTGCGGATAAATCTCTCTACTTGTTCATGTCAATAGATAACAGAAGAACTCATTAACATATACTTGCATCGAAAAGAGAGAAAAAACACAAACACATACATGCACTCGCTTCCACTTTACATCCCTCATACTCCCATGAAAGAAAGAAAAAAGGACATGAAAAAAGAGAGCAAGGGAATAACTGAGATCCATGTTATTCAACAAACAAACATGGATCCTGAACACAGTCAACCTCCATCCAATTAAGTCTCAGAAAAATTACCATATTGATGTATGACTAATACCAAGGCCATTGCATGTAAGTATCATTCCCTTAAATCTGGCCAGGTATTCCTGTAGCAGTGGAATAGTATATCAATGTTTTGGGATACAGCACAATAAATTATCAAAAATATTCTAGAACAGGTAACAACACAAATTTTCTTACCCGCAAAGTATATTTATCAATCTCATAAATACCAGTTAGATCATATTCAAAGCGTTTAGTAGGATCACTCAATACTGCCAATGAAAACAGTAAAAAGACATGAGAAATTTTCCATCAGAGGAAACTAATCTATATTATGTACAGGACAGTTTATAATTTATATAAATATATATATATACATATATATGTATTAGCTAGATCATATCCAAAGCATTTAGCAGGATCACTCAATACTGCCAATGAAAATGGTAACGAGACATGAGGAAATTTCCATCAGATAAAACTAATCTATATTATGTACGAAACAGCTATAATTTGTACATATATACATTTATATTCATATAACATACATATAATCATCAAATTATATTATATATATATATAAATTACCTGATTGTATAAAGTACTTAAATAACAACTACAGAACAACCACAGGGCTGTCCTTGCCTTTGTGGTTAATGCCCTCCACTGAAAGTGGATGAACTCACATTGAAGGGTTCAACTTCCACTTATCACTGGGATTCCTCCCCTTAACAAATTTAAAAAGTGCACAAATGACATATTTCTCTGCTTTTGCACAATAAGAAGGATGGTGATTTAAAACAACTTACCAAAAGTATAATGTGAAATCATCTTGGTATACCAAACGGATGTGCTTTCTAAAGTAGATTCAATAGAAGCAGATATCAGAAGCTAAAACAGTGGCTAACTAATTAAAATACCAGTAATTTACTTGCAGAAGACCAGTTGCAGATGCATATTTTTAACACCAAAGGATGTCAGTCATGAAAACTTAAAGTGATTTTACTTAGATTATCTGAAGTACGTTACTTCTCACTCTATGCCTTAGAAAAAACTCTAGATGAAAGAATAAACTGAATTCTAAAGATCGCTCAAGTGGATCACCAACTAAACTGCTTCAGTTGATGCAAAGCAATATGTTGTATAACATGAAGATTGGGATTCTTGGCTAACCAGCAAATAGAATTACCAAAAGAATGGCTAAGGGATGGGGGACAAAATTACCACTGTAAGCTTCATTAATCTCTTGGAATTTGGCAGTTACAGCTCTATCGCCCTTGTGTTTATCAGGATGCCACTTCTATGAATATTGCAGCAATATCAGAAGACATGCTCGATCAACTCCAATCTTATTTTGTACAGAATTATTTCAATAAAGTAAGGTCAAAGCCCATCAAAGAAGCTTCTAAGGAAAAATGGGTCACTAACCAGTGCAAGCTTCCGATAATTCACTCTTATCTTCTCATCACTTGCATCATAATCAACCTCCAACACTTTGTAATAATCCTTGAAAAGAGGGGAAGTTGCTCATCAGATATACATCAAAGTAGACTAACAATGAACCTCATGAATAAAAATCAAGCAGACGTGATTGGGAGTCGGACTTCATGAATAAGAATCATGCAGATTATGTCATTTAAAGTTGTGGACATAGTAGTCATACTTCTGTTATTTTGCGTTGATAGCAGAAAATGAAGATTGCAAAAAGATTAAATGAGAACAACTAGTCATTTAATCTTTTTAAGAAAAGAAAAATTTCCTGTGACAAAACTTCTCTGTGTGGCAAAATTAAAAGGGAGGATTCTTCCCTTTTGCATAATCACACATAAGGAAGCACCACTGTCACTAGCAGTATTATGTTGATATTTAAGCAGAATATTCAGCACTCAATATCAACTGCATCATAGCTTGAGATGAAAGTAGAGAACTCTCCAGAACGCATGTCAGGAAAAGAGTAGATAAGGTTGGTGCTTAGAAGAATCAATTATCTGCAAATTATCCCATCATATAACGAACTTGAGGTACACATCCAATATTCTAAAAACACTCAATTCTCTTATCCATCTCATTATTTGTGATTTCAATGCCTATTCACGTGCATAGATGAGATATATAATCATATGAATCCCAGTCACCAATCGAACACTCCACACACCCCCCAACACAGAGAGAGAGAGAGAGAATATGAACTGCTGCTGCTCAGAACAAGAAAAGGATAAAACAGCATGATTTCAGTCTTCTTCAAGTAATTCCTAACTTTATTGCAAAAGAAAATTAAAAAAGAAATATTTCTCCTAAAAAGAATCATTTGAAATAATTTATGAAAGGAAAACAGTAAAATAATTATGAAACAAAAAGCATTCCAAGGTTTTCCAAGGGCAAAAAAGAAAAAATAAAAATCTGAAAGAGCTATTTACCATGCTTTAATCATTACTTAGCTTTAAAACTTATATAATCAAGTGAACTGCAGGATACAGTTGACAAATTATACAGAAATACTGGCCAATTTATGTCAAGGTAGAAGATGCACGTCGAGGTGACATCCAAACCATGAAGAAGTCAGAAGGCCTGAAAATGAGTATGATATTGCACTAAATACCAACGAATTCAACTGAACACTCTATTCCATCAGAAAAGGGAGAAAAAAATGTTCACCAGAGAATTACAAATAGAGAAAGAGAATAAGATTAGAGCATCAATTGACAACAGAATCTAGTTTAACAGCGAAGTTAAGTAGCCTTTTAAACTTGATTTGATAGCTCTCAGAAGAAATTTTATAAGCATCATTAAGACATCGAGTTCAAAAGAAATGTCCTTATACAAAAAATTGTAGTTGCTTGATAGTGATGTTTTATTATGTCCAAGTCCTTCTAGGATTTGTCTAGATTGCTAAATTAGTGGTATCTTAAACTTTTAGTTGTGTGCATCTCTGAATTATAGGAATTTTAATTATCCGTTGCTTTCTCAAAGTGAGTATTTTGGTGTCTTCTAAAAATAAATGCGTCTT
The DNA here is from genome assembly GCF_000150535.2 of Carica papaya. The sequence goes on along the minus strand of NW_019014649.1, from coordinate 1,298,519 downwards.
TGTCATTTTAGTCAAAGTAATATTTATTTAATTAATCAAATTGAATGGCATCTTAAAGTTGGACTGGTAGATGTAATGGCATAATACTACTGATCAAGGTAGAACAAGCATGCTTAGTGAATCAGAATCCTCAATACAGTCAATTGCATTTAGTGAAAGTGACAACCAATCATGATAAGTTCAAGGCTGCAAAAGAAAAACAGCTTTCCAAAAAACAAAATCTTAAGAAGCAAATAACACCAGATAATAGATTAGCATCATGCGTATCTACGAATAATTCACATTAGAAAACTTCAGACCCTAACTGAATACACCTAAGGTTATAATGGAGAGAAAGTATTGTTCCTTTCCTATGAAAAAACGAAGTAAAGTTCCTAAAATAGCCTATAAATTTTACTTCATGTGCTTTCTTGAAGTGATTCAAATTAGGAGGTAGTGGTAGAAATGCGGTTACAGAAGAAAAGAAAAAATGTATATGAGCATAATTCATAAGAATGTTTGTTTGGATCAATTAATGACAAGTTGAGACAATGAAGTTAATGGCATATTGTGAATGACAATATTGGGCAGCAGGTACACTGGTGCAGAAAAGCATCTGTAAGGCATTAGAAGGTTGGTCTGGCATCAATAAATAAGTTGAGACAAGTCAGGGATATTGTATATGTTATTTCAGGAAAAAAAAAAAAAAAAAAATGTCAAGGATATTGTATATTACAATATTGGCCTAAAGGCATTTTTCTTAATTAAAATGACAGCCTAAAGGTAAAGTGGTGTAGTAAGGGATCTTACTAAGGTAAATAAATTAAAATTCAATAGGCTGATACTGCAAAAAAGTTCAACTTTGAGACATACACAAGGTTTAGCATGAGAGCTTCACTGCTCAACTGTTTGCTTACATCTCATGTATAGAAACATAACTAGTAGATGATAAATGATTTAGAAACTCTCAGCAACAACTTGTTATGATTTTTGACTGCTTATTACGAAAATTAAATGAGTTTCCTAAAGAATTTTCTGAAACCTATATTTATAATTAGCCTTTCTGCAGAAATTAAGCTTCATTTGGCATATAAAAACATTAACTAGTTTTCATTCCCTAAATTTCTAAATGTTTATACATGTATTATTCATGAAAATGTACATGCTTATGCGTGTTTGTACAGTAACCAAATATAAATAAAAACAATTTTGCAAAAAACACCATAAATATGTTTATCCATGTATTTAATGAGCAAAGACACAAAATTTTGATTTCTATTTAAATTTATCTCTAGTAATGATAATCATTATCATTAAGGGTACATGTAAGACGGCATGATCCTGCATATAATTTTGAATTAGAATTTTGAATTATCTCATGCGGAAAGACAGAGCAAGGGAACTGTAAAAGGTGATGGCAATTCCCATACAGTTATTGTAGTTTAACAGACATGGATTAGATATGCATCCATTCAAACTATACCAAACGTTCCATAAATAAGGACATTTTTGACGACGAACCACAAGTGTAGCTAAATATTCACAGCATTTTTTTTTTTTTCTCTCCATAATCTTCTAACCTTTTGTTTGAATTAGTTCTATTTTACGTTTTTATGCTACTTAGCACCTGAATTCACACGGCGCGTTAATCCCACAGTACTCCAAAAGCTTTATTTCAAAGGGTTCCACATCATGTCAACTCTTATCCTCGACCCTTCCCATCTTCACTTACCCTTTCTCAGCTCCCAAACAAGTATTTAACATAAAGTACACATGCAGAGATGAGACGTAGCAAGAAAACAACAAATAAACAAATTGATTGAGCAGCTACGAAGGAAAAGAGCAAGGGAGAAAGAGAAGTAGGGTGGAATTTGGGTACCTTATGATTGCCTTCCATCCGATATGGTAATTGAACCAGCGTCTACATGCTTGATTGGATAAGTGAAGAGCAGCAGAGAGAGAAATTCCAGAATGGGAGAGAGTGAATTTAGAGAAATTGAAGTAGAAAAGATCAAAGATATGCAGAATCAGATAATAGTTTCAGATTGAGGAAGGAGAAGGAAAAGGTCGTTCGGGGATTTGGTATTTTTATTCTTGTGCTGGTTTTTTCTATTATTATTTATTATCCGTTATGCGCCTCGCTGGCTGCTCTATCTGATCGAAATGGTACCATTGGGTTTTTGTTTTTTTATTATTATTATAAATATATATTTATTTATCTGAATTTGTGTGTGTGTGTGTGTGTGTATACATATATATATATATATATATATTTATAAATATAAATAAAAGAAATTATTTAGAACCACAGGTTTGTAAAGATTTTTTAATTTGCGTTTGTCGTCAAAAAGTAAAAAATAAAAATTACTTTTGATTTTTAAAAAGATTAAATAAAAAAGTAAATATAGATATTATAAATTAATTTATATTAGAATTAAATAATAATAATTTAAAATCAAGATTTATTTGAATACTGTTTTTGTCAGACAATCAACTCACGTGGAAGTTTTATAGAATAAAATAATAGTATTTTAAATTCTAACAAAATCGATATAATATGAAATATGTATTCTTCCACTTCTATATGGAATTCTAAAGGTCTTATGTTTTGTCATTTGTCCTTGTAATACACACATACTTACATATACATATACATATACATATACATATATATTTAGACAGACACCCATGGAAATAGGTAAACTTGATGCTGTTGAGTTGTTCAATATCTAAAAACTCTTGGCTAAAACAATCATGGGTAACCAAAATTCCGGGGTATAACCCCAAAAAACCAGTTTGACTTGTGGGGAAGGTCAACCTTACCACACCATCTTCTTCTCCATGCAAACCCTAGAAACTGCCTATAAAAATACCCATCAACTAATTGTATAATCGGTGGGAGAAGCTAGATTCAAATAAATAAATAAATAAAAGTAAAAATAAATTGTTGCAGAAGCTAGTATCAATGGCATCTTCCGCCCCACATCGAGCTCTTGCTTTCACCTTCTTTCTCCTCCTCATCCTCTCCCCTCTATCTCTCGCCAAGAGACCACGCCCTCCCAGTAACAAAAAGCTCACCCACCATGGCGGTCCTGTCGTCAGGGGCCACCTCAAGCTAGCTCTTCTCTGGTACGGCCAGTTCGGTCGCCGACAAAAGAATGTCGTCAGACAGTTCATTAAGTCGCTTAACAGCGATGGGAGGGAAGGTTTGGAGCCCAAGGTCAGCTCATGGTGGCGAATTCTGGAGAGCTACCAGACCACCGGAGCCGCCACTAGTGTCGGTCCGGTTCCTGTAACTGGGTTCAAACCCAGGATCCGAGTCAGTGTTGTGAAGAGCACCACAGATGTTTCATGGGAATTTGGAAAGGTTATTACTAATGATTATGTTCCTCGTCTGGTTCAAAAAGCCACCGGCGGAAAACCTGATATTGTCGCTGTTATATTCACCGCCAGAGATGTTACCGTTCAAGGATTCTGCCGAGCCACTTGCCAGCAACATGGCCTCTCCGGTAATAAAAACTCCTACTTCAACACATATATATATATATGATTAATATTTAATATGATGGTGAAAATGGCAGGTGGGAACCAGTATGTAATGGTGGGGAACCCAGAAACAGAGTGTCCTGGATTATGTGCGTGGCCATTTCACAGACAAGAATGGGGACCTCAAGGTGTAACATACCAGCCACCCAATGGAGATGTTGGAGCAGACGCCATGGTTATACAGCTCGCAACAGGGTTGGCGAATTTGGTTACCAACCCGAATCTTAATGGGTTTTACGTTGACGTGCCGTTCTCGACTGAGTTGGTGGAGGCTGGAACCGCTTGTCTTGGTACTTTTGGGAGTGGTGCGTTTCCTGGGTTTACGGGTACTGTTAGGGTCGACCCGAGAACTGGTGGAGCATTTAATGCTCATGGAAATAGGAATAAGAAGTTCTTGCTTCCTGCTATTTGGAACCCTAGAACTTCTTCTTGTTGGACTTTGCTGTAAGGTGAATGAAAACCATGTAGAGATTTTTTTATGGGCAGTGTGAAACTGGAAGGTTGGGCAATGTTTACGTTTCTAGATTTTTGTAGTTATATATATATAATACATACACACATACACACACACACACACATCTTTTTTCTCTTTTCAATAATAATCTTTAAATAAAAAAATTGAAATGTTTTTAAAATAATCTTTTAATTCCATTGTCGTAATTCAAAAATATCGTGTGTATGTTCGAATGGTACTTTCACAACGTAAGAATACAAATACGTAATCTTCATTCATTTATACTAGACATAGACATGTAAAAGAGACTCAAAAGGGTTTTTTTTTATAAAAAAAAAAAAAAAAAAAAAAGAAATTTCTTATTAAAGGATAGATTTAACTAATTAATTAGGGTTGGTAATTGATTTGTTAATGAGATAATTATTGGCAGCTTGAGCAAGAAGCTGAAATGGTTGGATAGAGATGACTGAGGGATCAACAGCTGCTTCTGGCTTGAATTTATACTCAATAGTAGATTTGATGATGCAACAATCTTTTTCTTTCTCTGTGATTTCGAACCGAACTCTGTATAAACTGCAACCCATCTGCATATATCCTCCTTCAGTCACCTCTGTTTCTTTCACGTACTTCTCCTTGTCGATCTTCGTGAACTTCTCTACTGAGTACTCAATCTCTCCCATACTACCTACACACACACACACATATTAAAAAGATACGTAGGGTTATTGAATTTCGTATGGTAACTCACAATTAAAATGATTTAAGTTAATAATAATTTGAATTAAATATAAGATTGAAAAGAAAAAAGAAAATGGACCTGGGAGAAAATGAAGCTTGAGAAGAGTGCCGACTCCTCCGTCACCATGTAAAAGATCAACCCTAGAAATAAAATTATTGAGAACGATTTCAGCAAGCTTTGCCAGCTCAAGGCCTCCATAAAGCTTCCATGCCTGAGCAGCTGATGCTTTCACTTCCTCCTCGTGCCATACTTGTCCTTCCATTTTTGCGAAACCTCATTGACATTTCTTTCTTTAAATACTCTAGCGCAGATCTATACGTCTGCAAACAGACAAATATGGAATATCTCCCGAACCAATAGGCAAAATTCGCCGCCTTACCAAGAATTGTGTGCGTATATATATATATAGCAAGATGCTGATTATTATATTATGTATATAAACAAGCGTTTTCGTCAGGACTCTCCTTTCTTTGCCGTCTCCCCAGTACAAGACGGGTTACGATTAGTACAAGAGAGTACTTTTGTTTTGTTAAAATGTTCATATTGGGTAGATTGAAAGTTTCTGAATTTTTAAGTTTAATTTCAGAATTTACTCCACCATTAAAAATTGTTGCTTAAATTATTGTTGAAATAAAGATTGTATTTTTACATGTTTCCTGAATTTTGGGTTTAATTACTAACCTAATCTCCATATTTCCAAAAAGAAAACATAATAACTCACTCTAATGAAATATTAAAATTATTTTAGATTTTGTTAACAATAGTCTTAAATATCATCATCTTCTATATATATATATATATATATATATATGTATGTGTGTGTGTGTGTATATATATAAAAATTAAAAACATCTACTTCTATTACCCAAACAGAAAAGGGTAAATATGATCTGGTGAATATGCTAAATTACCAAACTCCATTTGAGGAAGATAATTTTAATATGAACACTATGTTACAGTCAAGAGATTAACTATTACATGGCTTCTAGGGTTGCTTCTAGGGTTTAGCATGTAACAGAAGAGATGAGAGTTTGTTTTTTGTGACATATTATGAGAATACGTGGGATTAAACGCACTCGCACCCACTACAATCCTTTTTGAGGTTTCTTTTGTTTTCAGTTGATGATACGAGGGAACGAGTTTCCTTGCATTTGCTCCATTTCATCCCTTTCTCTTCTCTCCTCCATAGCCTAGCTGCTACCAATTTGATACCACTTCTCATGCAACTCAGAACAACCGCCACAAGCTCCCTGCAACATACAGCAGACAGTATGATGTCATCACAATTCTAATTATACAAAACAAACAAAATTTTATTACAAAAGTTTTAGATCCCAGCTTAAGTGACCAAATCAACGGGTCAAATCTCTTGCCATGGAGACTGGAGACTTGTCCTGCTCTAATTTGGAGTTAAGGCTCCAGATTAGAATATCATCGACATCAAGAGAGCTAACTTAGATAGGACCTAAAGAAGGGATTCATATTCACTAATTTTCAATCATTGAGATTCCTTAAGAAATCCGCTATCCAAGCACCATTTGCAGTTGGTCTCTAATGGAATTCATTAATTGTCGCCTCCTTGTTGCGAGCAATAGCAAAAATCATAGAAGATTGGTGCTTGAGGACCTCTCCATCCACCCACTCATCCTGCTAAAACCTCACTCTCTTCCCTGACCCTACCTTCCATTTAATGCACTTGATGAACTCCTCTCTCATGCATATCTTCTTCCATAGCCCAACTCCATATGGCCAACTCGGCATCCTGGTAAACCAGCCTCCATCCTCCAGGCAAAATTTAGTTGAAATTGTTCTCCTCCGAAAGCTATCCTCCTTTTTATTAAACCTCCACATTCATTTCCATTAAAGAGCTTTATTATCATCAACCATCAATCTCAATCCCAAGTTTCCAAATTGAACTGGTTGCTTCACCACATTTCCATTAAAGAGCTTTATTATCATCAACCATCAATCTCAATCCCAAGTTTCCAAATTGAACTGGTTGCTTCACCACATTCCATGCTACAATGTGATATTTTTTTCTCTCATCTATATTATCCCAGAGGAACCTGCACTGAATGGACTCAAACTTCTTGGACACACTAACGGACATGGATATAGAATACATGAAGTAAACAGGAATGCCAGCCAAGGTACTTCTAGTAAGAGCTAATCTACCTCCCTTTGATAGTAAATTCCTCTTCCAACTGCCAATCAAGACTCAAATCTTGTGCTCACTAGATTCCAGATCAACAGTTCTTTTACTTTTCCCCAGCAAACCTAGGTATTTGATTGGAAGATTAACACTTTTACATCCCAGAATGTCTACCATGCTGTTGATGTTCATGTTGTTGCCCAATTGCATCATCTCTGATTTTGATATGTTAATATTGAGTCCAAAAATTGCCTGGAAGGGCTTCAATATCTGGCTCACAAAAAAGAAGTGCATCATTAGCAAAGGAAAGGTGAGTCACCTCTACTGCCCTCTCAACTTCACCCCCCTTAAGACCCTTAAAAAATTCAAGGGCCCGAGCCTTCTGAAGCATTATATTCAAGCCTCCATTATTATGATAAAATGCAATTGCGAGAGTGGATTACCTCGTTTTAGCCTTCGGGAAGCAGTAAAGAGTGCTGATGGACCCCATTCACTAAAACAGCAAATGATGTAAAAGAGATGCAAGTCTTAACCCATTAACACCACTCAGTTACCAAATCTCATTTTATTTGACATATCTAGCAAAAGCCTCCAATCAACACGGTCATACGTCCTCTCCAAGTCAAGTTTGCAAAGAACCCCACTCCCATCCTTGCACAAAATTTTATCGACCACCTCGTTTGATATTAGGATTCGATTCAAAATCTATGTCCCGCACACAAAAACGTGTTGAAACAGTCCCACAACATTTACCATTCTTCTTCCAAGTATTTTAGCAATAAGTTTGTAAATACATTCCACGAGACTAATCGACCTGAAATCCTTGATATTGGAAGCCTCCTCAACCTTAGGAATAAACACAAAAAAAAATGAGTTCAGGCTCCTAATGAAAGAACCGGAATTATAAAATGCTCTGAAGAGCTCAATTATATCCTCGTTTAGAATCCCTAAAATTTTTGCAGGAATTCCATGTTGGAACCATTCAAGCCCAAAGTCTTATCACCTCACAGCTCGTGAGGCCTTCCAGGATCTCCTCCGAGACTCCTTCTCAATCAAGACTGATTCTTGCTCAGCCAATCGACTAAACTCCAGCCCATCTAGAGTCAGTCTCCAGAAAACTTCTTCAGTGTACAACTTTCTAAAAAATGTATAATCCCTTCCTTCAAATCCTCATTACCTTTCACCAAATTACCATTAATTTTCACTACTTCCATGTAATTTAGTCTTCTGTGATGATTTGTCATGCTATAAGAACAACTTCTTGTTTCTGTCCCCTTCATGAACCTGTCTAGCTCTCAATTTCTGTATCCGAGAAATCTCCTCCATCTGTATCAAATTAGCCAATTTAAGATGTGTATTACCTATGTTATTTTCATCCTCTGATGATAGACTATTTTTGACTTCCTCTTTTTCAAGTTTCTCCAACTCCTGAAACAAGACATGCTTCCACTGCTCCTCCCACCCAATGCTTCCTTGCTCTATTGTTTTATCCTGGATTTAATTGCACCAGTTTTCTGCCAACCTTGAAACTCACCTTTCTTTTCACCTCAACATCTCCCATCCATTCTTTGATTTTATCATAAGAACCTGGGACCTTCAACCATCTGTCCTCCAAATCTAAATAGGCATGGAAGCCAATTAATTCCATCCGGCTCCAAATAGAAAGGAAATAATCAGGATAGTGTGCTGAAGTAAACAAATGATTTAAGTGAACTGATGCTTCCCTTTCTCAT
>NW_019014649.1:1222420-1237195 GCF_000150535.2 Carica papaya | reverse complement strand
TATATCACCAGGTAGCACAAGAAGAGAATTTAAACCTTATTGTAACTTATACGTGAATCATTTTGTCGCACAACTTGGCAAAAATATACATCAGATTGAAAAAAAGGCAGACAGAATTCTGAACATATGCCGGAAATGTTATTGAAAATCAGAGAAAAGATTTGTTTTATGTTTAACAACATGCAGAATAGAAAGAGTAAAGGAAAAACAAAGTACCTAATGTCAACAGAAAAGGCTAGATCTCGAAGTCGTGGAACTAAATAGACAGCATCTCTTTCCACGATTGTACTGTGATTAATCAAACAAAAATACGATAATGTTTCATAAGAGAAAAATTCCGATGTTAAAACAAGAGAAACTTATGTATGTAATTTAGAAGGATACTTTTAAAGAACATACTTAAGAACAACAGAAGATGGTCCAAGACTCTGGTGTAACCTGTCATGATTGTGCATGTAGGCTAGACCACTTATAGCTCCACAAAGTACTTTAATAACAAAAAATCTCTTGCGCTTATTTGTTTCCTCTTGTTCAAACTTATTCCAAGTCATTTCTTGTAAACGTTTTGACAATTTTTCGCCCGTAACTTTAGCATAGTCAGCAGCACTATATTTTCCATCATTACGAAAAGCAAGCCACTGGATAAGTTTCTGTCAGTTTTCTGCAGAAAAGATGCCAAAAACACTATCTATAATACTTTATATCATATGACAGACCTGCTCCCCAGTTTGTGTCTCAAATCCACCAACAAGTATCAGGAGATTCTGGCACACACCTTTGGAACTGCTCTGCAAAAACAGGTCAAGTCAGTATAATTGCTTTATTCACTCATAATAAAAGACTGCCATTAGTAAAGGAGCAATGCTATCTGATAATTTGATGCAGTATTTTATCTAAACCTGGAGGAACGCATGAGTATTAAGTTCATTTGCAGCCATCATATCAGCCTCAATACCAGCAGCTCGTCTTCCAGGATAAACCTTCACAAAAATGGAAAAGCATAATTCAATTGATTACAGGAGTATCTAGCAGGACTTTTTTCAATGATCAAAATACAAGACTTGCATTCAAAGTAATCTTCAACACTTCTCACCAATATTATAATAGATTTTTCAAATGGATGCTTTTCCAATAAAAATTTTTGAAGTCTTAATAATGATAAACAACAAAGAGGCAAAATGCAATGGTTCCTATAATATCCGGAATTAATTTTTTAAAAAAAAATTAAATTAATATATAAAATATAATTTTTTAATTTATAAATTTTTAGTTAATGTAAAAATTAGAAAAAAATAGGTGGATAATGAAATTAAAAATAATTTTGGAAAAAATGAGTGAAAATTTAAGTTCTGGGGGTGTTTTTGAAAAAAAAATTAGAAAAAATTGGTCAAAACGCAATTTAGAAAAAATGTGCCACATAGGACCGCTCAGTCAGCAGTCCCGACGAATCACAACGCGCTGCATGACAAGGCACGCTGACGTGGTATCATGTGGGAGGCCCTACTGGCAATCCGCATGCCCGCGATCGGACGGTCCGGATTTGTTCCCACGTGCATGGATGGTTAAGATCCGTTCCCTCCTCAGGCGCGATCGTACAGTTCATATCAAATCGCGATGAACGGTTCAGATTTATTTCCTATTTAAACGCGATCGGACAGTTGAGATTAAACACGATGAACGGCCCAAATTAAAGGGAGACGGATATAAATACCTCACTTTATACCGAACCCTAACCCTAACCGCCAATCCCCTGTCGGAGAAGAAGAACCAGTCGCTGGAGAAGGGAGCCGACCGCCGCCCGTCGCTGAGCCGGAGCCACCTTCGATAGCCAAAAAAAAAAAAAAAATTTCTCATTCGCTCGAAATTTGATTTTGAACACTCCTATGACCAAATCGGAGCAAAAAGACCAGTGGATGAGCCAAAAACCGTGGGTAAACCCAGCGGCGCCACCACGGAAAAAATAAAAAACCGCCTTCAATGAGGCCCTCCCTGATTCCCGTTTCGTACGATTTTTCCACTATTATATTCACTATTCTGTTTCCCACAGGTTGACTGAAAAAAAACATCCAATTGCAAATGTGAGCCGGCAGAGTCGCCGCACAGGAAAATCCCGCCTCCAGTAAGCTTCTGTTTTTCAATTTTTTTGGGCCAACCGAGCCCACTTAAAGTATTTTCTCTCAGCGATGAGTACAAAACCGGCCGAAATTAGCTGAGATTGGTCGAAAACGGCCAGTCTAAGGCAAACCGCTGCCGCAAGCGGCGGTGTCGTCACCGGAGCACGGCAATGCCGCCATACCAGAATTTTGAAATTGGTCGGAAAAGAGTTTTAACACCGGTTATGAGTTTTTTGGGGTATTTCTACGTACTTAGAGCGTGTTTTAATCTTCGAAGGAAAATTTAGGGAATTCGGAGACCGCAAATAGACGCAACTGAAAGTTTAATGTTCAGACACCGATTCGCGTAAGAATCCCTCACTCTATTCCTTATTATGAAATTGAACCTTAATTATAAATAATGTGGTATTTTGTACAATTTAGAAAATCTCGATAATTAATCACAGGTTACTAATGGAGGAGGAACTGGTTATTATTCACTGTTTATTCTGTTTGATTAATTTTACAGTTTTAAATGCATGATAATATACTGGAGTTGGTAAGATAATTCAGTTGTGTTTGCTTGATGCATGTATTATTCATTTTGCGTGATTTACACTTAAATTGTGAAACTAAAAATTAAATGTAAATAGAAAATTGTTTGATCAAGTGAATAAATGAATGGTAATCTTACGAGATATCCTGAGAGGTGGTGGACGGACCGGGTGCATAGGGAACCCTACCGTAAACATTGTCTCATACCGGACGGAGTATCGAGAATTAGTATTTTGGTACTCATACCGGACGAGATATGGGGACGGCTCATTTCACTTTCATACCGGACAGGATATTGAGGGATGGTATTTTTGGCACTCATACCGGACAGGGAATGGGGACGGCTGGTTAGTTAACAATGTTGAATAAGGGTTCATACATAGTGGGGACATCCTTATGTACCCCCATGGATACCAGTAGTCAAATAAAAAAAGAAAGTTGTTCTGATTAATTGAATATGATATTATTTGTGTTATTGTCTCAATAGATCAGTTTTGGAATTTCGTTATAGTAAGTGTACAATAAATAATTTTATTTATGATAAATGAATTTTTTTAAATTAAGAGCTCCATTAGTTGTTTTCATAATTTTTACCAACCTTCATTTCTATATCGGTGAGTAGTGTGACATTCTTACTGAGCTAGTGTACTTCTCTTTTTTATTAACTATTTCTAGATCCCGATCCACAAGAGAATTGCGAATAGGATGTTCAGTTATTTATTTTCTATTTATTTCTTTGATTTTTCGTTATTTTTTTAAAAGGATCATTCACGTAACCCTCGGTGTAAGAAATATAAATTCTAACGCCATTATTTCGCTTCTGCATTCAATTTATAATTTATTTCTTTTCTAGTTCCGAGTTGTTACAGTTCCAGTTAGGTATCCATCAGACAAGTAAATACTAAATGCGCCTGAAACAAAATTTTTCTAGCATAACAAATCAATCGCATGAGAAGAAACAAGATTCCTTGGGTAAGCAATGATACTTCTCAACTGCATAAAAGGAAGAGACACTAGAATTAAAAGCAATGAAAAAGAAAATGCATGAGAGACAATAGAGCTTCATGCCTTGATCGCACAACATGAGCATTTTAGCATGTAAATCTCACAATATTCCTCTTGACTTAAAAACAAAATAATATTTTGACATAGAAGTAGGTTTCAAAATAACTAGCCCAAGGATAGCTTAGAAATTAGAAGAACATAGATGAGAAAACAGATGAACGGTAACCATATGAAATTAGGCGTTAAGGTGAAGTCTAGGTAAAGAAAGAGACAGAACATGAAAGGTGAGAAAAAAAAAAACAATAATTAGAGGGGAAAAACAAGAGAGAAATGACAAGAATAAATTCTAGCACAAAAATTTCTTGACAGTTAATGGGCCTTTACACGTGCACTAATTACAACTAAGAAGAAAATATTGCAGTAAAAAAAAGGAAATCTACAATTTCTAAATTCTAATAAAGTAAAACCTACCTAAATAAGTGAAGCAAATTTAAACTAATAATAAAGATAATTATTACATAGATCTTTTTAATTCTAAAACTATTCCAGTTTTAGTTCTTCAGTCTTCATCGTTTTCCCGAACATATGAGCTCAATCTTTGAGCTTTAAAGAGACCAAGTATTAGGATCAGAAATATTCTCCATGATTATATTTCTCTTTCTTTCTCGTATTAATACTTTTTTTAATATATATAAAAAAAAAAAGTATCAGGATATGAAAGGCTTGGAGATGCTCCTCAAAATCTTCAAAAATTCCAGCCTTATCTTAATCCCCATGAGACAATTGAAAGTTAAACCAAAATTATAGATTCCACAAGATTATGAAACCAACAAGGCAAAATAAATCATCAAAAGAACTCTTTAATTCTCCACTGCCCTTCCATCTTCCTTACAGAGAACTTTCCTTCTTACAGGAAAAGAGAAACATCTTGCCTAGACTAGAAACTAACTAGCCTAAAAAAGCAACCAGTAAAAATTCAAAGATGATGAACCTGTCTGAAGTGACATTTGGCAGTAAACTAATCTGAGAGAATACCAAACTAACAAACATCTAACTTGTTACATCTGGCAATATACTATCTTGACAGAATACACAACTTACAAATAAGGGTAGGAACAAAAGAAGCTGAGCTTGAATTTCACTCGAAGCTTGATTTGAATACTTACTTAGGCTCCAGCTTGGTTTATTTATAGAACCATATAGCCAAGAATCCCACCATTGATTGAATCGGGCAATTCATTGGCAAATGAAAAACCTACCTTCTTAACACAGACAAAAAAAACAAAAACCTAGAAAAGAGGAAGAGTCACTAAGAGAAGAGCTAGATAAGCAAGCAAGAAGGGGAGGCTAGGAAAGGTAAGGTAAACGGCTCCCCATCTGACGGAAGATTGTGTCCAGGATTTGGTAATCAGAGCCTTGCTTCTTCTGGTCGGCTCACATTTGCCTATGCTTTATTATAGGTAGTCATTCCATTCTCCCCATTCCTTACAAGTAACATTTAGCTTCTTCTTTTACTCTTTTTCTTCTCCCTTAACAATTGGATTTGACTCTCAACAGGGCCATAATATTCCTCCCTGCCTCCTAAAGGCGCTTGTCCTCAAGCCAAACATCAGCTATCGAGCCAACATATGCGAAACCAACTCCCAAGAAGCATCAGCTGGAAAAGAACCATTCAGATGGCCCAAAACCTCTAAGGAGTTATACAAATTTAAGCTAAAGAATCAGTTGCTCACATAGTTCGATATTGCCCAAATGCATTTACCATAATAAAGCACCAGCTTTCTTCAGTATACCAGATGAATATTATCTGCTCCACACAAAAACTACCTTGGCTTTAAAACTGTAAAAACAAATAAGAAAGAATGAAAAATCACCTTGAAAATAACTGAAGTCCCTTTAAGAGGACCCTGGGCTACTCTTCCTTCATAAAGCCTACGAGCAAACTGCCATGGATAGTATCAGTATCAAGAACAATAACAACTCTACAATTTCCATTAACATGATCAATGAGGTCATAGCCCACCTAGTCATATTTATATCCACAAAAACTCACCTGATCTTTACACTGCCTTCTCCAACATCTTGAAGTGTCCATCGCCCAATATCTTCTGATGAATATTCACTGTCTGGACTGGATTGAAACCCTGAATAGCTAGGGATAAAATAAAAGGGAAAATAAAATTATTAATTGAGTTGCAGAAGATTGAAAGGTAAGCAATAAAATACAAAGCTTGGAATTCATTTACAAATTCACATTTTCTGTTTTAGAATTGTCAGGAGCTATATATTCGTTTTGAAAAGGATCAAACATGGTATTTGAGAAATGAATCCAATTATAGCAAATGTGACTAAATATGTAATGTATTTAAAATCTTGTGGAGCAAATATTTGAAATGCCTCTTGTTTAGTCATCCAACTGAATTTTATGAAGTGTAATAAACTTTCATGATTTTCAGACATTAAAGTATATTTTATCAATGAATTTCTTGTAAAATTTATTTAGAAACAGAAAAAATATCCTAGTAACTCTTTTCCAAACAAAATCACAACATTCAAGGCTCCATATGGTACATGGAAACGTTGATAATTTTTATTTTCTAAATTCTTATGCGTTTCTGCATTTGTTTGTCCATGAAAATATCTTGTAAGAATTGTATATTTATAAAACAATAAAACATCATTTTAACCACTAAAGACATCATTTAAAATTTTCACCACTGCTCTCTTCATTATCAACTTAACTCGAATCTTTTTGTGAAAGAAATTCATATAAACTTAAAAAATAACAAGCAAAAACCAAACTTCGTTTGTTTCTTTCTTTTCTTTCATTGTAAAATACAGAGAACCCGCTCTTCTGTTGTTTCAGAATCACTTCACTGAACTTTAATAAAACCGCCAAGTGGCTCAACCAAGATCTACTAGACCAGAGTTAAGTACTAATACGAACCGGTTAGAAATCCAGTGTGGCTTCCAAGAGAATATAATACGGGAGAAACGACGCTACGCGACTAAAACAAACAGAAATTCGATCATCTTTTCTCGCGAACCAAACAGACGGGAGAGAGAAACTCCGAGCAATAGTGCAAATTTTGTTGAAATATGAAGTTTTACCTCGTAATATTCATGAAGCCGTAGTTGCCAATAAGTCGACCAACTTCGAACGAATCAGGACTGGTGATCAGACTCGCTTTGCATAACCGAGTCGGCCGAGTTTGGTCAAGTGATTTCAAACTCGGGCTTAAGAACCGGGTGAAGGTATTTCGAGAAATCGAAGGGAGAAAGGGAGGAGGGGAAGAAATGCGATTGGGTGGCGTTAGGTACATTTTTGGATTTGGGGGCTGGATCCGCTCTGTTCTTGCGGTCTGAAATAAACGATAATGGAAATGGCGCCCAATATGCTGTGAATAAGAAAGGATAAGGCTCGTTTGTTTTTTTGCCAGCTAGCAGATGCAGTACACGTGTTTTTGGAGAAAATAAATATTATATAGAATTTTCTAATAAAAAATCTTTAACCTTAATATCTTATAGTTTTTAGGCAAGTAAAAATTGGTCTGCGTGTCCGTATTGTGTTTGGTGCTGCACGGTGTAGCTCGAGATGTGCATATTAGGAGGGAGTCCCGAAAAGAGGTGATGCAATTAAGACATGCTACCTTACCACCATGGCTACATGAAGAACCTCTTAACAGTGAGACGACAAGGGTGCGAAAGACCTAGTTCCGGGTGTGGGTGATGGGCTTAAAAAGCTTCAAAGTTCAAATAAATAAAAAGAAAAAGATCAAAGTTGAGGGAGAGAAAAATGAAATATTTGCTTGGGGTTTCTTTTTTATTGGATATTTTACAACATAGATGAGTTTTTTTTTTTTCCTTATTTTTATTTCCGGTTCAAATTTATTGGATTGAAGACTAGACTTTACATAATTTAGTCCGGTTTGATCAATACCGAACAATGGGTTCTCGTTAGAGTTTTCAATTTAGATTGGATTATGTACAACACTTAAAAGATATATGTGAAAATGTGTTTGAGTTAGTTTAGTTGGATTAATAGTTATTTGTATTGTGAGTTTTTAAAAGTGTTACGAAAATATTTTTTTAATAAAAATAATTTTCAGTTTAAAATAATATGGAAAATTATAAAAATAAGTGATTTTAATATAAATTTAATATTTTAGTCAATTAGTTATATTACAAAATTAATAATAAATGTTAAAATTATAAAATATTATATAACAATAATATATTTTATATTTAGTTAGTCTTTCCCTACATTTATACCTTTTAATAACAAAAATCTTACCCAATTTAGCTTTAAATTATTTTTTTAAAAAAAATAACTAAGTTTTAATATAAGATAGTGTATAAATTTATCAAATTAGTCACAAAAAAATTGAGTTTTTTAAGGCCCTAGACATTAAAAACAATATAACGTAGTGTTTGACGGCAACCTATTAATTCAATCTGATAGGGTGTCCGGCAGTTTAGAAGTCTCCCTAAAAATGCTCTCATAACCTGACCCTCTGAATTCCTAATGGCCGCACTAAAAGAAGCATCCCCTCCACATACAGAAAATAAATTATCCACGTTGCATTTCAAATAATCGATGCTCAAACATCGAGCCACAACCCAAGGCTCAAGACATCAGGCCCGAGCCCGAGCCCAAGACCCAAAGAACACAAAACACGAGACCCGACCTGAGGACCATACCCAAAGCCCCGAGCACAAGGACCACGTGCGAAAAACCCAACACTCGGCCCAAGGCTCAAGGACCAAGGCCCGCCCAAGGCTCGAAACTAAGGTTGGAGCCTAACACAAGGCTCAAGCCCGACTTTGTGCCTAAGGCCCAAAATTAGGTCCGAGACCAAGGAATGAGACTTGGTCTGAGACTAAGGGCCAGGGTCCAGGTATGAGCTCAGGCCCGATCCAAAAGCTGGGGTATGAGCCCAAGCAAACTCCCAAGGCCTGGGTTTTTAGTCCAAGACGAAGGCCCGAGCCTGTGTCGGAGTCCATGCTCGAATTTGGGTTCATACCAAAGCTCGGATACGGGTCCGAGACGAAAGGCCTAGATGAGGGTCCGTGCCTAAGGCCCGGATCTGGATTCGAGCCCAAAATTTAGGATCCATGTCTGAGCCGGATACCAAAATCAGGGTCTGCGCCCAAGACACAAACACGTTTCCGAGCCCAAGGTCATGATCTAAATCTGAGCCCAAGACTCAAGGCATGGGCCCGAGCTCAAGGCCCTAGCCAAAGGTTGGAGCCTTAGTCTAATACCCGGCGAGTTCAGAATTTGGTTCGGCATTAATTTTAGCGTTAAAAAATATATAAAAATCTATTTTTAAAGTTAATAAATTTTAATTTAATGTAGAATTATAGAAAAAATAAGTTGAGAATGAAATTAAAAATAATTTTGGAAAAAAGTTGTGAAAATTTGGGTTCGAAAAATGTTTTTAAAAGAAATTAGAAATTTAGAGTCAGAACGGAATTAAGAAAAATTTTGCCACGTAGGACCGCCCAGTCAGCAGCCTCGACGAACCAGAGCGTGCCGCGTGGCAAGGCACGCTAACTTGGTGCCACGCGGGAGGCCACGCTAGCGATCTACGTGCATGCGATCGAACGATCTAGAAGTGTTCCCCTACGCGTGGACGATCCAGATACGTTCCCTCTTCAGGTGCGATCAAATGGTCGTGATTAGACGAGATGAACGGTTTAGATTCGTTCCCTCTTTAAACGCGATCGGATGGTCGAGATCAAATTTCAATGAACGGTCTAGATTCATTTTTTTTAAACGTGATCGAGCGGTCGAAATCAAACACAATGAACGATCCAGATTAATGCAAGGCAGATATAATATTTTGCATTACATCGAACCTAAACCTTAGCCGCCAGCCTCCCATTGGAGAAGGAAGTCGACTGCAACTCATCGTCGCGCCAGAGCCACCTTCTACTGCCAAAAAAGGTAAAAATTCTTCTATCTGCTCGAAATTTGATTATAAGCAACCTCATGGCCAATCGGAGAAAAACAAACGGCGGGTGAGCCAGAAACCACAGGAAAAGCCCAACGGCGCCGCCACGAGCAAAACCCACAACTGCCTCCGATTAACCTCTTTCTGTTTCCTGTTTCATGCAATTTTTCTACTGTTATGTTCACTGTTCTGTTTTTTACATGTTGACCAAAGAAAAAGGCCAGCCGCAAAGATGAGCCGGCGGAGCCGCCGCACCAAAAAAATTCCACCACCGGTAGGTTTCTGTTTTTTTATTTTTTTGGGCTAACCAAGGTCCCCTAACATGTTTTCTTGCAGGGATTAATATAAAACTAGCCAAAAATGGCCAGGCCGAGGCAAACTACCAACGTAGACGGTGGTGCTGTCGCTGGAGCACAGTGGCGCCAACGTGCCGAAATCCAAAAATTGGCTATAAAAGGATTTTTAACACTAATTTTTAGTTTTGGGGGTATTTTTAGGTATGTGAAGTATGTTTTAACCTCCGCAGAAAAATTCAGGAAACCTAGAGACCGCCAGTAAGCGCAGTAGAAAGTTCAGTATTTTTAACCGATTCAGATAAAAATCTCTCACCTTATTCTCTGTTATAGAATTGAAGCTTAATAATCGGTACTATGGTATTTTATGTAATTTAAAAACCTTGAGAATAATTACAGGTTACCAATGGAGCCGAAAATCGGTTAGTCATTTTGTTGTTGTCCTGTTTGGCTGATTGTTAAATTTACAACTCTAAATACATGATAATATACTGGAATAGTTGAATGATTCAATTGTGCTTCTTTGATATATATATATATATTGCTTGTTTTGTGTAATTTACGGTTGATTTGTGAAATTGGTAATTAATATACGAACGAAAAATTATTTGGTCATGTGAATTAATGAATGGTAGTCTTACTAGATATCTTTAGAGATGGTGGACAGACTGGGTACATAGGGAACCCTATTGTGAATGTTGCCTCATACTGAATGGGGTATCGAGGAATCGTATTTTTGGTGCTCATACCGAACGGAGTATGAAGAAGACTCGATTCACCCTTATACCATATGGGGTATTGATGGATGGTATTTTTGGCGCTCATAGCACACGGGGTATAGGGACGGTCAGTTAGTTGACAAAGTTGGATATTGGTTCACACATAGTGGGATATCCCTATGGGCCTCCAAAGATATCAGTAGGCAAATAAAAATTAAAAGTTATTGTTATAACTCACTTGAAAATGAGATTAGGATGTTATTTGAGTTATTATCTCTATAGATCGATTTTGAAAATCTCACAACAGTAAATATATGTAATAAATAATTTTTCTTATGATAAATGAATTTACTTAAATCAAGAGCTTCATTGGTTGTTTTTATGATTTTGACCAACCTTCAGTTTCTGTATCGGTGAGTATTGTGATATTCTTACAGAGTTAGTATAACTCACCATTTCATTAACTATTTCAGATCAAGAGGACCAAGACCTAGATCCTAATCAACAAGAGGTTTATGAATAGTTCACCACCCGGACTCATTTCAAAAGCTAGTGAAGGTCGTGCTAAAATGCTCAGTATATTGCCTTTTATTTATTTTCTTAATTTTTATTTGTTCTTTTAGAAGAGTCATTTTCATAACCCTGTTGGACATTCTAAATTATTGTGTAAGAAATGTAAACCTTAAACTCTATTATTTTGCTTTCGCACTTAATTTATAACTTTCCTTTTAAGTTCAGGGTCTTTACAATCAACCTTCAGTTTCTGTATCGGTGAGTAGTGTGATATTCTTACTGGGCTAGTGTAGCTCACTCTTTCATTAACTATTTCATATCAAGAGTACCAAGACCCAAATTCTGATCAACAAGAGGGTTGTGAATAGTTCACTACCCCGACTCCCTTTAAAACTAGTTAAGTCATCCTAGAATGCTCAGTTATTTGCCTTTTGTTTATTTCTTTAAATTTGTTTGTTTTTTAGAAGGACATTCTCACAGCCCTATTGGGCATTCTAATTATTGTGTAATGAATGTAAACTCTAAACTCTATTATTTCGCTGCCCACATTTAATTTATGATTTTATTATTTTTTAAGTTTCGGGCCTTTACGTTTGGTATCAGAGCTGCATTCCTCGGAACCATTCTTTATACAAAGAATTAAAAACATCAAATACGAACTATCGTCCAACCCTTCCTTGTCAAAAATAAATACAAAGACACGAGGAGATGAGGTCCCTTACTAAAGAGAGCACCCCAAGATGGGTCGCTTCGAGAGGAAGTCAATCGGTGTTTCGAGATTTTAGAGAGACTCATCTCTGCCCAGTAAGCTAGAGAAGAGATGAGAGAACTGTCTGACTCTCTACCACTTCCACAATATGAGCCACCCCTACAACGAGAGGATATAATGCCACCTTGATGTAACACTGCTCCTCCGTCATATTATCCGACACCGTCACAATACAATTCGGAGCCCTCCACCGTATCATCCGGCATTGTTACAGGGTCACCCAGTCCCTCCCCAGCAACATATGGCCCCTTTTCAACGGGACTCGATTTTACCCATGATGGACCTGATAGAGATTGACGCAGGGGACCCTGATGTATTTATAAGAATAAACTAGTTAGCGGCATATCACGCCATCGTAGATTGTTTCCACGAAAAAAATTTTATTTAAGCCTCTTAACGAAGAGTCATTTATAAACTAATAAGAATTTTGAATATTATTCCCTCATAGCAATTTTCTTATTACATAGCGCTTTAACTTGGTTGTTTTCTCTACACTAGGTAAACTTAAGAAAAAAATTTGTATTCAAGAGATCTGGGTAGTTCCAGTCTTCCCGAATGTGTTTCCTGATGAACTTTTCAGACTACTAGTGGACAAGGAAGTTGAGTTCACTATAAATCTTCAGCCTGGCACACAGCCTATCTTAGTTTTTCCTTACTGCATGAGTCATGTTGAGATGGAAGAGTTGAGAAAATAGATCAAGAAATTATAAAATAGTGGGTTCATCCGATACAGTGTTTCTGCTTGAGGTGCTGGAGTCACATTTGTAAGGAAATAGGATGAGACGTTAAGGTTATGTATTGACTACAGAGGATTGAATAGGGTCACGATCAATAACAAATACCCCTCCCCAGGATCGATGACCTTTTTTATCAGTTACAGGGTGGTCAGATCTTCTCCGAAATAGACCTGCGTTCAGGTTACTATCAAGTAAAGATCAAGGCAGAAGACATTCCCAAAATAGCTTTCTGAACCAGGTATGGACACTATGAGTTCCTGGTCATGCCATTTGGACTAACCAACACACCAGCCATCTTTATGGATTCAATGAACAGGGTTTTCAGACAATTCCTAGATTAGTTTGTCATTATATTTATCGATGATATCCTGATCTATTCAAAACGTATAGAGAAACATGTTCACCATCCGACTCAGGTTTTGTAGGTTCTGAGAGAAAAGAAGTTGTATGCAAAGTTGAGTAAGCGTGGGTTCTGGCTTGAACAGACTACCTTCCGAGAGCACATTATATCAAGGGATGAAATGTTAGTGAACCCCAAAACATTTGAGGCAGTGCTTTGTTAGGAGAAATTGATATCAGTCAAGGAGATTCGTAGTTTTCTAAGAATGAAGGGTTATTATCACAGGTTTGTAGAAGAATTTTTTTAGCTTATCTACTCCTTTGACCCAGCTCACAAAGAAGAATGTCAAGTTTGAATGGAATGAAAACTGTGAAATGAGCTTTTCAGAACTAAAGAAGCGATTGACTACTGCACCTGTAATAACCTTGCTGAGTGGGACATATGGATACACAGTTTATAGTGATGCCTCCTACTTGGGGATGGGTTGTATTCTGATGCAGCATGTGAAGGACATAGTCTATGGGTCTAGACAGTTGAAGAGTCATGAGAAAAATTACCCCATCCATGACTTAGAACTTGCTGAAATTATCCAAGCCTTGAAGACTTGGCATCATTACTTGTATGAGGAGAATTTTCATATCTATACCGACTATAAGAGCTTGAAACACATATTCGTTCAAAAATATCTCAACATACATTAGAGACGATGGATAAAACTCCTTAAGGACTACGATTGTAATATTTTGTATCACCCGAGTAAGGATAACGTGATAGCTGACGCACTTAACATAAAAAGTGCAAGTATGTTAGTTCACTTAATGGTCTCAAAATGCAGGGTAATAGGGATCGCACAGCATATACGACTTCAAGACCTGAAGAGAGTTACATGCTTGACTCACCTAACTGTTCAACCTGAGTTGATCCAAAGAATAAAAGAAGCCCAATTCGTCGATCCCACCCTAGTAGCTCTAAGGAAAGATGCAGAATAGGGAGTAAATTCAGAATTCTGAATATCTGCCGATGGGTTGCTCAGATTTCAGAACAGGATGTGTGTTCTATATGACAGTGAGCTGAAAAGGAACATCATGACAGAGGTTTATAGCTCAAAATTTATCATACATCGCGGAAGCACTAAGATTTGTCAAAGTATGCGATCCCAGTTTTGGTGGAACGGGATGAAAAAAGAGGTCACCAACTTTGTTTTCAAGTGTTTAGTGTGTTAGTAGGTCGAGGCAGAGCATCAACGCCCAAGCGGGCTACTTCAACCATTACCGATTCTGAAGTGGAAGTAAGAATACATCATAAGTGTTTTCATGACAAGATTGCCTATGGCACACTCGAGACATGATACCATTTGGGTAATTATTGACCAGTTCACCAAGTCTGCTCACTTCTTAGCCATCAAGATGACCGACCCCTTGAATAAGCTAACAAGAATATATATCCAGTAAATAGTCAAGTTACATGGAGTGGCAGTGACAGTAATATCCGATAGGGACCTCAGGTTCACTTTTCCGTTCTAATCTAGTTTTAAGCAAGCCATGGGAACGAAACTTTCTCTTAGTACTGCATTCCACCCTCATATTGATGGACAATCAGAAATGACAATTCGCACACTAGAAGATATGCCCCGAGCTTGTGTTCTTGACTTCGGAGGCCATTTGGATGATAATTTACCCTTAATAGAGTTCTCCTACAATAACAGCTACCAAGCAAGTATCGGAATGACTTCATACATTACGTTATATGGCCGTTCATGCAGATTGCCAATCTGTTTGAAAAATGTGGGTGATA
>NW_019014649.1:1186850-1210904 GCF_000150535.2 Carica papaya | reverse complement strand
CTGAGAGGCCAAAAGCACCTCTTGAAAAGTATTGTTAGGCGAAAGCCGGCTCACGGTCATAATCATCAACCTGAAGTCCATAGTTCTTCTGTTGGTGCATGTGTTGAGGTGGGGAAGTTTGGGCTTGAGGAAGAGGTTGAAAGACTTAAGCGAGACAAGAATATTCTTATGCAGGAGCTTGTTAGGTTGAGACAACAACAGCAGAACACAGAGCATCAATTGCAAAATGTAGGGCAAAAAGTGCAGGTGATGGAGCAGAGACAGCAACAGATGATGTCTTTTCTTGCCAAGGCCATGCAAAGTCCTGGCTTCCTAAACCAGCTAGTGCAGCAGCAGAGTGAAAGTAACCGGCGGATTGCTGGAGGCAATAAAAAAAGGAGACTTCCCAGACAAGATAAGGAAAATCCCAGTGGCCATGGTGTTGGCTGTCCTAATGGACAGATTATTAAGTATAAGCCTTCAATTAATGAGGCAGCAAAAGCAATGCTGCATCAAATCTCGAAGTTGAACACATCAGCTAGGCTGGAATCATCAGTGAACAACCCCGCAAGTTTTCTTATCAATGATATTCCTTCTTCTAGTGTGCTAGAAAATGGGAGCTCCTTGAATGGTGTTTCTGGAGTGACATTATCGGAGGTTCCACCAATTTCTGCACAATCTTTTATGTCAACTGAATCAAGATTTCCTGCCAGTTGCATAGCTACTTCAGTTTCTGAGTTGCAATCCTCCCCTCATATGGTAACTGATTCTCCCAAAGCAGGTCAAATTCCTGAAATGAATGTCCATCATTCTCGAGACGAAATAGTTCTGCCGGGTTCAACTCAGATGCAAGATAATATGCTGGGAACCACCATTGGAGCCTCTGACACAAACTTCATGGTGTCTGAGGCTGGGAATCCAGAGTATATGGATAGAATTTCAGCTGTCTTGGATGGAACAGATGCTATAGAAACTGATTTTGTCTCTGAGGACCATGATCTGGCCATCTTTCTTGATGGGGCTACTCAGCTTCCTGGAATCAATGATGCTTTCTGGGAGCAATTTCTTGCAGCAAGCCCGTTACCTGTGGACACAGATGAAATTAGTCCTACATCGTCGGAAAGTGTAACAATGAAATATCAATTGCAGTCAAGTGAGAATGGATGGGACAAGATTCAACATATAAATCATCTGACTGACAAAATGAGTCTTCTCACCTCAGAGTCTCAAAAAGGATGATTTCATGTGTTATTCCTTGCTGTTTGGAGGTAACTTTTCAGTGGAATATTTACAATACAATATTAATGAAGGGTTACCCAGTTTTTTCTTGTCATACCATGGTTGTAAGCATGAGAATAGCCTGAGCTGAGTATTTCGAGTCTGTCTAAATTTCACAAGCCTGAACTAGGAGTTTATTTATCATCTTTCCCTTCTGATCACCTTTTTGAATTTTTCATTGGGAAAAATAGATGGTTGTTACTTGGTGGTTCTCAATCACACCAGGCCTTGAATCAGATGTATTACTAGGTTAGTATCAGTACTTTTGGTTTTTTCAGATTTTTGTGTGTTGTCTGTTTCTTGCAGAGGTTGATTTCTATGCTGTCAGGCAGATAAAGCTTCGGTTAAACGTCAAGATGCGGTGAGGAGTCTAGGAAATCGTTTTTTTTTCACCCTTATGTTCTGTACTTATATTCCATGTTTATGTCGTGAGAGAGATTAAAAGGATAAAACTTTCTGCTTGGTCTAAGAATATTATGTAAGAATGTATCTCAGTAGCAAAGTGGGTGGCAACTCATGGGCTAACAAATGCTTGCATGCTACTTATTTGAGGCATCCGTGTTTGTGCATAACGTGTAATTTGAGGCATCCGTGTTTGCATCCGTATATTGATGAGACTGACTGAAGGAGAATATAAGAAGCTATTATATTATATGTGAATTTATATGTTTGGCAAAGAAGAAAAAAAAGGTCAAGGTGCAGGATTGTGTTGCAGCCTGGAATGAGCCGGATCATCTGCTGTTGGTAGGTAAGTTTAGTTGAAAGGCTCTTTAGTCTCTCCCTATAAACTCTTAAACTGACTGTTATCTCAGCTGTTTTAATCTTCATTGTCTTTGTAATGCAAATTTAATGTGTTATTTTTTTAGCATGATCCTAACCTGAAGTCATGTTTTTATATAAAACCGTAAAACTCTGTGCTTTGTTCATATTTTTACGGTGAACGAGCAAATTGTGTGAGCTACAAATTCAAATTTATGTTAATTGTGTGAGTTATAATATCTTTTAAAAGTTGAGTTTATATGTAAATCTATGTGAAACTAGACCTGAGTTTTAAATTTATTAGAATTTATATTTTGTGTGAATTGTAAATAAATTTTATATAAATATTAATTTTTGTTATTGGGTTCTCAGAGCTGCAAAATTTTCTAGTGACATTCAAGGGTTCAGGGGAAAGTTGGTTTGAATTCACTTAACGACACCGTTTTAAAATGTGTCACAACTTTACTAACTGTTCATGAATTTCTGATGTACAATGAATAATTTATTTATGATCTATATATAATAAAAATTAATTTTTTAAAATAATAATTTATAATTTCAATAGAATATTAAAAATTTGAGTAGTAAATATTACATTTCATATTAAAAAAATAAATAATTATTAATTTTTATATAAAAACTAACGTTCTATCATTTTAAATTTTTGAGACTTATGATTTAAATTCAAAAAGTTATTGAATTTTTAGTATTTAAAATTTGAAATATTTTAGAAAATAACTTAAATTTCTTGCATATTTGTTTATAAAATAATTAATTATAATGTTTATTCTTATTATAAAAATAAAAGTTTATTATTATATTCTATTAAAAATAATAATATAAGTAACACAAAATTAACTATAAAGGGTACTTGTTCATTAAAAGAAAGAAGAAACCATACGGGGTGCTTGTATTTTTTATTTAAATTTACTTTTAAATATCATATTTAAAATGTATTAAATGTGTGAATAAATAAATAGTTGAATATACTTTAGAAACATATATAATATATTATTAAATTAAAGTTACTGTGTTTAAAAAATATATTTTATAATGTAATTGACAATTAGAAAAGAAAGAAGCGTAAAATAAAATGAGTGTTTGTGGCGGCTAATGATTACGAATGTGAATCCATTGGAAGAAGCTTCGTCCTTCTTGTTTGACTTGGAAGGTACAGAAAAAAATTCCAAAACAACTCAACCATCTCTAACCCTAATTCGCATTCCTCACCTACCATTCTCCTTCTTTTCACTTCAATTTCTGCGTTGAACAATCAATCAACACTCTCTCTTTTTTTTTTTTTTTTGCTTTTGATTTTACATCCCACAAAAACCACAAAGGAACAATGAGTTTCCAAGATCTTGAAGCTGGTATACGGCCTTCTTTGCGACACAAGGATTCGGGGAAGAAGAATAATCAGCTCCAAGAGGACCCTTCTCAGGCTGTGGCCGCTGGGATTTTCAAAATCAACACCGCTGTTTCTTCTTTCTATCGTCTTGTTAATTCTCTTGGCACCGCCAAAGACACCTTGGAATTACGCGACAAACTGTCAGTTGTTTTTCCCTCTTTTTACTTATCTGCGTCTTTCTTGTTGCCTCTATTTTATCTTTTCCTTTTTGGTTGGTCGTCAATTTCAGTTCTTTTGGTCAATTTCATTCCCTTTCTTTTTCGGCGTAATTTCTTGGGGGTAGTTTTTTGGACGAAATTTTTTGGTGATATTAGTTCGAGCAGAATTGGGACTTATATTTCTCAAATTTTGTTTTCTGCAACATAATTGAGAAAACGATAATAGTTCGACCTGAGTAAACAGTCATTTTTAACAAAACTATTTTTTCCCTTTTGGTGATTATCATTGTAAGTTTGACCTGCGTACCTAGATGCAATACATAACTGGGTTTGTTATTTCATAATCTTTCCTGCTACATGGGTGGGAGGTGGAACTAAAAACCAATTGACTTCCTTTTCATTCTCCCGCAAATAAAATGTTCGCTGTTGTAACAAAACGCCAGAAAATATGATAATCTTGATTACCTTCCGCATGTAAGGAAAGGCATTTTATTTCGTCTCCTGTAATATTTATATCAATTAAATTTTCTGGCAGGCACAAGACGAGGCTTCAAATTGGGCAATTGGTGAAAGATACTTCCGCTAAACTCAAAGAAGCTAGTGAAACTGATCATCATGCAGATGTTAGTGTAAGTGAATGAGCATTAAGCAGCAGAATTTTGTTCTGTTAGATAAAAGAAGCTGCTTTTTCTTCAGAAGTGGGCATAACAAGCATAGTGTTCCAATTCATAGTGAAAAAAAAATCACTGGATTTTGTTGCTCCCCGAAAAATTTCATAGTTCTTCCTACGCATTAGAATATCCAGATTTGAATTTGGTTTTGCAGCATCAACCTGTCACTTGTTTGTGGTTCTGAATTTCTAGCATTAACCTGCAGCCTATTAAGAAGATTGCTGATGCTAAACTTGCAAAGGATTTTCAGTCTGTTCTTAAAGAGTTTCAAAAGGCTCAAAGACTTGCAGCTGAGAGAGAAACAACCTATGCCCCATTTGTTCCCAAGGAACTACTTCCAACCAGGTAACTTTTACTAGAAGGCTTAGTCATGCTATTTTTCTATATTGTCATTGATATTTGGTTTGGAGTCATTGGGTGCTTAATCATCCTCTCCGAATTTTACAAGAGTAAGATGTAAAATATGTAAACTGTGGGAACTAACATTCAGTTAATTGATTTTTTTCATAAAAAAATCAGACTTGTTGTATCATAAAATTTGGTGGGAAATACCTGTGTAGAGAAAAGGACAAAGATGAATGTATCTTATTGTTCTTGTGTCCAGAAGTTTTGCCTTTTCATGGTAGCTTTTTTTCCCTTTTGGTTGACTTCTGATGAGATATTTTGAAGGATAAATTGGGTTGCTGAAGTTCTGCCAAAACTCTGTTGCTTTCTGCATTTGCCAGCTGTGAGAGAAATTAGAAAGGTTTTCATCTATGGCTCAAGCCTATTCTGTTATCGACCTTTGTGTTTTAAAAACATTGATGTTAGTTTATCAGTGTCTTACAGGAATCAAGTAATTGAAGCAGTTTCTAGTTTAGCTGTTGATATGCTGCATAATCTGTTTAAGTTATTGTCTAACAGTGGCTAGTAAGTGTTGTTAGACTTTGTACATGGGCGGTGCCCCCTTGGCACCTGCATCAATATATCTCATACTTCTATTTCAAAAAATAAAAAGTAAGTGTTGTTAGACAATGTTTTGCAGATTGAAAACATGTATTAGTTTTAGTGATATCAATACTGTCGGTAGCTTATTTAACATGACAAAAGTTCAGATATCACTTATGTCATTGGATTGGAGTATTCTTCTGAAGTTACATGAGGTACCTTATTGGCATATATGCCTCCTGTAACCTTGGGACATAATTTACTGATCATTCTTTATATTGCATGTTTAGTAGCTTATTGGCCACCAATAGACTTGTATCTTTTATCTTATACATTTTATTAAACCTTGCAGCTACACTGCCCAAGAACTGGAGATAGGTTCTTCAAGGAGTCCTGAGCAACAGACTTTTCTTCTAGAATCCAAAAGGTGAGCAATTTTCCAGATAGTACTGTTTTATGATGCATATCCACACACCGCTTACTTCCTATCATCTAAAGAAGGTTCATTTTCTTTTAAAGTTTATGGGTTGAGATGAGCTCCATATCAGCAAACTTTGTTTGTTGCATCCTTTTAATGCACAGTTGAAATCCAAAAATCACTTTACATAAAAACTTTCCTAAATTTAAAATAAAAACTTTCTTAATGATTCAAGGGTCCTACGTTGCTAGTACAGAAGGCAGACTTTTCTCAGTTTCCTGCAAATGCTGAGTTAGAAAGTGTGAGCTGCCATTTTGAGAGCACTTTGTTGCTTGTTTCTCAATGATGCAAGTAACATTTTGATAGGAAAAGTGAGAGGCTAAATTTTAAAATTTTTAGTATGATGGGTTTTGTTTAGAAAAAAATTATAATATTTCCTTTTTAGTACAAGGGAATATTATTTAGTATCATCAGAATTATTAAGTTTTTATAAGAAATGGTTAGTAGTTGAGGAAATTGAGTCTTAGGTTTCTTTTTTCATATTTTAAGTGGGATTTTGGTTTATTTTTAAGATTATGTACATCATCTATATAAAGGGCTATTATTCTTGGTTTGAAGTAGAAGATGGATTATGAATTAATCACAAAATTTGGGATTTTTTTGTATTCTGTTATTTCTGCTTTCAATCCTTTCCTTTTCTTTTCCTTTCTTGTTTTGCCTCAATTTAGCATCAGTCTAACTTCTATTCCTCATGCTTTCATTTGTAATCTGTCACATGCTACCAATTTACGTAAATTAACCTTCAACCCATGGTACCCTCGGTGTCTCTTTACATTGTTGTCTCAACTAGGAAGTCCATTCAAAATCATTGAATTTATGAAGGTCATGGGTCCTTCAACTGGAGAGAAATCTAAAATTTTTTTTAAGCAAAGATCTCAATCTTTAGATAACGTTTGGGAGAAGATGGTATCCTTTTCTTCTCCTTTGGACTGAAGTCCATGGCTTCTCCATGGTTACTTATTTATCTACACTTTCAAAAGGATTAGGTTGCTATGACGTATTAATACTACTTTTACTTTGTTTCTTTTTCTGTTGGATGATAATTAATCCTCCTCTAGTTTGTAAGTTTTCTCCTCCCTTCTAATAATGTTTTTTCTTTGGTTAAAAGCAAATTATGGATGTTGTCGACTTCTATGGTGGTCTTTCTTGGGGTTTCTAATTTTGAAATCTACCATAATATGTGGATAGTTTTTTTTCTTTGATTCAACAACTAACTATTTAAATTATTATTATTATTTTTTGCTTCTGGTTATTAATCTATCTAATCTTATCTTGTTCATTTTATTTCTCCCTATATTTCTTCATCCTGATTCCCAGTTTCCTCTGGCTTATTTTTATGTATTTGTTTCGTATCTAAATTTCCTTTATTCCACTATTTTTACACTGCATAGAAAAGAACAAAGGAAAAGCTACAGATTTTCACACCACATCCAGCAAAAAGAAGATTCAATCATAAAAAAAATCCAAATATCGTATTGGATCCTGCCAATATCACAAGGCCAAAAAACCTTTCTTAAAAAGAAACTCTAATTGTTATTCTTGCCTTTCCTTAGAGAAAAAAGAACTAAGATCCAAAAGTTAAGAGTTGCACCAATCCAAAAGTTAGAAGAGTTGCACCTACAACCTGCCATCATTGGCCTCGACAAAGATTGCTGGCAACCTCTGAGTGGTGAAAGATACTGCCATCATTGTTATGATCTGATAGCTCCAACCAGCCTTGCCACCAAATTTCACTTGTTGATTCTACTAGAGAACATTTCACTTGCTGCCGAGAATCATCGTCACTTCGTAGATCTCTGCTTCCCCATCCGTCATTTGTGAAACCAACCATTGAGATAGAACCACCAGTACAGGACAAACCCATAGCAGGAAAATTTGACCAATATAAACCGTACAGGAGACAAAACAGAAATGCCTTTTCTTACATGCGGAAGGTATTCCAGATTATCATATTTTCTGGCGTTCTGTTACAACAGCAAACACTTTATTTGCAGGAGAAGGAAACAAAGTCAAATTGGTTTTTAGTTCCACCTCCCACCCAAGCAGTAGAGAAGAAAACATAGGGATTGGCTAATTAAAAAAATGGAGATTGAGGAAATGACGAGATGAAACTAAAAGAAATCAGGAGGAGCAGGGAAAATTTCAGAAGAAAAGATGGGAGGACGTAGAAGAGAGGTGAAGAATCAATTGCAGATGGCTTTTGGTTAGAATGAGTGAAATGGACGAACTTTTAGCTTTGGTAGGAGTAGAGGCGAGAGAGGCAAGGGAATCCATAAAGGAAGAGAGGAAATTGATTTAGAGTGAAGAGAGGTTTTAGATTAAAGCGATTCATTGAGAGGAAAAGGTAGAGAGAGAATATATAAGATTTGAGAGAGGAGAAACCTAGATTATGGAGAGAAATCTGAAGGCAGCATTGAAGATGGTTTGGGGAAGAGAGAGCTTGCAGTGAAAACAAAAAGGGGGTGTTGTGATGATGACCTTTGATAGAGAGTGGGTTGAAGAAGGAAAATGGAGGCCAGAGAAGCTGAAAGGAAGAGAGAGAAGCTAGAATATGAGGGTGAATGAGAGGTAGCAATGGTGGGTTCTAGAGAAGAGCGGAGGAGCTAGTGATTCTTTTGATAAACAAAGTAAAAGAAAAGAAGAAAGAAGATGAGGTCAAAATTGTGGTACATGCTGAAAGGGAAGCAGGCTACAGAAGAAGAAGGAAGAAAAAGAAAAGAAAAGAAAAAGAAAAAAGAGCAAAGATATTTTGAGGGATGAGAAATGAGAAAATCCTAAGATGTGTGCACGAGAATTTCATGCACAAGCTCCATCTTAATGATCATGAAACTAATATATGCTTTATTGGTTTAACTTCTCAAACCTGTCATTTTTCCTCAAAGTTTTGATCCAAGATTTTGGACATCGGAATCCTCAACCACGTTATAAATCTTTTTTTTTTCTTTAACCCATAATCCTGCTATAAGAATGATGCCTTCAGCAAATATTTCTGGAAGGTTATTTCCCTCTCTCTTGTTAAGGTTTCTCTTTGAATTACAGGTGTCAGTAGGTTTAATACTGATTATTTGCTCCAAGTTTGCAATTTGAATCATGTTCTGTCTCTGGGTTGTGTGGTGCTTTGTGAGGTGTGTGTCATAATCATCTTTTTTTGCACTCTATTATGGGTTGGAGATTTTGGGCACATTTATTTGATACCTTCGATGTTTCTTGCATTACTCGCCAAATCTTAAGTGCTTTATTTCTTCTTCTCTTCATGGTGTTGGCAAGGAGTTAGTTTTGCTTGGAGAAAGGCTATGTTTGCTGTATTCTGGGTTTGTTGGTTGGAGAGAAATGGAAGGATCTTTAAGCTCTTTAGTTTTGTTTGTTTTTTAAATGAGCGTTTCTTTTGAGTTTACTTGTTCTCTTTCTTGCTCCCAGATACAGAGGTTGTTAACTTTTTATAAATCTAAAAAAAGTACAATTCTTCGAATTTATAAGCTACAGATAAGCTTCAGCTGTCTTAACATATAAATAACAAAAACTTTTTATTGCTTTTTGAATGTTTAATATCTTGCACTTGGAAGCTGCCTTTAGTCTTTGATTTTTCTAACTGCATGCAGACAAGAAGTTTTACTCTTGGACAATGAGATCACTTTCAATGGAGCAATTATTGAGGAACGAGATCATGGTATTAAAGAAATTCAGGAACAGATTAGTGAAGTAAATGAAATTTTTAAAGATCTAGCTGTCCTAGTTCATGAGCAAGGAGCTATGATTGGTTAGTGCTATCTTATTTATACTTAAAATGGCTATGTTTTTGAATTTGTTAGATTGGTTGTTTGAGTTCTTTGCTGGCCTTTCATATATTTGGTTTAATAAGCATGTTATCCTTGCACAGATGACATTGGGTCTAATATTGAGAGTTCTCATTCTGCAACTGCCCAAGGAACCACTCAACTTGCGAAGGCATCCAAGATTCAAAGATCCAATTCATCAATGGTATAGTTTGATTGACATTCATTTTCTTTAACTATCATTGTGCGCTATTCCTTTTTAATCTGATATGCAGAGAAAATGGAATCAGGCATCAGAATTGTGTGATGGGTCATGCTTGTTTGGAATGGAATATCTATTGCGGTTCCAAAATTACTTTGTTAAGGCTATGTTGGAACCAATCCAAAAGTTTTGGGGATGTCATTTGTTGTTTTGCAATTATTTCAACTAAAATATGATAAAAGTTCTACTTAAAATGCTAAAAGTTGAGCTCTTATGGGATTTTTACGTGGAATTTGAAATGCATTATTCATTACATGGAATTCCATGTGAGCTTAATTTTTATATTGTTCCAACAAAGTTGCATTTCTCCTAATTAAAAAAAGTATGGTTTCACAACTGAAATTTGTACAAATGATAGATTTATTCCAAACGTAATCTAGAGAGCAAGCATGACATGGCTTATTATTGAAGAAGGGAGGGAAGCAGGGAGGTGATGGACTATCATATTTTTTATTGTGGATGAATATTTTTATGAAGAAACAATCATTTTCACGCTGCTCTAGTAAGCTCCTCCACAGACTGCTTGTGACCTAATTTGTTTTTTAAATTTTATGACCATAGAACTTCTTTAGACAACTAAGTTTCTATTTTGAGCGGTATAAAAATTCAGTCAATATTTCACTGTTTAGTATTTCTGTTCATAATTGACAAAGCTATTTGAAACTATACCTAGGTGAAAGATTTCTTTCCTGTTACACATTTCATTTGAGAAATTGAAGGGAAAATGGCTGCTAAATTGATAGTAAGGAGAGATCATTCTCTCTGTTGAATGGGAAGAGATTGTTCCCTTTGTTGCAGCTTATCATTCTTAGTTTTATACCTTCCAAAAAAATCATGCCTAATTTTATCATTGTTCTGCACAGTTATTCCTGCAGGAAGAATGCTTTATGCCTCATCCATTAGTTAATGATCAAAATGCCTAAATTGTATTTGGTATTTGAGTTCCACTTTATGTTTTATAATTTAGCCTCACGGCACTTAGGAGAGCAGTGTGGCTGCTGTATTGAACTGTAAGCCAGCTGCTTGCTCTGCATGGTTGAATAATTCTATTTGCACTAAGAAATACTGGAAGAATTTTCCAATCCCAAAGCAGCTGAAAAAGTAAAATCACCCCAATGTGCTTTTTTTTTTTTGTTATTACTAGGTCTTTCCTGTAGTTCAAGATTTCATATCTCTTAGCTTCTTCTTCCATTTTAATTTCCTTCGTTCCTCTCTCTTCCTGCAATATTTTTACTCTAGGCCCTGCAATTCTTTTTCTTATCTCAACCACCATCAAATACCATATTAGAAGAAGCAGTAGAGATTTTGTATTTGGTCTTCTCTGTAGTACACTTTTCTCTGCCTTATCTATGTGATTTTATTTTCTTGCCACAACATCTCTCCCTAGGTATTTCTCCTATCCACGCAAAAATATTTTAAGATAATTTGGAATATACTTAATTTCCATGAGAGCATGAAAACTCAACTCAAAATGAATTTCACATACTGAAACAACACATTTCAAATTTCATCAATTTAGATGGAAGTTGCAATGTAGTAAGTATTTAAATTTTACTTTGAATCTTAAATTGATAAAATCCAAAATTTATTGTTTTAGTTTCACTTAAAATTTGTTGAAGATGAATTTTAATCCTGTTATGGTTGAACTAAGTATACTTTTTAAACGAATTCTACAAAAATAATTCGTTTGTGTTGAATATACCCTTGATTGACTTAAATCATAGTGTTAACTGATTGAGTTGAGAAAAGTTTGAGAGGAGAATGCTTATCTTGACCCCAATGAGGAAGAACAGTGATCGCAAACTGATGGAAAGATAGAGAGTTAGAATAGGTACATAGGGAAATTGGAAGAGTTCTAAGAGAAGGAGGTGAGAAAGAATTGAAGAGGAGAAGATAAACTTTTGTAGGAAGAAAGCTTGGAGTTTTCCCTCCTGTTCTTGGCTTATGTGGTGGTTCCTATCAACTTTGTTTGAACTCTGCAAACTGCTTGTGCTAAAATTGATTTACATTTTCTTTTTTTCTGCAGATCTGCTTGCTGATTCTGATATTTGCGATAGCTCTGATCATTGTCGTAATAGTTGTTGTGGCCTGAATGGTAAAACTACTATTTCTCGACATGGATTCAAAGGAGGATGTACATTTTGATCTTTGCCCAAGTTTTGATTGGCTGGAGCTGCTTCATAACCAGTGTTTGCCCCATACGAAAGGTGAAAAAAAGAGCAATCAAGATCTGTTCGCGGATGGTGATGAATTGGATTATACCCGTTATATTGCTCTTTGTTTCATTAATTAAATTTGAAATTTAAACTCTCTGCATATCCTTCGCAGTAAGTTGACCACTTGTTTCATAGTTATACAAGATGAATTGGACTGTATCACATTGAATGAAAAGTGTCTGGTTTCATTTCTCTTTAAGAAAGGGAGTAACATTGTTATCAGCGAGGAAGATGATGACAGTCCCAGGAGTCAAGCCACTTCGCCGGCATCAGGCATTGGAGAGGAAGGTGTTAAGATCCAAATCCGTCTCTAATAATTTCTTGAAGAGAATCTCTATCGGAATTGGCGTGCGCTCTCCGGTGAGTGGAATCGCAGAGAGTAGGAAACCAGTATCTTGTTCTTCATCGTTCTCATCAAATGTGGTGGGATTTTCAGTGGGTTTCTCATGCCCCATCAGACGCGTCTAAGCGCTATAAATTTAATATATAATACTTCAGACTAACCGGTTAGTTAACTATATAATACATAGAATTATATACTAAATACTAAAAGATGAAATACTTTGTTTTTAGATCAATTTAAATATTCTCTAATAGTGTTTACATTTTTTAAAACGATGCAATGATTTATAATTGATAAAAATATTTATTCGTACTTCATTTTTAACAGATTATAATTTTTATATAATAAAATTTAAAATAATTTTTATGTTATCTCTATTTATTTTAATATTTTATATATATTTTTTTATAATTTTAACCATTCTTAATGTATGAATTTTCTGAGTTTGATAATTTTTTTTTTAAGTACACGATTAAATTTATTCGTACAGGTTTATTTCGGTTCGGTTTTCACACAATTTTAGCTTTGATGTATGACTCTTCTAAAACATAATTAAATTTATTCGTGTTTAATTTCGGTAATTATTTCTTAATCTTCACATAATCAGACAATTTTCCAGAAATTTTAATCTCTCACGAAAATATTAACTGCGCGGTGAAATTTTCCGAGAAACAAAGAGCCTCAAGCCATGTGACAGCCAGCAATGTTCTTCCACCTCGTGATCATCCACACTCAACCTTTCCCTACAACCTTACAAAATCATGCTTCTACATATTGTACCCGTAGACTTTTCTAAAGGTACAATCTCTATGTAGCATACATTTCCGACATCGCGGACACAGCAGATCACATTGGATGAAAAACGAGAGAAGAAAAAGAAAAAAAAAAAAAAGGAGTGAGAAAACGAAATTAGCGATGAAGAAAACTCTCGTTTGAGAGGCCATTTCCAGAATTGCTAAGAAATCTACACTGAAATTTGCGCCTGATACCTGAGAACTGGTGCTTTTCTCCGTAAATACCATGGCGGTTGGTGCCGATTATCTACTTCTATTTCTTTGTTTCTTATTTATTTGTTTTGGCAGTTTATTTTCGTGATCATTTTGTTACTCTGCTTGAAGAAAAGGGATTCGATTCATCAGTTGTTTCTCTGTTACTAGAACTTCATTTTCTGATCTAGGAAAATGTTTATTAAGGAATCTTCCCTATTGTTTCGTTTTTCCTGGTCTGGTTGACTAACGAGAATGCCTAGAATAGGAGAGGAGCGGAAAATTCGATGCCTTATATGAATGTGTTTCCCAACGTTTGGATGGATAGAAGTGTTAATAATATTTGATTCAGTTGATAAATTATACTCTTCTTTCCTGTGATCCGTACAAAATAATTTATTTTTATTTTGTATAATTTTCATACATCTGGTAGATGATGTGCTATGTTTGTTAATCGGATGTATGTGTAGATACATAGCCACCTTTGTGTTTGCGTATTGGTTTTGGTTTCTCATTTCTGTTGAATCTGATTGGTCTTTGTTTTGTGTTAGTAATTTTATTTCATGTGAAGTGACGAGCAAATATTTGTTTGATTGTCTCCTGTTTCGCTCTTGAGTTTTTTTGGTTCCTTGTAACCTAAGATGCGAAGGTGTCACTGCATGGTACTGAAATTTTCAAAAGTATTGTCAAGGTCTTATCTTTGACGTTGAAGGTAGGTGTTACGCGGTATTGTCTTGATAAATCGAAGTGCT
Organism: Carica papaya; assembly: GCF_000150535.2. The sequence goes on along the minus strand of NW_019014649.1, from coordinate 1,196,914 downwards.
TTTATGTGGTGTTTACAATTTTCTGTGCCTTCTTTTGTTGCTAATGAAGTGATTGAGGATGTTAAAAGATGTAAGGGTGTGGTGTTTAAATTGGATTTTAAGAAGACGTATGATAAGGTTAATTGGCCCTTTTGGATAAGGTTATGAAGAGAAAAGATTTTGCAATTGTTGGAGGATGGGGATTAGAGGTTGTCTCTCCTAAATTTCTTTTGCTTTCATGTTAATCTTGAACCTAAGATGTGGAGTTAAGGGTAGTGGGGTTTAGTCGAGGGAATCATCTCTCTCTGTTCCCTTTGGTGGTGTGGCTGTAATGGAAACTTGCGGTTCTAAGAAAAGTTTATTCAGAGAGTTAAGTGTGAGGGAGGATGAGATTGAGATCTCTATATCTATTTCATCGATGAATCTATCCTTTTGCTGGCCTAAGATAGTAATATGTTTTATAATGTGCTTCCCATTCTGTAAGTGTATGAGATTATATGGATGTTATGTACTAAACTTAGTAAGAATATCTTAGCTGCATTAATATTGAGGATCTGGTTATTAGGGGTTTGGTTGAGACACTTGGATGCTGCTTTTTGGCTTTGTTCGTTAAGCCTTTTCAAGCTTCTCTTCTTTGCTTATACTCAATTCAGTCTCCAGCTGAACCAAACACAAGATTATCTCTATTTAATTTATGTTAAATTGAATCAAATTACTGTATCCCAATCTTACACTCAATTTAGTCTCCAGCTGAACCAAACACCAGATTATGTCTATTTAATTTATGTTAAATTGAACCAAATTATTATATCCCGACTATTATTAATTAGTATAGAAATGACCATAGAGCATGAGGTGTTGCGGAGACAAGCCTTTTTTTTCGTGGATTCTGGGTCATTTAGTAGGAAAAAATGGGAGAATCTTGGCTGTGTTTTCAACCACTCAAACGGTTTCGGAAAGGATGATCTTCTTTGCTTCCCTTTGGACTAAAGCTGCAGGTTCTTTAAGGGGATGCCTTTATTGGATCTCTATCTTGTCTTAAGGCTTTCAATTTTTTTTTCCTGGGCTCTATCTTTTCATAGTTAGAGAATGTCTTATTTGCTCATCTTTTATACCTTCTCGTTCTCTTCAGTTAAGTTCTTGTATTATTTTTTTAAGAAAAAAATGGTTAGTTATACTACAATAAAAGCACCAATATAAGCAGTTAAAGACTATAAGTTGAGCCCAAACAAATGGTACCAATGCCTTGGCCTATCTTTTGGCTGGTTTATGGGTCATCTGGTTGGAAAAGAATGCCAGTATCTTCATGTGTGACTTCAAATGCATATCATTGCTTGAGGCTAAGGCCCACAATTTTTCAAGGGGTTAGGAACTAGATTTCTATTTTGTCTTAAGGTGTTCTATGTTAGTTTTTGTTCTTCTTGTTTATTGTTTTGGGATGAAGGATATCTTAAACTCTCCTACTTTGTACATTCTCTTTCTCTTCAATAAAGTTTCTTTTTTCTTTTATATGTATAACAAAATCTATGGCTTTGAGGCTTTGGGTTAGCTTTTTTACACCATTGGTGCGAGACGGTTTTGCCTTTCTTCCTTTAAAGGTTTTATTTTCTCTTCTCTTTGTGGCTTTGGTGAGAAAACACAGCAGAAAACGCTTAAAGCAAGGACTAGTTTTGTTGGGTTTTTGTGGTTTATTGAAATGTTAGAGTCATTGAAGACAGTTTCCAAACCCAGCATTGTTTAGAGATGGATTTGTTTTCTTGATGTCTCTTTAGGTTAAGGTGAATGGTCTCTTTTTGGTTGTTCCGTTGGCTATTTTGCAAAGAGATTTTGGAACTTTCTTTTATCACCTATGTTTCTCTCTTGTTCTCTTTTATTTGTCGTGGCACTCCTTTCTTTTTAATATATTTCACTTTTTTTCCCAAAAAGGAATTTTTTATATATGTACCCTTGGTAACTTGATTTAAATATGTGGTAGATGAATCTGGATGATGTTTTGGTCTCTAATTGTTTTCTCTTTGTTACGACAGATAAGAACAGTGAAAGTCTGCAATCTCTCCTTAGGTGCATCTGAGCAAGATATAAAGGAGTTCTTCTCCTTCTCTGGTGAAATTGAATATGTAGAAATACATAGGTTGGTTAACTTTACATATTTGTGTACTAGTTTGCCTTCTATCTTCATCTATTCTTCTTATGTCGCAGAAGGTGAAGAAAAATGCTGTAGTTTTGAAATTTAAAGCCTTTTATTTCCATGGGAAATGGTTAGTTTCTTCGCTAAATATTCTTCTTTTTATGGATACTAAACCTTTATTTCCTCTGTTCTATTATTGTCAGTGAGAATGAACGGTCACAAATTGCTTATGTTACCTTCAAAGAACCACAAGGAGCTGAGACTGCTGTGCTACTTTCAGTGCGTTCATATCTTGATGCTAAATGATCTTTGTTTCTTACTTTTTGTTTATTTTATTTCTGATATAACTTCAGTTTTGCCTACAATCATTCTTTGGTTATCATATGCATTATGATTGATGATCCTGAAATTATGTTTCAGTAGTGCATTAGAACTATTTCATCTAACATTGGTGGCAAATTTCTTCTCTTTTTTGTTTCTCTTCTATAGACATTTTGTGCTTGGGTTGCATCACCCTTGGCCTTTCTTATAGGCTATTTCTTTCAGTGTACACGTGAAAGAATATTTACTTGAAATGATGAATTTTCATTTTTTTAGTTGGTAAAAGCAAATGAAGGAAAATGGCATGAACATGTAGGAGAGGGTGTCAATAGGGCTAAACATGAGAGAAAATCCTAACGAACTGACAAAAATTGGAGGAGTTTTTAAAAGGTATGTGATGTCACACGGCGGAATAGGTACAGAGAGAAAAAATTAGGAAGAGATAAATTCAATCCACAATTACAGGGATTACTAACAACGACAATCAAGAATTTGTCACAACCGCAGTTACAAGGTTGTTAGACACTCTATTCAATGAGAAAAGTTAACAGTTTTTATTTTTAAACAGTCTGCTTGATAGTGATAAAGCACTTATTTATTTATTGGGTGACTACATGGGGTGTTATATATCTAGAGTTCATAATAGGAAGTAGTTACCAAATAAAACTCTTGCTAAAAATATAATAACTCTATACTAGTGAGTTTTATGCTAGTAATACTCTAGGAAGAATTCCTATTTCTATGAAAATACTTTTGAAATAACTTACATGGTCTAGCATTATTCTCCCCTACTTCAAAAGAACTCAACTCTGATGAGGAAACCTAGATATGTTCATCAAGTAAGCTAAGATACATTTTGGTGAAAAGTATCTTCTGTGACTCACCTGCCTGGATCTCCCAAATAAGGAAATCCCTGAAGGGAAGTTTGTGGAATGCATAATGTAGTAGCTCCAAACGAGTATCCATCATGTATGACAAAATCTATCTAATATCTACCATGACCAACCTTGACATTGTGGTATATAATGCCAATCAGGATACATTTGTTACTCATCCTTATGATTTGGGACTCATCTTGTTAATGCAGCAACTACCCTGCTAAATGCATTGGCAGTTTTGTTCTCAGTAGCTAAATGGTTCATGAGGACGAAGTTATGCGTTAAGAAACTCGACCTAGACGGTATGCCTATGCTTAGCTCCCCTAATGGTTATGAAGACTTGCCTGAGATGATCCAAATGGTCGCTTTTAGACTTGCTATAAATCAAGATATCGTCATATAAACTAGTAAGAAGTTTCGAATTTGTGTTGGGTTTTAAAGGCAGTCTTCTTTTTGTCAAAAGTTTGACCATAATCTGATGGCATCCACCGTGAGGATCTATCTTGGAATATCGACTAGGACCAACTAACATATCCAGCATGTCCTCAAACCTAGGGATAGGGAATCCATACTTAACAGTTATCTTCTTATTCGCTCTACTGTATATGCATACTCTAAAAGAAATGGCTATTGCATGTCATGGGAAATTGCAGTCAATGTTTTAGCTTAATTAATCTTGCTTAGTTTGGTTCTAAGTGGGAATAAAAGCATCCTGCCCCTTACAAATTCTCTTCTCTCTGATAAATATCTACATGCTTTCATGCTTTATCCTTCACCTTTTCTTTTGTTGGAACAACTTTGTCAATTTCACTCTTGACTATATGGCTCTTTCAATGCAAGTAAAGTTCTTTACTGGAGAAGAGACTGAATAAAAAGAAAAGAAAAGTGGAAACTAGTAGTTTTATTGCTCATTCTAGTTCTGTTTAGCTTGTACTATTTTCTACTAATTAATGGTTCTGATATATTCTTCCAGGGAGCAACTATAGTTGACCAGTCTGTTACTATTGAGCTGGCGCAAGATTACCTTCCGCCAGCTGGTGCTTCAGCAACACATGTTGTAATATCATTAATTAAGGCTTTCTTCTGTAAGATTACTCACTAAAGGACGATTTTTAATACAAGTAACTTGGTTAATCTCCCAGGTGACACAGAACAGTAGTTCAGATCGTGTTGAAACTGTTGTCCTGGGGGCAGAGGAGGTAGTAAGCAGCATGCTTGCAAGAGGATTTATTCTTGGCAAAGATGCACTCAACAAAGCAAAAGCCTTTGATGAGAAACATCAGTTTACTTCAACTGCTAGTGCTAAAGTCGCTTCTCTGGACCAGAGGATAGGTTTAAGTGAGAAACTTAGTGCAGGTACAGTCCTGGTGAATGACAAAATGAAGGAAATGGACCAAAAATTCCAGGTATCTGAGAAGACCAAGACTGCATTTGCAGTTGCTGAGCAAACAGTCAGTAATGCTGGCTCTGCAATCATGAAGAACCGTTACATATTGACAGGGGCATCATGGGTTACAGGTGCATTCAATAAGGTAGCCAAGGTAGCTGAGGATGTAGGTCAGAAAACAAAAGATAAAGTTTTGGCTGAGGAGAGTCAGACACACCAAGCCCAAGGTTATACTCAGCTTGATGAGTTTGATTCCCCAATAGCTCCCGGGAATTCACAACCTTCCAGGTCCTCATCTGCTCAAGGTTTTATCCGCTAGCTTGTGAGATTGTTTAACCTTTTGTAAGATTTCAGGGTTATACTTGTCCATGTCGTTGTTCTCTTTTTGAGTTGGTATTTATTTCAAATGATGACCATACAGGACTTCGTTTGTGATATTACAGCATTGTATCATTTGAAATGTTGAACTTACCGGACATTAGTCGATAGATGCCAGTCGGACATTACACCCTCTGTATGATAGTGTTGTTTCCTTCGTTCTTTTAATAATTTCATTTTTTATGGAAATGGTTGCTCTGTAGAACCTTTTTATCTCTATACATACGAGGGAAGTGTGTAATGGGAGAAATTCACTGAGTTGTAAAGGGCTTCAATGGGTTTGATAATCTTCTATTATATACAACCAAATGGTACATGAAAATCTCTTCCAATCGTCGCCATTGATGCTGGAATGATGTAGAAAAGTTAGTCTGTTCGGAGAGGGACGCGTTGGTTGGAAGGAGAAAGTCCGAAACGCTTTTGGCCGGTTCATCGCGTTCAATAACCGATTTCTTTTCAACTCCCTACCTCTGATTTGTGACACGTGTTGTTTTTTCTCCCTCTTATTTTGCCACGTGGCCCGGATCAATTCCAGGTGGAAGTACACGTGGAGCGTGATCCGGTGTGGTCAGCTCCATTTTCCTCTCCCTACTTCCGGTTTTTTTACACTCTGCAGCCGGTACCACCTCCTCCTCAGTGCATCTTTCTTCTTCCTTTCTGTGTTTTGGGGTTTCTGGCACCCGATTCCTAACAAAAGCATGCAAGTTTGATTCAAAACAAGTAAAATAAGAATATAATTAAAGGCAAAACCACACCATCAATATTATATATATGTGTGTGTGTGTGTGTGTATCAATGCAATTTAAAATTATAACTAAATCAAACAGCGTACAATATAAATGAAAAACATGGGATGTGTTAAATTTAATGATTTTTTCTGTTGAGTTTAAATTCAAAAAAAAAAAAAATCCACCATAAAGTTGTTTCACGGAAGGATACGTAAAATTTCATGCGATGTGTATGCATGATTTTCGGTCGATCTGATTTGATCGGTTGGTTGATATAATTTGTTTAAATTTGTATTTCTATATATATATGCTGAAATAAAAAAAGAAGAGATTACTTTTTCTCTCCAAAAAAAGTGCACACCTCTTCAAAAACAGCAAAACAGAAGCAGTTGCATTAGCTTGCTCTGTTTTGCTGCCATCTCTCTCCTCAACTTTCTCTCTCTAAATTTTCTCATTCACAGAGCCTCCTTTGAAGCTTATTCGCTTCCGATCAACAAGTGGTATCAGAACCGTTATCTTAAGGGACCGGTAAACCAATATACCCTCAAAAAATCCAATGACATCCACTGGAACAACACCCCCTCCACACTTCAATGGAGAAAACTACCATGTATGGGCAATCAAAATGAGAGCCCATCTGAAAGCCTTAAGTCTATGGGATGTTATTCTGGATAACAGTGATCCTCCTCCACCAGGGGACACTGCCACTATAAACCAAATCAGAAGGCACGAGGAAGATAAAGCCAAGAAACCAAAGGCAATTGCTTGCCTTTTCTCGGCAGTTTCAGATAGGGTATTTTCAAGGATTATGAACTTCGAATCACCAAATGCTGCTTGGGAGAAACTTAAGGAAGAGTTCGATGGGGGAGTCAGAAGCAGGAAGGTAAAAATCTTGAAACTAAAGAGTGAGTTTGCATTACTCAGAATGCAAGAAAATGAATCAGTGAAAGATTATGCATCCAAACTCTCGGATGTGGTAAACAAAATGAGACTGCTTGGGGAGGACTTTCCAGAATCAAGGGTAGTAGAGCAGATTCTTATCAGCTTGCCTCCCAAATTCGAGTCTAAAATCTCAACCTTGGAGGAGCTAGCAGACATAGAGTCTATCTCCTCGGCTGAGCTGATAAACAAGCTTCAATCCAGTGAGCAATGTGTAAATATACATGTTCGACAACATACTGAGGGAGCCTTAATTTCAACTCAGATCAAAGGCAGCTCTTCAACACAGAATCAAGGAAGAAGGAGTGGATGGAATCAAACTGGAAACCAGAATTCCAGTAAACAAAGAAAATATTCTCAATGTAATATCTGTTCTTTAACAAATCATTCTGAGAATGAGTGCTGGTACAAGGGAAAGAAAACCGTTCGGTGCAATTTTTGCAAAAGGCTTGGCCACAATGAGAAATTCTGTAGATAGAAACAGAAGCTGGAAGGATCACAGCCAAAGCAGGAACAACAACAAGCCAATGTCACCAAGGTGTCCTGTGAACAAAATGACACAATTCTTGATGCACTAAGTAAGCTGCCAGTGGAGGATGATACTCTTTGGGTGGTGGACAGTGGATGTACCTCCCACATGTGCAAGGATGAGAGCTTATTTGTATCACTTGACAGAACAATCACAGGCCAGGTCCAACTTGGGAATGGTATGCTGGAAACCATCAAGGACAAAGGCAACATAGCCATTGAAACCAAGGAAGGCAGGAAGCTTATCACTGATGTAAATTTTGTTCCTACCCTCTCACAGAATCTACTGAGTGTGAATCAGATGACTGATCGAGGCTACTCGGTCGGATTCAAGGATAACTGCTGCAGGATATATGATCTTGAGGATCGCTTGATTGCTTTCATCCAAAAGAAGAATCAAGTCTACTCCTTGAAACTCAGAGAAGTAGTTGAGAGGGCCAATGTTGCCTCTGTAACTGAAGGTGAGATTTGGCACAGGCGCCTTGGGCATTTTCATACGGCTGGGCTACAACAACTGCAGAAGAGAGGCCTAATCAAGGACTTCCCAAATATTGCAGTCACTGGGAGAGTCTGTGGTGCATGTCAGATGGGGAAATTGGCAAGAAATTCATTTCCTTCGCAAGCAGATTAGAGAGTAAAAGAGAAGCTAGCACTTATCCATTCTGACATTTGTGGTCCAATGACAGAAAACTCCATGAGTTGTTGCAGGTATTTTGGGTTGTTCATAGATAATTTTTCCAGGATGATTTGGGTTTGTTTCCTGCAGAATAAAGCTCAAATTTTTTGTGAATTCAAGAAGTTCAAGGCTATTGTAGAGAAGGAAAGTGGCAGTGTACTGAGGTGCCTAAGGACGGATAATAGGCTTGAATTCAATTCCAGCCAATTCAATGATTTCTGTTATGAGAATGGGATCAAAAGGCAGCTCACGACACTATATTCTCCTCAATAGAATGGTGTCTCGGAGAGGAAGAACAGAACCATTGTGGAAATGGCAAGAAGCATGCTTGCTGACAAGCACCTGCCTAAAGCCTTGTGGGCTGAGGCAGTGAACACTGCTGTGTTCCTGCTCAACATACTGCCTACAAAGGCTGTAAAGCAGATGACACCGGCGGAGGCCTGGAGTGGCATCAAACCATCAACTAAGTATCTAAAAGTGTTTGGATCCGTGTGCTACTGCCATATCTCGGATGACAGGAGATCCAAGCTAGAAATGAAGGCTAAATTGGGAGTATTTTTGGGTTACAGTACTGAAGCAAAAGCATATCGAATTCTAAACCTGAAAACCAACAAGCTTATGATTCGAAGAAATGTAGTAGTGAACGAAAACAGCTAATGGAATTGGGAGAAGCAGAAAGTCGAATAAGACTGTATCACAATTGAAGAAGGAAAGAAATCAATGACAGTATCAAACCCAACTCAAAATGATGAAGAAGATGAAGAAGGTGAAGCAGAAGAGAGAATAAAAATGAAAAGTCTAACTGACATCTATGAGAGGTGCAGCTTTGCCTTAAAAGAACCTTCCTCTGTTGAGGAAGCACTTCAGCAACAAGAGTGGGGACTTGCCATGGAAGAGGAAATCAGGATGATCGACAAAAATAATACTTGGTCTCTGGTAAAATCAAGTACAAACAAAAAATCTATTGGAGTAAAGTGGGTGTTCAAAGTGAAACTCAATCTGGACGGGACAACAAACAAGCACAAGGCACAGCTTGTGGCAAAAGGGTACTGCCAGCTTCCAGGAATCGAATACACAGAGACCTTTGCTCCTATGGCCAGATATGAAACAATTAGACTCATTCTGGCCATGGCAACTTAGTTTAGTTGGAGTGTGATGCATTTGGATGTGAAATCGACCTTTTTGAATGGCAAGGTGAATGAAGAAATTTATATTGAGCAGCCACCGGGGTTCATTCAACCTGGAAAAGAGAGACACGTCTATCTTCTTCACAAGGCCCTGTACGGCCTCAAACAGGCTCCACGAGCCTGGTATGATAAGTTAAATACATACTTACTCCACTGTGGATTTGAGATTAGTCGGCTACAGTGACAGTGATTGGGCAGGAAGCGTAGAAGATGCATGTAGCACAACTGGGTACTTGTTCAAACTAAGCTCCGGTGTTTTTTCATGGGCATCTAAGAAACAGGATACTGTGGCCCAGTCCACAACTGAGGCTGAGTATGTAGCCGCAGCTACAACAACTAACCAAGCAATTTGGTTAAGGAAGGTGTTCAATGATGTAAAGCTGGACAAACAAACACCTACAGTGTTGTATGTAGACAACAAGTCTGCAATTACCATTGCAAAAAATCCTGTAATGCACAGGAGAACTAAACACATCAACGTTAAGTATCATGCTATACGTGAGGCTAAGAGGAATCAAGAAATAAATATGATACATTGCTCCACTGATGATCAGCTTGCAGACATTCTAACCAATGCCTTGTCTAAAGCTAAATTTGAGGAATTGCGGGAAAATGTGGGGATTGGTGAAAAAAGTCATTAAGGGGGAGTGTTAAATTTAATGATTTTTTCTGTTGAGTTTAAATTCAAAAAAAAAGAAATCCACCGTGAAGTTGTTTCACGGAAGGATACGTAAAATTTCATGCGATGTGTATGCATGATTTTTGTTCGATCTGATTTGATCGGTTGGTTGATATAATCTGTTTAAATTTGTATTTCTATATATGTATGCTGAAATAAAAAAAGAAGAGATTACTTCTTCTCTCCAAAGAAAGTGCACGCCTCTTTAAAAACAGTAAAACAGAGGCAGTTGCATTAGCTTGCTCTGTTTTGCTGC
>NW_019014649.1:1162251-1182635 GCF_000150535.2 Carica papaya | reverse complement strand
TCGTCTGCAAATGTATTATGTATACTCGGCTCAACTAGAAGGGCAACATGAATTAGAAAATGATAGTGATAAATGATAGATGTAATTCTACATCAAATTGTATGTGAAATTAGAACAATTATTCCAAATTTTGTTAATTTTGATGTTCAAATTTCTTATGACTTATGAGGTTAATTTTTAATTGAAATAAACGTAAACTTAAAAATAGTAAAAACATATATTTTGAATGAAATGATATTTTTATAATGAAATTGATGATTGAGTTCGAATTCTTTTAAAAAAAATAATAGTTTTTTTAATAATATTTAAACGAATTGAATTTTAACTAAATTATAGGGTTATTATTAAAAAATAATTATTAAAAAATTAAAATTTATTTTAAATGAATTCTTTAAAAAAAATATAAAAAACTGTTTTTTTTTTATAAAAAAAAAAGCATAATTGTTCTTGGGAGGAATGAATATATTGACCTTTTAAAAAAAAAAATTGGACAATATGTTTAGCTTTTTAAATTTATATTAATTTCGAAAATAGATTAAAAGAAAGTATTTAAGTTTGTAGTTATTCATATTTATATATGTTTTATACACCAAAACGTAATTGTTGGAAACAAAATTAAATTTTAAAAAATATTTGTGAAAATCCGGCTCGAGTTTGAAAATCATGTCACATTTTTAGTATTATTATTATTATTATTAAACATAATTTTTATTTTCAATAATTAATGTTTTCAAAAATTTAAAAATAAAACGACAAACAACGGTCGATTCATCAGACACATCGCTTGACCACACCGTTCCATGGACTCCTCATCTTGATTCGTCCACGTCACTCGAAAAAGGATATAGATCAGATCGTCAAACATAAAAAGTTACTCATACGATAAGAAGGGACGTACGGAATCATTTCTCCTTCCCAGTATTCACTACAGACAATTAACGAGGGAACCTATAAAAGAAAGATGGCGTTTGGTTTTAGAAACCGTCTTCTTTTCTCCTCCATTCCTCGTGCTCTGATCTTCTTCTTGTCGTTTCTCCATTCCTGTATCTTTTAGGAAAATCTGTGTCATTTTAAGGTGTTATATTATTTCTTCTGAGTCTTGTTTGGCTGCCGAGAAAACAAAAGCAAAGGGCCTAAGAAAGCACTGAAAAACTCAATGCTTTTCTGGGTCAGCCTTGGAAAGACAGAAAATTATAAAACAAACTCAAGTTCTTAATTGTTTTTCACTACTTTAACGTAAGTAATTCAGTTTGGTTTTTTTGCTTTTTTTCAGTTTGACTTTCCAGTGCCAAAAGTCAAAGTAAATTTGGTTTAAAAAAAACCTGATTTTGTGCATCTCTGATCTCAAATCTTTCACTTGTTTGTTTGGGTATGATTTTTTATTTATCTAGTCCAAATCCATTGGAGTTCTACTTGGTTTTGATTGGTTGGTAGGGTAAGTGGAAGGAAGGATGGGATTCAGGACTGTTTCTGAGAATGCCAATACTAAGAAAAGAACAGTAGGAGAAAAACCAGGGAATCCTTCTACATGGACCAGGAAGAATATGCAGACAAAGTGTTTAAAGCAACATCAGAAAGTGGATAACTTTGATATGACCAGTGATCTTGAATGGACAGAAAAGATTTCTGAATGTCCTGTGTACCGTCCATCAGTAGAGGAGTTTCATGATCCCTTAACTTTTCTACAAAAAATTGCACGCCAAGCCTCCAAATATGGTAAACTTACTTCCAAATGAATAGGGTTTGCATTAATTTCTGTTTGGGAGATTGAAGTAAGTTGAAATTCCAGGAATCTGCAAGATTGTATCTCCATTGAAGGCTTCTGTTTCAGCCTCGGATGTATTAATGAAGGAGAGAAGAGGTTTCAAGTTCAAGACTTATGTGCAGCGTCTTCCGCTGGTTGAAGGACATAAGATACCCTTCTCCAAAGGAGAAAAGTAAAATTTCATGAATGCATGAAATAAGTGTTTAAATATTTGAATATATGATGTACACATGTTTGATTAATATTTGACAAATGTTTTCTTTTTCTAGTAACTATACGTACCAAAGTTTTGAGAGTATGGCAAACAAGGCTTTTATTCAAAGATTTCCCAGTCTTAGATGCCTTTCTCCAGCAACTTTGGAGAAGAAATTTTGGCATGAAATGGCTCATGGAAGAAAAGAAACAGTGGAGTATGGTGTGAATATAGAAGGCAGTGGCTTTTCATCTGATCCCAATGATCAACTGGGAAACAGTAAATGGAACTTGAAGGTTCTTATTCCACCTTCTCTCAGTCTATCTATATTTTTGTTCAATTCACTCATGCGGACTCCTTTTTCTTGTGATTACAGTCTTTGTCACATTTACCCAATTCAACATTTCGGTTGCTCCAGTATCAAATACCGGTAGATAACTCTATATTCCCCCAAATGAGAGTTGTCTTCCGAAATGTTGCATAATTTTCATTGACTTTCTATGTTGAAATCTCATTTCAAATTTAGGGTATAACTGATCCCATGCTTTACATTGGAATGCTGTTCAGTATATTTGCATGGCACGTCGAAGATCACTATTTATATAGGTAGATCAAATTTGATTCAGTTTGGTTTTCTCAAGTTCCTTTTTGGTGTAATCTGATCCTGATAATTGATGCTTGTTTGAATCTCATCAGCATCAACTACCATCATTCAGGTGCAGCCAAAATTTGGTATGGTGTTCCTGGTGAGACAGCTTTTGATTTTGAAAAAGTAGTTCAGGAACACGTCTCTGCATCGAGTAAAAAAGTGGATGGAGTTTCGGAATCACTTGCAGAAAAAACAACAATGTTTCCCCCAAGAATCTTGCTCGAACATAACATAACTGTCTATAGGACTGTGCAGATGCCAGGCGAGTTTGTGATCACATTTCCGAAAGCTTACCATGCAGGATTTAGTCTCGGTAAACTACTTACTCTTCATTGTTCTGTATTATGTCTTGCTTTATTATACAATTGACTATTGCTGCTCTTGGATGATTACAGGTTTCAATTGTGGGGAAGCAGTAAATCTTGCAATTGGTGACTGGTTTCCATGGGGCGCAATTGCCCGCGAAAACTATGCACTTGTTGGCAAGATGGTGATTTTTCCATTTGAAGAACTTATATGTAAAGAAGCAATCCTTCTTTTCAAATCTTGGAGGAATGAAAGTTCAGAAGCAGAACATTTTTCAGAATGCCCAATTAAAGTTTCATTTTTGCATTACATATGCTCATTTAACAAAGCTCTTCGGAAGTTAAATGATTTGGGTGCTTTGTTTAGTTATTCATCGGTTTCCCAAGGAACAATTCACTGTTCCTTCTGCAAACGAGACTGTTACTTGGGATTCCTCGAGTGCAACTGCTGCTATCTTCACTCGTGCCTTTTTCACGGTTTCAACTCCCTTCCCTTTTTCTTTGTGTATTGGTCTAGTTAAGTTAACACGATTATATTTCATCTCCCATGTCTTTTTACCTTTCTTTTTTGCACAATTTAATGATAATGCAGAGGTCAAGTCTCTTGACTGTTCATGTTTAGGAAAACTTATTGTGTCTCTGAGAGAGGACATTTGGGTAGTTTTACAAGTTGCCAAAAGCTTTGAGATTCAACAAGGAATATACACATGCTTGCGAGTAGAACGACTATATTCGCAAATTCAACAAGTCATCTTGGTATGTTTACCTAATTTTTAATAACTTGAACTTCCAAGAATATTGTATTCATGGACTCAGGAATTGAAACAGAACAATCTGCATCCTGAAGAAACGAAAAATTCAGCAGTTGAAAAGATAGAAGAGAAGAATTTAGGGTTGGAAAGTGAAAGGCCAAAACTAAGAGCTGCCAAGAGGACCAGCAAACTGTAGGGTAACAAGACTTGTAAGTCCTTTAAGAATTTGACAGTAGTTACAGGTGAAAAAGAGTAGATTATATTATATTATATATATATATATATACATATATTTATTATCTTGGTATTATGAAAAGCTAGATAAAATTCGTTTTATTAGTTTGTTGCAGCAAATTCTTTTTCCCAATGATGTATGACTCTTTGACGAAAAGCAAATAAATAAATAAATAAAGGGTCTGCATTTATAATACTGTAAAACATCATTCTACATTCAAGTTTCTCCCTGAATGGAATCTGATTTATAAACCTCCAAGAAACCATTTGCAAATACCAAAAAGAAAACGTCATCGTATTGTCAAAGTTACATTCTATAGTTCCACTGTCATAAAGTCAATGGTCCCATAAATGAATTTTCGCCATCATAAAAAGTGGCAATTGAAGAAAACGTGAGGATTAAACATGAATGTTTGGTGAACGCCAAAATTCCCTTCAACAGACATAATCTCCAATCTGCCAATAGTGAGTTTAATTTGAGAAGTGGCTACAAAGCTTCAGTTCACCAGTTACATCGTCAACCACTTCAACAGGTCCTGCACACGTGAAGTACTCGATACAAGGAAATAAAAAAAAAAAAAGAAAAACAAAAAGATAGCAAAGAGATTAACTTACCAAGAATAGCCATCACCGTCCTTGAATCTAAAGCAAAAAGGAAGAAATTTAGGATAAGAACAGCTTAAAAGCATGTTCATGTACGAAAGTAATGGTTATGAAGTTCGTGAAGCAAAAGAAATTTCAAAATCATGTTTGTATTATAAGATTTGAAAGATTGCACAATTGTTTGTAAAATATTCTGGGAGACTTTCTTAGCGCAGTGTAATATTCATATAATGCTTCTTTCAACAAACATAGTTCCTCCGGCACTCATCAATTAACAGCTGATGTTCACTCACTATTTGCTCATTTGAAGATTGAACATAAATTCTTCCTGATATCAAAAAAGAAGCTTGGGAGAAATAATGCATAGAAGCAGAGAACATAAAGAGAGACTTCAGCTTCATTTTATTACTTAAGCAATGCCTTGTTATATTTTGTCATAGCTATTTATTCCTTGCAATCCTACTTTGGCTAATGGGTACCAATTAACAGTTTCAACAATGGTTGTTTTATTTCTTTTAATGAAAATGATCAGTCTTATCTTCAATGAAATCATACTCAAGAACTGATATGTTCTCAAACATCCATGAAGGCTGAATGTCACAAGCACATTACCAGGAAAAACTGAAATCCTAGTCCCATCAATTCCATGAAAATATGTCATCCTCTAGGTAACTTTTTAACTTACTTGGTGCAATCTGCGTTCTTCCCGCATCAATTGTAATATGAGTTGGTAACTTGAGTGATTTTGCTCTCTCCTGTCAAAGTTGTGAAGATCTTTGTTAACTGTTACTTGAGGATTGGGAATCAAAATCCATAGGAAGAACATCAAAGGAGATCAAACAAATGTTAACCATGGAAGTTTTGTACACTCCGAAGAAAAGTTTAAATTAACAAGTGATGATGAGCATAATAGATTTGCAACTGACTTCATTAATGACAACTAACTTCATTCTGTCAATTTTGCGTATGCACCAAACTTACCATAAAAGGCGGGTAAAGATATTCATTCAAAAATAAAGAATGAAGGTAAATACTGTGACAGCATGATCATTCTTAAAGCATACTGACCTGCAAAAGTAGCATCTCTTCCTCGCTTTCAATTTTCAGAACCACCTTCGGCTGAGCACAATTCTCCCATCTGTATTCATAGGTGGGGGGGGGGGAGCAGTTAGGAAGCAAACAGAAGACATATGTGTACATACAACCTCCCCCGTCGTCTAGAGTAATCCAGTAAATAGTCATATACCTGTTCAAGGCTTTTGGTGCTCTGTGAAGGACCTTCTTATAGAGACCCAAAGTAGCATGACTGGCCAGTGAAAACAAGATTTGGAAAGTAAATTAGGATAACATGTATTTCAATGCCCTAATAAAAAAGAAACATGTATCGTTTAGTATAGGAAGAAAAGCAAGATTCATGATGTGTGATGGTACAAAGGTATTAGTTTTTTAAGTAATTCATCAGATAGCTGCACCTCATTTTGAAAAGCTAAAGGATAATTTTGTCCCGCGAGAACAATTTCATGAGAGGGACCTAGAGGCTTGATAAAGTACCATCTGAGGGGGGTGGAAGACTTTTAAAAACTCATCTAGAAGGAATTACAATCATTACTTGGTTACTAGAAAAACAAATTTCAATATCAGCCAGAAAGAAAATAACCAACCACTTGACTTATCTACCATCAGCAAATGTTTTGGCATAATTCTGCTGTAAACTGGTAAAAAGGAAATAAAATAGCATTAGATAATAATAGACTTTCTTCTACCTAATCTCTTCGTATATATCCCATACTTGTCACAAGTATCTCTGTAACCAATATATTATTTATTCAGTTTGGTGACAAGAACATCTCTGTAACCAGTTTACTATTTCTTCAGCTTGGTGACAAGAACAACACCATAGTAATATTTCAGTCTTTTGTAATACATGATAACAGAGCAAGTTGATTTTTAGAAATTTCACTGGCTGGTGTCCAGGCACATCCATCCATCATTAGAAAAAGGAAAAAAAATTATCCTGTTTATTTTCTCTCCAAAAAATCTGTTTCTGCTTAGGATTAAAATGGCAACCATTCTGGTCACCAGATGTCATGCCCACATCATTTGAAGGTGCATACAAAGGTTAAAGTTCATGGCTTTGACTGGAAAAAGCTGTGACATAATTGGTAATGCCATCATCTAAAGGTGCATAATTTTAGGATAATTTTAGGAGAAAAAAGGCACTGATTCCACAGGCTTGGAGATTTTTCATCAACCAACAACCTAGAAATGCCCACATCATTTGAAGGTGCATACAAAGGTTAAAGTTCATGGCTTTGACTGGAAAAAGCTGTGACATAATTGGTAATGCCATCATCTAAAGGTG
Source organism: Carica papaya (assembly GCF_000150535.2). The sequence continues at coordinate 1,175,772 of NW_019014649.1, read as the reverse complement.
CATAATTTTAGGATAATTTTAGGAGAAAAAAGGCACTGATTTCACAGGCTTGGAGATTTTTCATCAACCAACAACCTAGAACTTCTCTTCACTGACATTTGACAACTTCTCTACCCTAAGTCCCATCACTTGAAGTTGTTCAATCCACTGCCAATTTGCAGCATGTGAATCATACGCCTCACCTTTCAAATAGAGTTCATCATTTTATCAAATGTTGATGAGTGGTTGTACTATTTCTATTAGCGGTTGCTTATTTCAATTCGTAGAAATAAAGAGTGGGTAAAGACATTAATCCCAGTGGATAGTTCTTATATCTTTAAATACTAAATGTAACTTTACCTCAAGTGGGTATTTCACAAATATGTAAGTAATACACAATTTTTTTCAGCCTATCCGTGAGTGATCGGAGGGGACTTCAACATGGTTCTGAACAGCCATGAGAGTCGGGGAAAAGCTTTTCCAGGACATATCGCTGAGGAGTTTCGCATGTGCTGAGGGGGAAACTCACTTGAGTATATGTCAAATAGAGAGTAAAGGTACCCAAGTGAGTATTATGGAAATATTGTTATTATTAAGGGTAAAACATGGAAAAATAATTATGGAAGTTTACTAGTTGTTTTTAAGATATTTACCCAAGTGGGTGTTTCTCATTCACCTATCAATGGGTGAAGAAGGAATACTCACATGGGTAGAATAAGGCAGTTCCCTACTCACCTCATTTTCTTTACCAAATATTAAAAAGGATAAGACCGATCCAAAACGGGAAGCACTCAAAATCGAGTATTTTCAAGAAGAAAAATGAAAATAGCATTAGAGAATGGCATTAACAAGGCACCAAGGGATGCCTTAAAATTGAAGATCCTTAGCGGTGGAAAATATTTTTGGGATTATTGTTTAATTTATCTGGGCTTATTTTGTGATTTAGGTTGATTTTAAATCTGATTAGGATTTTGAAACTTTTGGTTTGCAAGTTCTTTATTCAATTATAAACAATGCTATGCAAAATATACCAACTTAGGTAACAATGTCTTTTAAAATTATTTGCTAAGGTTTCAGCACCCATTCTATCTTTGCTCTTCTCTCAGCAATACCTTCTGCTTTCTTTGCCTTTGTTCTTAGCCTCCCCTCTCTCCTCATTGTTCCTCTTTATCCCCTGCATTCCTACATCTTTCTCTATTACCTCCCTATTAATCTACTACTCTCTAAATTATTCCACACCAATTGTTATCTATTGCATGTTGGCTTGTGTCAAAGATGCTCTTAAGTACTGTCTTCCAAGACATTGTATAGCCAAACATAGCCAAACTTGGTGAAAAGGCCACACATTCTAGAATCATCTACACAGCAGAACCATTCTCCTTACTCATACATCTCTGTAAGTATTAATAATTTAATTTGTGCTATTTAGATATCCAGTTGATGCTCTTTTCTAATTTACAAAGGCATTCACTATTGGAACCAGAAACCATTACGACATCAGGAAGCAGTCCTAGCCAACTTATCAAAGAAAAAGAAAATCGATAAAGCATAAAAGAAATGAAAGCCACCTGCATTGGGCAGCAATTTTTCCTTTTCCCATTTTAAGATCGTTCCTCACAACCAAAACCTGCAGATGTTAGGAACAAACAAAACCCTTCAATTTTTTGTTCACACTTCGACAGAAAATGAGATAGGAGGATAGAGCTCAAGTACCATTTTAAAATCTTCTAGAATATCAGCTAACTTTTCAATCTCAAGGGATTCTTTAGCCTTATTCTTCTTATTTCCATGTACAACTGCATTTTCTTTGGAAGCTCTGGCTGAGACAAAGAGATAAAAACGCCGACGTGTACCAATACAATAACCCAATGCAAGACAGCCTGCTCCAACTATAATGGCACTCAGCCATGTAAGATCCATGATGTTCGAAGAAAGACAAGAACTCCCTCCGTATATTCAGAGTCAAGCTGGAAAGACAATCCTTATGTTGTGCAACCAAAAGCACAACTAAAGTAGATACAGGTAAGGGAGTTAATTCTTGAATGAAGTTTGTATGTTCTTTATCCTCCTACAAATGGAGAAAGAAAACAGTCAAAAAAAGTAATACAAAATTGTTTATTTCAAGAAAAAAGCACTACAAAATTGTTATCTAATCACTTTCCATGCAGCTATGGAGGCGATATTGAAAAAGAAAAACAAGAATTAACCCAAAGATATGCCATAATTAACATCCTCTCTCATAAAAAAACTGAGGTAGGAAAAAGTCCTCAAAAATACCCTCCCAACTGTCCAGCTAGAATTGAACAGAAAAACCATCCTCTATTCTAAAATGAAGAAGAACAATGAAAGAACCCTAAATTTGAGATATGGCTTTCCAGAGACTCTTATGGGTCATTGTGCTTCCAACTTTGGTGTCCCAGCAATTCGGGTGCAACCCATACTTGCTCTTCATCACTCTAAGCCACAAAGAAAAAGGTTCCAAGGGAAATAACCAAAGCCACTCAGCCAATAGAAACAGGTTTTATAACACTAAATTCCCAATACACATTCACCCATCCTTCTTGGACAGACAAAACAACTCATCCAACAAAATTACCTCTCAACTCCATCCACACATAAACGAACATGAAAAGTTCAGACTAAATATTAGCAACAAGTTTAGCATTAAAAGAAAAGGAACAAAGATAAAAAAAATGAAGAAGAAAGCCTTTATTTATTAAAACAAAGAGTTATAAATTTTTTACATATATTAAGCTATATTAGGGGCAACTTTTAGCTGCTTTATCAGTTCAGTGATGAAGAAAATGTTACAAGCCCAATTCTGTTCTTTACAGTTGTAAGAAAATGTTATACACCCAATTTTGTTCTTCACAGTCCTAAGAAAATGTTATAAGCCCAATTCTGTAATCGGGGTGTCCTACAAGTAGCCCTAATCCCTGTTCATTTCACCAATAAATAAATAAGACTACTTGACTGTTGGCTATACACAGTTGTCTTTACCATCTAGATCTACTACAACCTTACTCCATAAAATCATAGAGAATCATGGCTCTTTTCCACCTATATTGCCCAGCAGTTCTCTTGCTTTATGAAAAAATTACCTAAATTAGATTAACTTATCACAATCCAACCATCTTTAATATTTTTTTTTCTCATCTTACCCTTATCTTTATCCATTTTATGACATTTTTCCTTGCAGCCCAACCATACTACAAACCTTCTTTTCTGAGACTCTTATTCCTTGATCCTCACTTTAAAAGTGCTGGAAAGCCTAAATCCTGTTGATTATATGATTATTTTATAAAACCTTTTTCTGCACCTATATGCTCCTTGTAACCTAGACATCAGAAGAAAGGAGTTGGTTACAGAGAGTATTTTTCTAGATTTTCTGTTGCATTCAAGGCGATCGACAATGGGAGGGATATGATACTATGGCAAAAATAAACACAAAAGAAAAAATCCCATTTGGGAAAGTAGATAAAAAAGATGCAATATGCTAATGCATTTTCCTTGACTCAGTAGAATGCTAACTCTTTTCTATTGGCAACAACAATGTAAGTAGTGAAACCTATTTTTTTTTTTAAATAAAAAAGTGTGAAATTCTATTAACATGGTACCAAACAATTGGGGGTACTGCCCCTATACAAAAGTTTTACAATGTTGTTCGCGAATCAATGACATGCCCAAAATGCACATCGACGATCATGTCATGCCCTAATAATAAAAATCCAAAATAATGCAATCACCTATTTCTCAAACTATACAAATCATTAGCTTTACCCTCAAAAACTCTAGAATTTCTCTCCTTCCATAGAATTCAAAACAAAGATAAAGGAATTAGATTTTTCAACTTCCTCTTAATATGCATCCCTTCCCAAGCCCACAATTCCTCCCTAATAAATCCAGCCATCACCCAGTTAATACCAATCATACTAAAAATAGCATTCCACAACCCAGAAGCCACAGGACACCGCAGCAGAGCATGCACACAGCTTTCCTCATTAGCCATACACAAACAGCACCAGTTTGGAATGACCAACCCCCTAGTTTTATGTTTATCAATTGTCAAGATGCATTCTCTACTCGCTTCCGACATCACCACACAGTACATATTACTAATGTCATCATTACCACAAACTGTCAAATGCTTATGCCTCTGTTATTCTGCTATCCTGATATGAATAAAGCATTTTCAAATTCATTACCTCTCAGAAAAAGTTTGTCAAGAAAAATTCTTAGGCACACTGATTATCTAGATGTCTATATCCATAATTCTGCTACATCGTACCATAGAGCAATTTCATGCTCATTAGTTGATCCCACATGTTAGAACTACAAACAGAATCACATTCACGATAAATAAATGTGATACTGCACTGTCAAGGTGAAATTATGCAATAAAGAAGTAAAGGCTAAGTTCTATAAACAAAGATATAAAAATATCTTCTTATGCTAAAATAAACAAATAAAAATTCATGAGTATCTGCATTTTTTAATGAGCAAGGGAAAAGATCCAACGTATCTAATATCTAATATAAAATAAATAGCAACAATAAACTTCACTTCATTTTTTTGAAAAATTTGTAGGTTATAAGTCAATTTTCGGTTTATATAAAATTCCCTACACTTCAAAATACAGTCAGTAGCATAATGGCGCGGGTTTGAACCAATTTCATTCATTGAACAAGAGATAGAACAAAAGCAAAAGAGAGCCTAGAATGAGAATAAGGAAGACTAATCTAAGTATCATTGAGTTAAAAATCCCAAATTCATATGATACCACCACGAAAAACATCAACGACTATATGGATAATGGAGACAAAACAGCTCAGCAGGACCTACTCAGCTAAGGCTCATTGAGTAAAAAATCCAAAATTCATATGATAATACCACTAACACCAATAACATCAACTACTCTTCGGATAATGGAGACAAGAAGTTGGTAAACAGCTCAGTAGGACCTATATTGCTTGTCACAGTGAACCATTTCCAGAATTTAGAATCCTTCCATGGAATTGCCCAGCATTCTTTCCTCAATAAGAATACCCAATAACACCCCATAACAGTTTGTTTTATTAGAAATGATACCCTAAACCTGTTAATAGTTCACAGCACACGATAAAAAGAAATGAATCTAAATTTATGTACATGTACAGAAAAAAAAAATGAAACTGGGGGCATCAATGTTAAACATAATCAACACAATAAAAACTGACCGAAGAGATCGCCGGCCGGGGTTGGTCCCGGAAAGCATTTAAGAGAAAGAGAAGGCTAACTCCAGATCGGTTCTAACAGTTAAGAGTTGAGGCAAATAGACAACCAAAAGGCAGTATCAGTAGAGCTTTTACGTTGTTAATGGTGATCCGTAATCCACATTCCCGGCGCCGGAGTAAAAACGTAAATGCACCGGAGCACGGAGGTGAGAGGGTCAGTCGAGGATAATGGGAGACCTAGAACTTCTCTTCCTCACTAGTTTACGTTTTGTTATTTTGCAATAATTTCATATTTGTACCGCTTTTTATATTTTTTTTTCAAATTGGCACCTAAATTATTAAAACTTCAAAATTATAGATTATTTTTTATTTTTTTAATTAAAATAAAATTTTAATACTCGAAGTACCAAAAATAAAACTAATTGTAATCTAAATAACAAAATTATTTTAAAGTTTGAGTAGACTTATAGATATAAATAGAATGTCAAATTTATAACGAGCATATAGTGTATAAATAAATCAATACTTAAAATAAGAAAAGTATTACATTTTTTTAAAATGTCAAACTATTAAAATAGAAGTGGTGTCATCGACATAAATAATTATTATAAATCTTAAAATTTAAAGAATAGTAACAAAAGGTATATAAATTAAATAAAAAATTAAGTTAAAATTACCGTTAATTGGAATAAAAATGCAAAGAAAATATATATATAAAAAACTTATAAAATGATGAAAAAAATGCATATAAAGTCAACATAATTCATGTTTTTTTTCAATGGAGAAAACTATGTCCAACATATTTGAATCATAAGAAAGAGTTCATATAGATAAATATGTTATAAAATGTTGATAGTAGAGTATCCAACTAACATCTATTAAGACAGACAATCTCTAATAAATATTATCATAAATAGACATAACTTTATTAGAATAAAGACTCTAACAAAAATTATCAAAATAATTTTAGAGCTAACATGATATTAGAATCGATATTATCTATAATTTTATGGTGTATAAATCATATTACGAAACTTATTAACAAGAAAATAAATATTAAAAAATGAGATAATAACATAATAAGTTAGAACATATGAATTAAAGAACTTTAAATAATGAAAAAAGAATAGAAAATGATAGGGAGATTAAGTAAGAAGTCTCGTGAAACTGAAAACTCAAATAGAAATAAAAGATTAGGAAAATAAATAAATGTAAAAATACTAACTCAATACGAACTAAAAAATAATTAAACTTGCTCAAATAGACTCTTATAAATAAAAAATTAAACTACTCACTTGTTACTAAAAATATAGGATTTCACACTTGGTAAAGTCTAAACTCCCTTGAGTAATTCAAAACATCATTTTAATAAAATTGAAATATGGAATATAATTAAAGAATATTTGAGCAAAAATGTAACAATTGTTTTACTAAGAAAAAATAAAATCGATACCTCATTGAAAAAAATAAAAATAAAGATGCGTGTCTTAAAGAAAAAATACACTAATATCACAAATTCTCTTATTTATCACTAAAGCAGAGTTTCGATTAATGCTTGCATAAAGGACCTTAAAATTCATAGTTTATATAAAACATAGCCCGTAACAATTAAGTTGTTACTCGACACTTCATTTATTTTTTATAGTTTTTTTTTTCTTTTGTCCAATATTATTATTTTTTTAATTTTTGTGCCAGTATTCTCTTTAATGCAATGTATAGTTTTTCACTAAGAAAAAAAAAAAAAAAATATGTCGTATTTTATAGATAGATAATATTTATTTTATTTTTTCTCCCACGAAGTTAACCACCACTTATATATATAATATTAAATTTTTATACTATGAATATTCTTAATTTTTATCATCTTAAAAGTTAGTAAGTCATAAATTATTTAACTTATATGAATGCATTACCAAGTCATTATCTACCATTTACATGAGATTTTAAAAACAAATGAACAATTTTAATATTGGGTAATAGCATTTAATGTTTATGAATGTGAGAGGTAACTAACAACTAATAAGAATATATACTTAATTTATTTAATAGTTATAATAATATTATTATTATTAGTAATTACTTTAGTTTTTACTAAAAAAAAAATATTAAAACCTATTTAGTTTATTATACCCTGCTAAATTGAGTTTTATGATATTAATTTAAGATATAATTTTACTGAAATCTTATATTTCATTTGATTACTCACGTGTATTTAAAAAAAATTAAAAGTCAATATAAAAGCTATATTTTTAATATAATATTATGAACATAATAATTTATTAAGTTTAAAGTATAAAATTTTTACGTTAATTATAAGAGATGTATAATATCTAAAATAAACGATTAGTGGAGAAAAGTAAACATTTTTCTTTTTTAAAAATTGCAGGAAAGTTCCACGGACAATGATGCGGTGTCGTTCCGTGGTATCAACTTCACATTATACCGCGTATTGAAAAGACCAAACTTCAGATACTATTCCATAAAATTATTATTATTTATTTCACAAATTACGAAAAATGAAAAGAATTTCATCCGGCCTCTACCTATAAGAGAGAGAGAGAGAGAGAGAGAGAGAGAGAGAGAGACTGAAATTTCAAGGAAGCTATAAACAAATTTAGCTGAGCGCCTGAGTCAATCGCGCCTTGTCGGCTCAAGAACTCGCCAGTCCCGAAGGTAAACTCCTGTTCTTCTTCTCTTTTCTGTCAACCACAGGAGCAAGGACGAAAAAAATGTTTTAGTTATTACCACTTTTTGACTGTGACATGCTTTGATTCTTTGATCTGATCACTTTACCGTCCTTAATTTGTTGGGTTGAATTTGAGAGCTAGGGCGGAAATTTGGAACTTGAGATATCGATTTTAGTTGGGGCTAACGGGTTATGATTTTTATATGATTTGATTGCTGTTAAGATTTCTCGTTAATCAAAGACGATGTCGATTTTTGATGTGTTTAAATTGTGAGTTTTAATGGTCTTGAGAATTTATAACCAAGCTCTCGTTTCTAATTCTTGTTTTCTAAAATTGGGTCCTTGTGGATTTCTGTTTGTTTTCTGTTTGTTCTCTGAGAAGTTTGAGACACAGGGTGTCGTGTCAATTTAAGTTTATTGTAGGTTGTTGCTCTCTAGCGTACAACAGCTTATGCAAACTAAAAAAAAATTGTGAATTGCATGGTTAAATGAAGTAATTCTTTCTTTTCCTGAAAATCAGACAGATCACGGTGGTTTTGTTGGAGATTTCAGTATTAGGGTTTTCAAATGTTTGAAGGCGTGCACTTTTGTCAACCTCATGATAATTTGTATATGGAGTTAATAGAAGTCAAAATGAGGTTTCCTATATCAAATAAAGTCTTTTGGTAATTTTTGTTCAATGGGATTTATGTGATTATGAGGTTTTTGTTTTTCTTTTTTTCTTTTGTATTTTATGGGAAACAAGAAAATTAATATCACAAATTAGAAGGCTGTGATCCTATAAGTTTTTATTTAGTTTTGGAAACTGAAGTAAGGTCTAACTTAAGTGTAATAAGGACACAGTTGACTTCTTATAGGTCCTTCTTCTCTACTCTTTCCACTTGGTTTTTGGTGTGTTTTTGTGAAAATGGCAGGAAACAATGTTCATATTGTCTTGATCATCGTTCTCAACTAGCAGTCATAGTATAGATTTCTCGTGTTTTATGGGTTTTACGTTTTACTTTGTGGGAAATCACATTAATAATTTTGGTTTTAGAGTTTTGAAGTTTTGCAACAATGAGTGACAATTTGATGGAGAAAGTCAGTGCTTTTGGTGAACGTCTGAAGATTGGAGGGGCTGAGGTTGGCAGGAAGATGAGTGCAGGCATGACCTCAATGAGCTTCAAGGTTAAGGAGCTTTTCCAAGGCCCAAACGCATGTGATAAGCTTGTTGAGGATGCCACTTCTGAGTTCCTAGAGGAGCCTGACTGGGCCATGAATTTGGAGATCTGTGATATGATCAATCATGAGAAAGTTAATAGTGTTGAATTAATCCGTGGAATAAAGAAGAGAATCATGATGAAGCATCCTAGGGTTCAGTTTTTGGCAATGATGCTGCTTGAAACATGTGTCAAGAATTGTGAGAAGGCCTTCTCGGAGGTGGCTGCTCAAAGGGTTCTAGATGAAATGGTGAAGCTCATTGATGATCCTCAGAGTGTTGTTAATAATCGGAACAAAGCTCTGATGCTGATTGAGTCATGGGGGGAGTCAACCAATGAACTTCGTTATTTGCCTGTCTATGAGGAAACATACAAGGTATCCATCCTGCTTCTTAGCCATAATATATTCTTTGTTTTGGTTCTCCAAAATGAGGTGCAGGACATTAATTTCATTGGATGAACAGTGCCTCAAAATTTGAGCTTGATTCCTTTCTGGTGGTTCGTTAATTGAGGCTCTAGTCTGCTTTGCTTGGACTTATCATATATTATTGAGCCAGTCCTCTCTCTCTCACTCTCCCTCTTTCCTCTTCTTTTTCTTTTTTTTTTTTTTTTAGTCATCCATTTTCTTCAAGTGGCATAATATATTTTACAGATTGTTAACTTTTTGGCTAACCTCTTTATGTTCTGAAATCAAGCAATATGAGCAAAACATACATATCAATGTAAATAAACTTTATGTTTGATGTTTTAGTTGTTGGTGGTCCTGTCTTGGAAATGGTAGAAACAGAACCTTAAGCAATATTTGCTTGGTATATGGTATCAGTTCTAATGCAGACAGTTAGGTGGATATAAATTTTGAACATTTCTTTCTTGTTTGATTAAATCCAGAGCTTGAAATCAAGGGGTATCCGCTTTCCTGGTCGTGACAATGAGAGTTTGGTGCCAATTTTCACCCCTCCACGTTCGGCTTCAGCACCTGAAATGGATGGTAATCTTGCACAGAGGATACAGCAGCATGATGTTTCAGTCCCAATATTTACAGCTGAACAAATAAAGGAAGCATTTGATGTGGCGAGGAACAGCATTGAGCTTCTTTCAACAGTTTTATCCTCCTCACCCCAGCAAGATGCTTTACAGGTATTCTTCTCTTATTCATGCCTTTTTCTTCCATTTCTACTATATAAACATCTCCTAATTTTTGCTCTATACAAGCTCATAGTCCCCACGTCCCCTTAGGGCCTGCACATGATATTGCTTGCAATTAACTTATTTCCTATCTCAATTGTCAGTTTTTTCTGATCTTTCTTCTTTGATGCAACATTAAAAAATCATTTGTACTTCTTGACAAACCATCTTGACACAGTTCAAGATCATATGGCCAAAATTATATTCCTGGAATAGACGATAAGTTCAGGAGATACAGATATCCTTTCCAATGAACCCGAGTGACAAAAGCATTAAGCATTGAATTTTGAAAAATTACAGAAAGAGCATCCCGAGAATGCTAAAATCTAATGTTCAGTGTTTTTATGTTTCTAAGGTAATGCCCCTAAAGCTGTTAAAAGATTTTTTATATTATTTCTGTCAGCGAGTAAAGAACATTGTTATTGTTATCATTGTTATTTTTTTGAAAATAAAAGTATGAGATGTATTGATGTAGGTACTAAGGGGGCATTGCCCATTTACAACATTGTTATCATTGTTATTATTATCATTTTTTACTCAAAAGCGAACATTTTGTTTATTTGTGGAGCAATTGCAGTTTGCATCAACCTGGACCTAATTCTCTCCAACATGTAGGATTATTAGCCTTCCTGACCTGGAGGCAGATTGGAGGGAGTCAATTGTGGAATTTTCTTTGTTATTTTCCATAATTGAGTGCATAACTTATAATATGGACCCTACTTTTGATTGATGAAAGAATCCCACAGTGGCTATCCACCAATTAGGATTGTGTTTCGGAGCCAAAAAATATCTTCTATTTGAATTTTCTGTTTCTAAAATGAACAGAGGTGTCATTTCTACTTTCTGTTCTACAAAGAAAACAATTTTATTTTTAGAACAAAAGAAGTATTGATGTAGGAGTGGGAGAGCTTGGAAGATCGGGAGAAATTGACCAAGAACAGAAAAAATATCTTGGATCTCTAAACGAACTCTGAATTCTGAAAATTCGTTCAATAATATAATCATGCTAATGCGGATGAACACTGTTACAATTACTTGGTACTGTTTGTATAGGCATGGAAAAATAAATAGTAGCTTCTACTGTAGAGGATGCAAAACATGATTATGTGTGTAAAGAATTTATGGTAGATAAAATAAAGCTAAAAGTTCAGACAAACAAGCAAAGCCTGAGTGCTTATGTTGCTCATACTTGAAGCTTCTTAAATAGTCAGTTCACTAGTGTTCTGCATATCCAACTTAATGATATTTTAGTCTCTATGAAGCAGACTGGAAAAACAAATAGTAACAAATTATTTGGTATTTCAATTAATTCCAGCAAAGGAAAACTTGAGGACATATTTCTCATGAAGATTTGATAGATATTTTGACAGATTTGTAAAGCTTTGTTTACGGGTGCTTGGTGCTTATATAAAATATACTAATTTTTTTCTCAAAAATATATGTTCTCTCAAGCTCGATAGAATGATACAGGAGCATCGTAAAAGATTGGGATTTTATTTGTTAGTTTCTAGGGAAAATGCCATGGAGACAGTAGTCTGTGGATTATATTGCAAGTATTGAGTACTAGGATTGGTAACTGAAATACTAACTTAGAAGGTTTTATTTGAGATTTTTGGATGGTTCTTACCTTAAAACCAAATCCTGTTTGAAGAACTTCGAGGATCTAAATACATTCATGAAGATTTGGTCATGGACTCGGACAAAGGGCAGTAGTTTTGGTTTAAACCAAATATTCTATTGTAGGGGAGTGATAAAGATGATGTAAAATAACCACATTGGTAGTTTCATATCCTCTTTTTTCGTTCATATGAAAATTTCTGGGGTAGATTAGATTTCTGTTGTCATTTCTTTAAGCTTCCTCTTTGAATTAGTTTTTGGCTCAGAAAAGAGAAGTTCTAACACACATTTTCGTGGTGGACAATATTATTGTAATTACCATGAATTTAAGTAATTTTATATTGTTTAGGCTATTAAAAACTAGTAATTAGTTTTAGCACTTTGGAATTTGATCAATATTTATAAACTTTTTATTTGCTTTTTAGTTAAATAATAATAATAATCTCGGCATAGTAGGTAAGACTGCATGTGAATTATTTGCTAGCTTTTATTCCGAATTTATCTTCTTTGTACTCTTTACTTTAGTTCTTGTTCTTTCTAGCTTACAGGTTCCATCTATTTCTTCCGAGATTCTTTTACCTTAAATCTTTTTTTCAGGTCTTTCTTGCTTACCTGTTCTATCTAGTTCTAAACCCTACTTGTCATATATCTGTTAGAGTCGGTGCATAATTTTTTACCCAGTCCCTTCACTGCCTAAAACAATTTGTTATGAGATTGGACAAATGAAAATTACAATTACTAGTCTATGTTGTTTCCCCGTTCAACATTCTTGTGTTGAGCTGTCACCACACACCACCAAGCACAGAGGACAATGGTTTTGCACACTGCAGATTTGTTACTTTAGACTACCTAAAAGCTACCAGATGTGCTGCCTTACTTCTAATGGGTTCTGCTCTTACTGATCCATCAATTTCTTGCATTTGCCATGCAAAGCCATTATCAACCTTTGTTCCTTGGTTCTGAAACCTTTTGTGCTTAAGAGCCTATTCAACATTGCTCACTATAAAGTCATGTGGTAGCTGCTTGTGCTAGTTGCTGCAAGTGAAAGTTCTCAATCTGAGTCAAGACATCAAAGCCGAGCTGAACCAAGAAAACTGTCAAGCTAATCTTTTTTAAGGTGACCTGATGCAGTGATTAGCTGATTTTGAACTGTTTATGGGCTTACCAAATTGAGTCCCTTCTAATTTTCTAAATGATTTTTAGTTTAAAATAAAAAATATTTTTAAGAAGTAAGAAAACATGTGCAGTGCAATGAACTGTTGTCTACATAATAGTATGAGTTCCTTCCATACCTTGCACCATTTGGAAAGAGTAGTACATGCTTTTCACGCTACTGTAGCCTCCATTCTTGGAGGAGTTGACTGTGCTCTTAGGGTTCCATGAAGATTTTGAACTATTAGAATTTAGTTTGTTATACTAGAATGACAAATAATGAGTGAATTATGAGTTGGCTTGTCCAAAAATACTCTTCCATTTTCTGAGGCTGGTATCTGGCTGCCATCTCCTTGTTTTAAATATAAAATACTCTTTCATTGAGATGTGGCTGCCATCTCCTTGTTTTAAATATAAAATAATGATCTACCTATGTCAAAACTTCATTTTGCTATTTTTTCTCAAAAAAGAGAAATTCATTTTGCTACTT
>NW_019014649.1:1146107-1162103 GCF_000150535.2 Carica papaya | reverse complement strand
TTAAAGTGATTGGATTGGTCTGTGGGTTTAGTGACGAACTCTATTATATATGAGGTACCTGTTAGATGTTAGTAATCTGGTGTTCATTCCATGGCAGGATGATTTGACAACTACCCTCGTACAACAGTGTCATCAGTCCCAAACCACCGTCCAGAGAATTATTGAAACTGTTGGAGATAATGAGGCCTTGCTTTTTGAAGCTTTGAATGTTAATGACGAGCTTCAGAAAATCCTCTCCAAGTACGACGAGATGAAGAAGCCATCGGCTGGTCCTACTGAACCAGAGCCAGCCATGATTCCTGTTGCTGTTGAACCTGATGATTCGCCTCGTCATGCAAGAGACGATGCTCTTATTCGGAAGCCAGCAGGTTCTCGAGGTGGGGCCCATGGGGGAAGCAATGATGACATGATGGATGATCTTGATGAAATGATTTTCGGTAAGAAAGGTGGAGGTACATCTGGAGGAGGGCAGGATTCAAAAAAGCAACAATCATCTAAAGATGATCTCATTAGCTTTTGAGCTGCGCAGGTGATGAATCCATGATATCTATGATGGTTGGTTCCTTATTGGTGCTAATACTGTGTCATTCATTTAGGTTATGAAAATTTTTTAGTTCTTGACCATGAATATTATATCCATCATAAACAGGAATGTGGGTGGGTTTTCCATTTGCCATACTCTTTTCTCTGCATATTTTATTTTATGTAAGTAATCAATCTTGGGTTGTCTGCATTATTGCTTGAAGGGGTATATATATATATATATACATATATATACGTATGGAAGTTTTACTCTTCTCTCTGCATATTTTATTTGAAGTATTCATGTTCCCATGCATTACATCATTAAAACATCTAAAGGCTTCTCTGGTTTTCCTTCAAGGATTTGATATCCTGTTGACAATAAGTTACATAGGAGTGATTTATTTTTACTCTCTCAATATATAATGCAACAGTTACAATTTATTTACTTATTTTAATATTATTTTATTTATCTTGAACTTAAGAAAAATATGAGCAATGGGACCTTAAAATTATTTCAAATATAATTTAAATTTGTCCAGGCTGTTTTTAGAGAATAAACATGCAATATCACTAATTAATATATATATATATATATATATAAATATTTGGTTACAAGAAATAATTCATATTCTTCGTTGAAAATTTTCAATTTCTTATAAGTAACCTCAACCAAAACTAAAATTTCTATCTTAAATAATAATTTCAATAAATATTTTAATAAGACAATTTATATAAGTTAGTAAAAATATTATATAGTACCATATATTGAAATTAATTTAAGATATAGATTAAGATTTTAATTTTATTGTTTATTTTTAAGATGCAAATAGGTTGACTGTAATTGACAATTTAACCATATTAAATTATAATTAAAATTTTATCATTATGTATTTTAAAATATAAAAATAAAATGAATGTGATAATATATATTATAATTATATTTAAAATTTAAATATAAAAATAAAATATAATTTTTATTTGATTTGCAATTTTTGCATTATATAAATTTTATATATAAAAATAATTACAATAATAAATAAACTTTAGTTTTTAATAGTGTAGTATATAATTAAATTTTACAATTATAATTCAGATGTAACATATATATTTAGTTAAATTTTTTATTATTTAAAATTTTTGATAAATTGTAATCCCCCTTTACAACGTAATAAAAAAAATTTAGTTTAATTATATTTCTTGCTCCAACTCCCAAACACCTTCTTCTCAGTCCCCGTTCCAACAGTGGTAGTGGCCTAGGCAGAAGTCCGATCGAGGAGGAGGTATTCTGTGAATGAAGCCTGGGAGAATCAGATCAAATTCTTACAACTCCACAAATTGATCTGTGATTATTATAAACACTTGAGCCAGAAACTGAATCAACATACAAACAAACATACCACTAGACTCTATTCGTAACTCAAAGCTCGAACCAATGCCTGCAAAACAAATTCATCCACAATCAAGACCTAAATCTTCAATCCTCATCTTTGCTCTCACTCTCTTTGTTCTCTCTCTTATCTTCGTTTTATTGTCTCTCTCTTCGTCTTCATTTTCATCTTCATCCTCATCTTTCTCCCGCACTCCCGTTACGTACTCCAACCTGCAGGTCGAACCCGAAACTTCCTTCGTGGCTTCTCTCGAGAATTTCTTGACTCAGAAAGTCCCAAAACCTTCCTCTCCAGTTAGAGATGATACTGTCCGTACCGTCAGAGAAGAGGATGTAAAGAGGCTCGACGATTTGAAGTATAGGAGCGAGAGAAATTGGTTGCACAGAGATCAGTCTTACCCGTTGAATTTTCCCATCAGGATTTATGTGTACGACATGCCTAGCAAGTTCACGTACGATTTGCTTTGGTTGTTTAGAAATACTTACAGGGAGACTTCTAATCTCACATCTAATGGCAGCCCTGTGCATCGCCTAATCGAACAGGTATGAGTTTAAAGTTGTGCTCTTCTTGTTTCTCTTACTTTTGCTATTAGATTGGGCTATTGCAATTTAAAGTATTCCGTTATTAATTTTTTAGAAATAATCTTCCGTTATTATAAAATAAGAAAATTGGAGATTAAATTTGTTTCACATTCATCGTCAAGTTAATTTTCATTGGTTGTCTGTTCTCATGTTTGTGAGTATTACATAATTTCTAGGTTAAGAAGTGTTGAGTTGGTTCGAAAAGACAGGGAAAGCTCTTCTTGCATACTGTAATTTCTCGCCACCACTGAAAAATATAAGAATTATCACCAACCCAGATCATCGTTCTATTTCTACAAATATAAAATGTTTAGGTCTTATTGGAATGATGTTTCCAATCCCTTCTCAGGTTGTTTGGTTTAATCTTTCCCCGAGTTGGAATTATCTATGATCTTGTCTATTTGCAGCATTCCATTGATTATTGGATTTGGGCGGATTTGATTGCTCCAGAGTCAGAAAGGGTTTTGAAAAATGTTGTCAGAGTCCATGAGCAGGAGGAAGCGGACCTGTTCTATGTGCCATTCTTCACTACAATTAGCTTTTTCTTATTGGAGAAGCAAGATTGCAAGGCACTTTATAGGGTGTGAGTGAACTTCCAATCTTACAATAATGCTGTACATTTATTACGTCTGATGGATGTGCTTTTATATTATTAATGTATCTCGAGTGATTTTCTGCCCTTTCCCTTTTTATCTGGAATTTAAGTTTCCGGAAACTGATCTTACTTCCCTGAACTGGCTGATGTTTCTGAGTAAGTCAATTTTAGCCTAGCTTTGTCCATACATGATAAATAACTTTGTCTTGTTGTTCCCCATGCCTTTTCTCATATGTTTGATGGAAACATCAAATCTAACTATGTTATGTATTTTGTCCAAAAACCAACTGAATTATGTTAGATGGAATCTTCATTTTATACTAAGATATATATTTGCATTTCAGAAGTACAGATGTGGCTCTTTAAGGTTTGAAATAGAAAATAGTACCTGAGATTCAAATCTTTAAGTATTTTTTACTTGATTCATGATAAAAAAGCATTCAAGATGCAAGGATGACAATGAAGCATTCGAGGTGACTGTTAACATGTACTTGCTTAGAGTATGACCTTAATTTCATCACAAGAAACCACATTATGGTAATAGTGATTTTTATTTCAGAAAAAAAAAATTACGCTGATAGTGATTTTGTGGTTGCAAAATTTTCTTCAGCTTGTGAGATGGAGATCAGATTTTTATAGGCAACTGGATTTTGTTGATGTTTATCATCTAATGATTCATATTTCATTTGAGTACTTGAATTTGTTCTCGATTCTGTTGTATGGGTATTTAAAAATTTCTTTACATGAGTTGAACTCAAAAGTTAGATGTTATCCTGAAAAGTACATTTCTTTTCTTTTCTTTTCTTTTTTAGTGGGATAATATGAGATATCACTGCTAAGGCTCTTATTATATTGCTTTTACATATAGGAAGCTTTGAAGTGGGTTACAGATCAGCCTGCTTGGAAACGATCTGAAGGAAGGGATCACATATTTCCCATTCATCATCCTTGGTCCTTCAAGTCTGTTCGTAGAAATGTGAAAAATGCAATTTGGTTGTTACCTGATATGGACTCCACTGGAAACTGGTGACTGATATGTTTTCAATTAAAAATGATTTGTCTTTTGTCAAGTTGGCTTTGGTATATCTGCTTAGGATTGATTAGTTTTGAAATTTTAGGTATAAGCCAGGGCAAGTTTCACTGGAGAAAGACCTAATTCTTCCTTATGTCCCAAATGTTGATTTATGCGATGTCAAATGCATATCAGACACTGCATCAACGAGAACCACACTTCTGTTTTTCCGTGGAAGGCTTAAAAGAAATGCTGTAAGAGTTTTTACCAAAGAGTTAATAAATTTTTGTCTGTATTTTAATGATAATGCAGAGTTTTTGTTGCAAGAATTTTTGTCAACCTGATTATTTCATCTTATTGGTCTCAAAATTAGATTTATTTTGGTACCTAAAGATTATAACAGATCCCTCAGACAACTGGAAAATACGGAATTAATGATGACCCATTGCGCTTACAGATTGAGAGCATATGCTATACTTCCGGGTATGGAATCTTGTTAGTGTCTGTTAACTGCAAACAACTTGCAACAAGCAGGAAACATGCTTGTTAGACTTCCACACTATCGACCTACTGTGATTGTTGGGACTTGTTAGAGAGAACCCTCGATCTCTAGCGGATAGTCTAACTTACTGATTATAGTTCAGTTGTTTTGTTCAGTTACAAAGTGCCACATACATAGATAGGCTGCGGCAACCAGCCTTCTACCATATAGGATCACAATTGATGATTGTTCCTAGTCAAGTTACTTGCCCATCCAAAAGATGCCTAATAAACCAAACACTAATCCTCTCATAAACAAAGAAGTAAATCTGAACTAAAAGATAGTTTTCTAGGGTATAGAAAAGTCATTGTGGTGCAGATTGCTGATTGTGATTATCAGAAAGTGGTATGCAGTATATCTGTGGGTTCCCTATGTCTAGATTCTGCCAATAAACTGATTGTGATTGATAATAGGTATTATGGTATGGTGGGTTTTATTGGAAACTATTTCCAGGAACAACTAGCCTAGTGTGACACAGAATGGTTCATGGGGTTTTTGAGAGGACAATAGTACACTGTTTTTAGAGAAAAAAAAAAAGAAAAGAGATTAAGAGAGAGAGAGAGAGAGAATACACTGAGATCTTCAAAACGATTTTCAGGAAGACTGACCTATGGATCTGTAAGTAGAGAATGGTTATTTTGTTTACTTGAGATTGAGTTTTTGAGAGTTAAAATGGTTTGTTGGTGGGATCTGGATTTGGCTTCTGGTTCAGTCGGTTTGATTGAAGTTTGTAGACATTTTGATTCAGAATGTTATTTTAACCAGTCATGCTCCTCCAACAAATGAAAATAATATAAACTGTTTTCTTTCAGGGTGACTAAGTTTCACACACAGAGAGACACATGTATGTTTGAGCCCTTTGACATGACATGTCTATTTGAAATTTTACTACTGTTGTCTCCTAGGTGCTCTTGAAGGTGTAAATTAAGCTTTTTCTTTGTTGTGTAACTCTCACATGCATAACATCTTCTAGACAATCTGGGTAAGAGTTTACTAGAAATTTTGTTTGTCCTCCTAACGCTATCATAACAGTACTTATGGTTTTTCGATTAATCATTTTTCTTTTTATGTAGTTTTAACTTTCTTTAATTGACATACAATATATCAAAATATTTTTGTTGTGTGGCCCGTGGGATACTTGGTGCTTGGATATGTTGTTGGCAAATGGTAACATAACATTTCCAATTTTCTACTCTCAGGGAGGAAAAATCCGTGCTAAACTTGTTGCAGAACTAGGTGGTGCTGAAGGTGTAGTTATGGAGGAGGGAACAGCTGGGGAAGGAGGGAAAGCTGCTGCTCAGGATGGAATGCGCAGGTCAATTATAGAGCAGCATTACCTTTGTTACATTGCTGCATTTTGGCTGTACTTCTTTATAACAAATTGTTGCTTCTTCTGTCACCAGGTCCATATTCTGTTTAAGCCCAGCTGGTGACACTCCATCTTCTGCGAGATTGTTTGATGCTATTGTTAGTGGGTGTCTACCAGTTATAGTTAGCGACGAATTGGAGCTTCCTTTCGAAGGGATACTTGATTATAGGAAGGTATATGGAACTCTGTAATTACAGTTGTAATAATACTAGGTACTTTTTGAAGGTATATGGAATTCTGTAATTACAGTTGTAACAATACTAGGTACTTTTTGAAGTTCAATAATGCAGAACTGATGCAAGTATCTCATTGTTTCCTTCATTGATATTTTCAAATAGTGTTTTGGAGTCCATATGTAGAAGTGGATGATTTAAGCTTTCTGTTGCCAGTGAAGAGGGTATATATGAAAGTATTTGAATCTTCCTTAGTGATGTTCAATTTATGCATGTGGATGCACAACATCAGCTCAGTTATTGGAGCCGATTGGATGTGCTATCTTGAATTGATCTTGATTCAAATTGTGCATTATGTGTATTAAATTCTATTCTGGTCACTGAATAAATATCATATGGACACCTTCAAGTGGGTAAATTAGTGTTGAGTTCAAACATGGATATGCCTATAGGATGTATCCTGACGTAGATATTGCCAAATACTCCAGTTTCTCTCACTAAAGGAGGAGATTTGCTTGGTTCAGATTGTTAAATATGAGTTGGGTCTTCTTTTTCTGAACTAACATTTATTCACTTACATCTTATCTCAGTTGGACAGTAAAGATGCTATTTTTTTGAGATAGCAGTAAAGATGCTATTAACTTTGATATTACTCCCTCCCAGCTGATACATGTGCTCATAGTGCTAACTGACATCTTATACTGAGCAGCTGTTAAGTATCCATTCTTTTTCCTTTTACGCAGATAGCAATATTTGTTTCTTCCAGCGATGCTGTACAACCAGGATGGCTTTTAAGTTTTTTAAAAAGCATAAGCCCTAGTAAAATCAGAGAAATGCAGATGAACCTTGGCCAGGTAAGTGATTGTAAAGCTTACATACTGTGCTGTATCTACATGCTCTGAAATGTCTTGCATAAGGTACATGCTGTCTTAGGGTCCAAATTTTAAAACCCTTTTTCGGAATATAGGAAATTGATTTAGACATAGTGTTTATTTTAAATGTAGGCTTGTAATACTTGTCGTATATATGTATCTTTTTGATTGTTGGTTCAATATCATTATTTTAATGGATGATCAGTATGGTAGCACTTCTCAATTATATGTCAATGCTTCTATTTCCAAACTATTCTACTTAGATATTCTTTTTACAACTGAGTTTCTTAAATTCCTTGTTTCAGCACTCAAGGCATTTCGTGTTCTCCAGTCCAGCGCAGCCCTTGGGTCCCGAAGACTTGGTTTGGAGAATGGTTTGTTATTGTCTCTTCTGCTAAAAGTCAATTTCTATTTTTATATAGTTACTTTACTTTGTATGAGGGTAGACAAATTACCTATAAATTTACAACACTTTTATTTAAAAAAAAGAGGGTAGGCAAACATATAATTAAAATATGTATTGCATGTGGGTGGACCTTAAGTTACTTGATTATGTTTCAAGTTATCCTGTCTTGAATCTGTTGATATTAGGTTATTTTAGGAACTGTTTGCAAGATTTGTTTTTCATAAATCTAGCTGTGATGAAGCTGCAAGTAATGGTTATTTGATATAAATAAGACCAAGTTATCTTAGTAAGCACTCTTGCAACTTGGATATATCATGTCTGTGTAAATTTCATTCTGATTATGAGCAGCAATGGGGCCATGATTTTTTTGAACCAGTGTGGGGCAGATGTAAGCTTGCCATTGAAAAATATAAAGTCAATGGAGGGTGTGGGGAGTTTAATATTTTGGAGTTGTCTAATTAACTTCAACCATTATGTTAGTCCTGCTATTTAGGATTGTATTAACATTATTTTGGTTAGGTTCATTAGGAGTGGTTTTTATTTAATGGTTAGGAGTGCTATTTTGAGTTATATTTTCTTTGCTTTTCTTAATATGAGTAGAATTAGTAGCACTTATAAATATATAGGTTATCTCTTGAGAATTCAGATTATCAATAGAAAGCAAGATGCGCAAGAGAAATTCTTCACTCTACTTTATGGGCAAACCAGAATTTTAAATTCATCAATTTTGATTTTCAATCTCTAGAATCAATTTTCCAAATTAGCCTCGCTCTTTCCCTACATCAATATGTGTCAAAGCAAAAGAAAAATCTATAGCTACTACTGTAGCTACAAAATTTTGAGATCATAGGCTGAACCAACCTGTTAGATGTCGGATATGTGAAGAATGATAAATCAACTTTTACAAGAAGTGCAAAACTTTCATGGGGATCATGAGAAGGCTTACATGGATGTACTAGAAGGAAATTATGGTCCTTTGAATATGTTAGAAGGAGGTCTTGAGGATGCAGAAGAGTTTGGATCTGTTTGTTCCATGCTCCCTATTTATGGAGCAGCCCGAGCATGGAAGAATTTGGGACCTGGGTAAGAACCTTAGATTGTAATTTGGGGGGTGAAAGTGATGTAATTGATTTTCGTGGAAAAAAAAAGTATATAAAATCTTTTCTAGATTAGGGAACCAATTTAGAAAATTATTCCCAATGGAAGCAAACTATCGAGGAGAGCAAATTATTAGTTCTGATGTTAAAGAAGAAGAATGTTGTGCTTCAATGGTGGAAAAGGCTAAAGGAGCAATGTGCAAGACAAGAAAAGACAAAAAATTGACCTGTTAATTGTTAATTGGCAGAGCAGATGGATGTGCAGAGGTGTAACATGCAGATGAGCAGATTGCAGACAGATTTGCACCCCATCAGGAGCGGCACACAGTAGCGAAGGGCTCTGGTGATGGAGACAAGGCCGTGGCAGATTAGCGTCCTGGCGCCAGCGATGAAGGCTGGCTTGGCTGCTGCTGGCAGCAGCGGTGGCTGGCGGCTGATCTATGGTGGTCAGCTATGAAGGCTGACCTACTTTTTTAGGATTTTTTTCTTTTCTATTTCGGCAGTGACCACCGAATAGGGTTTGTAGTGAAGGTTAGGGTTTCTTTAATGTAGACTTTGACACCATCTTAAGAATGGCTTGATATATATTTTATTGAATATTACAGCTATATGTATATATATTAGTTCTCTAGGATGCAAAAGGAAATAAATAATAAATTACAATCAATCACAAAGGGTATAATTTACCCTTGTACCTTTTAACCTAATTTATCCTTCGTTTAACAGTTTTTTTAGTGATTGCTAAGGTGTCGGTTGGAATGCTTTCCTTGGGCAAAATATTGTTATAACACCCACCAGTTCTCGTTACCTTGCTCTCTACTATTTTCGAGGTTGTTTATGGTCTGCCTTCCTGAAGGTTGGTCTCATACTATCCTGGAGGTGCAAAGCTAGAAGCAGTTGATCATCAATTGCAAAACCATGAGTTGCAGATCCCTTACTACCCAGGGTGCCATGAAATTGGCTTATGACAAGCATCACTATAAGGTCTACCTCAATATACATGATCAAATGCTTTTGAAGCTGCATCCTTACTGTGAACTATGCCCTAGCTGCTAAAGGACCAAAAAAGCTGGCCTCAAAATTTCATGGGCCTTTTGCCGTCTTGGAAAAAGTAGGGGATGTAGCCTACCAGCTTGCGCTGCCCTAGGAAGCATTTATTTCCATGTTTCTTGTCCCAAGAAGTTTGAGACCGTGATGAGCCTCAATATGTATTTGACCTTCTTTCGTTGCCATATGAAGTCCGATTTAGTGAAGATGTGATAGTTTTTATCGAACATATAAGAAAGATATATGATGGTATATGCAATATTCAATTCTTGAAATGAGCTTTATAAGGAATATGCGGATCAACACAAAAGGTTTAAGGGATTTGCAATGGGCAATCACGTTCAAGCGTATCTAAGGAAAGAATGGGTTCTGAAAGGGAGTTCTTTTAAATTTAGGTCAAGAAAGGTCAGTGCCTGCAAGATTGGGAAGAAGATTACTTCTAGTGCCTACATAGACCATAGCTGGTTTATCATATGTCCTTCAAATAAGGCTTATATTTAATGTTGTGGATTTATTTGATTTTCATGGGTTCGATTACAGCAGGGAAGAGCCTGGAATTGATAATTAAGTCAATTGCTAAAAAAGCCTAAGGAAACTGTTGAAAGATGTTCATGATATGAAGCAAGTGAAGTCTTGCATCAGGAATTTACATTGAACATTCTTATCTAGTGGAAAACCGTCAACTGAAAGATTTGGAGATAGATTGACGGTTAATTTTAGCTATCTACATGAATTCATTTGTATTTTCTTGCTCAGGTTGAGTTCTTCTCTACCACAGAGGAATTCATGCAGGAGCATAAAGATAAAAGGTTATAGAGTATTTTGGTAATTATGTATTGCTATATTTTGGGAATTAATTGTTTAGATGTTATTTGAATGCCTATTGTTTGGATTGTTTGATGTTATTTTGTTTAGAAATTATTTTATTTATACGCAGAGGTTCGTTCCATTTCACTAATTCTCCTGACTAATTTTCACATTACTTTTTACATACAGATTAGAAAATATTTAATGTTTGATTGCATTCCTTACTCCCACATTGAGTTCTTTAGGGGTTGGAATTCAGTTACCACTTCAAGATGAGGATAGGGGTGGGATTGAACATATAAAATGTACTCTAATTTTGCATCTCAAGACTGATATAAAGACTAGAGGTAGGAATTAGGTGGAAATGGAAGGGGAATTAGACCATATGCAATCCTATACTTAAAAATGATTTGGAGTTGTCTATTCAGTTTCCTAATAGTTGTCTAATTAGTAACGCTTCTAAATATCTATATAATTTGTTGAAATTTTAGATTATCAATATAGATCAATAAATAATTCAAGAGAAATATTTCTCTGTACTTTCTACCCAGACCAGAATTTAAAGTTCAGAATTTACATTTTGACCCCTAAAAGCAATTGCCCAAATTACTGCCTCTCTCCCTACTTGGTTATCGCTTTTCATGGTTTACTGGAACATGGGGAATTTTTCTCTTTTGTTTTGCATGTTTCCCTGGTTCTGGCGGTGATGATGGGAATATATTAAAAATAAGTTCGTAATGCAGTGAAGAGAATTGCACTCTTTGATGCCCTAAACAATTAATAGTGATTTTATTTTCCTGGGGTCGATGAGTTATCATCTTTTACTTAATCAAAATTTCTGGTATATCAAAAGATTTGCAAGGAAACCATTTTGAATTATTACTGATACTTTCACTTTTCTTGTGAAACAGATGGCTGGTAAATTGGTGAACATCAAGCTTCACACTCTGAGATCAATGCGTGTAGTGAAAGAGTCCAGAAGCATTTGTCATTGCGATTGTAAGCGTGCCAACTTTACAAATCCCAGCCCTTTGTTTTAATTTTCTTTCTCGGAACCTTCTCTAATCTCCAAGGGTTAAAGTTATTTATTCATGCATAGATATGAGGATGTTAAGTTCTTTTGTGGTATTAGTAAGTGGCAGGAAAGTGGGATATGCCAGTGGTTGTGAGGATGTCTAGTGCGATGTTAACAAACAGTAACGTTTCCCATCCGCCTGAAGGTTGCTACGTCTCTGTTTAAAGCAAAAAGTTCAGTAGAGAAGAGGGAAATTTAGCGGGTATGTTTCTTTAACTATATAGGGGTTTGTTTACGCTTTATGTATTTTCAACTGGTAATTGATTCTTTTGTACCTTCTTGAGGTCAAAATTCATGTGTACGATACAAGATTTTAACTGCTTGCATTCCATGTAGTATAAATATTATAATGAAGTGAATAGACAATGGTTCCGGTAAGTTCGATCTTAGCATAAAAAAAGACCCAATTGAAGATTTGTATTAAAGTGCCTACTAAAGTGAGGATATGTTTCTCATGAACTCTGGTAAATGGTGTTGCAAAGATGCCTTTTGCACCCTCTTGATGCGTGCCTTCCCTTTCAGCCTCAAAGTACTCGTTTTACTGTTCTGTACCTCTGTAATCTTATAGGCATTTGCATGGACTTTTTCCTTATTAAAAAAAAAAAATTGGTAAAAGGGTAGTTGAAGTTGATTTTGATAAAACCAAAATGTTGATACACATAATAAAAGGAACTAAAAGTCTTTAAGGTTTCAGTTGAAAAATTAAAGCTGTCTAAATCGACTTTTTATTTTTAAAATCTCGAGTAAAAAGAATATGTCAATAACATTTACGAGTACTCAGAACTAGTTTTTAACTAACGCATGACTTTCTAATTGAAAAACACAATCAATTCTATTGTTTTATTATTTTGCTTTAACCTAAGACTATAATTTTGTCGGAAAAAGGTTCTCTTTTTTTAGCCAAAAGGATAACCCATTGGTTTACATCTGTAGGGCAGCCTTGCAATAAACTTGAAGGCTCTCCTCCTGTTGATGTCAATATCTGCAGAATTGCTTCAAATTTGGCCGAAGCAAAATGCAGAATCGAATTCAAATTCTCCATTACTCTTTACCATTACCGTTAGTTACTATATCAAAAATTTTAAAATATATTAAAATTGTTTACATTAAATCTCTATTATAATTACAGAAAATCTTGACAGATCAGTTCACAACGATTTATTTTAAAATAAAATGATTAGTCATTAACTTATAGGAAATCGTTAGACAATACAATTCGATTCAACCCTCTTGATCTCAAACTCAAAATTTGCCATGAATTATTGAAAATTTAGACAATTTTTTTATAAAATTTTAAAAAAATCATGCGTTTCAACAATATAATAAATATTAAGTTTCGGTAAGCTAAATCGTGTTGGAAAAATTAATAGAATTGTACTTATAGATAGATACTAAAGACAGTATAATGTACTAACAAAGATTAACTGAAGAAGAAATTCTTCATTTCTTCTTCAGTTAATTACCTTTATATAATTTTTATTGGTAAAAAAATTCTCTTGCTGAAGTATTAAATTTAGTATGAACAAAAGTTTATCTGAGAATATCCTTCTGAATTTATTATTATTATTATATATATATTTTTTTTAATAAAGAGAATTTAGTGCATGTGGGAGGATGTCATTTTGCACGTACGAAGGGTCGACCAAAATTTGAAAAGCCACGATAATCATTCCGTTGTTTCCGCGTTTAGATTTGAGTGGCTAATTTGTAAATAATTGAAATATGTGAGATATTGTGGTAAATTTAAAGGGCATTCCGTAAGGTCATTTTTGTAATTGCAGGCATACTCCTCCGTTCATCTTGTTTGACATGTCCAACACGTAACACGCAGTGTACAGCTACCCCCCCACCCTGTTTCTAAGTTGCACTCCACTAACACCAACCTCATGTGTTAGTGCATAATTAAAAATTAATTAATCGGGTAAACAAATTCATAGGGATTCTAAATTTCCTTTAATTATATGTTAATCTTCTTGTCTAAACAAACGAGTATTCCTTAATCAACTCAACCCACTTTAGAATTTTTTTTCTTTTTTCTTTTTGTGAGATTGCATGTATCTCAAGATTTGGTAGTCAAAAAAATAGAACAAAATCTTAAAGATAAATGATGAACATACTAAACATTTTGATCAAATATAATATATCTATATATGTGTATGTGTGTGTGTGTGTTTGTGTACATTTTATTGTAAATCATTTGTTTTCGATCGAATTAAAAAAGTGAATTAGTTAATATTTACATAAATTTATTCAAATAGTATTTTACCGGATCATTAAAAGTTTAAAAAATTTTGTTTTGTTTTGATAGATAGCATGTATGTATATAGAATGAAAGTGAATTATTTTACTTTATTTAAGTAAAAGACAAAGAAAATAGGGAAAATATTTAGTTTAGGTAACCATATAATATAGTATAAAAATAACAAATAGGTGTTGAATTTAGAATTTATTTTTTCCTTCAATGAAAATTTAAGGACTTATAACAAGACAATTTCTAATCATAATTCCTTTTCCATTCATTCAATGAACATTTTTTGCCTTTTTGGAAAGAAATGATTGTCTTTCACTCATACACGTTTTGTTATAACATATGATATAAATTAAAATATTATTACTTGAAATAATTTATTTTCAATAATTATTGAACATGTGATAATTAAATAATAATGTACAATTTATATATTAATTATTTAATTATATGTTAATTGATTTAAAGTTAGTACACGTAAATAATTAAATTAAGAAAAAATTACCGAGATCAATCCCCAAGAATTTGATAATTATTATAATTTAGTTTTTAATAATTTTTTTTCTAATTTAATTTACGATATTTTTTTTACTTATTTTAAACATTTTATTTTTCTTCAATTCCTAATTAAGAAAACTCACATTTATTGTTATTAATTTATTAACTTAATTAATTACCCAAAATTATTTTAATTTTTTTTTAAAACATCTAAACATGGCCAAATTTTAGTTGAGAAATTTTAAAACTACGAATATATCAAGGGATGGGCAATGGGCACGACACGTATAGGTGGATGGATCCTTGGGTTACATTGCATTTTCATCCCTAGAAATCCCCATTTTAAACAAGTCAATACCTTTACCCACCAATTCATAAATACTTAGGAAATGCCCCAAAGTTGTTGTATAAACAAGTTCCCTACGTTGTTGTTTTTACCGTTTCCAAATCTCCCTATCGTAGTTAACCTATCTTAAGACTTTTTAAGACGAAAGTGCATCTCTACCAAAGAGTATATTGTAAAGTCTTTAAAGTTAGATTAATACCCCAGACACTTTAGATATTTGCAAAGATTATGGCAATTCCACGTACTACTACAACGTAAATATTTATGGTGATACATTTTACATAAAAATTTACCATATATGTCTTTTCATAACTGGTCTCTTTATATTTCTAAGTACATATTTTGTAGACAATTTGAGACAAATACAATAGACCATCTACTTCAACAATGTACACTATCTAAATTGCTACAGGTTGTCTCGTGGTGGACTTTTAAGCTAAAGAATCTCTCACATTTCTCAATAGTCTAATGGATTTCTTACCAGACTCATATTTTTCTCTATGCTTCTGTTATGATAAAATTCCTATACCTAATCAGGATATGCAAATGTATCATTTTCCAAAGTATATATAATGTATCATAATAATACGAACACATTTTATGTGTAGTAATTATACCTAAGAGATTGATAATAGATATTTAGGCATGAGAAGTAATTGGAACAATTTTTGTCTGTGCGTCGATTGTTGATGACATCGATATTTGTCTCTGTTTTATACTCTAGGTAGCTGACTCCATAACGCCACCACATATCTCCATGCCAGTTGCAACATCTTGCAAGGCTGCTCTATAAAATATTGAGGATCTTTTTGCTAAATTCAAAACTTTAGACCTCCAGCCCTTATATATATATATCTTGATCAATATTTTATATGACTTGTTATTTCTTGGGCTGACCTATGCCCCTAGCATTGGGCTTTTGGAGTTACCACATAGACTAGATAGTTTATGTAACGACCCAGAACTTTAAAATGAAATAAATTATAAATTAAATGCAGAAGCGAAATAATAGAGTTATAGTTTACATTCCTTACACAATAATTTAAAATACCCAATGGGGCTACAGGAATGATCATTCTAAAAGAACAAATGAAAAATCAAAGAATAAATGAAAAGTAAACAATTGAACGTCCTATTCACAATCCCCTTGTAGATCGAGATTTGAAACTTGGTTGTAATGATCCCAGAAATATCTAAAAGAAATAGATAATAATTTAAGTGCAGAAGCGAAATAAAAGGTTAAGGTTTACATTCCTTACACAATAACTTAAAAGTACTAAACAACATTACAGAATCCATTCTTTGAAAGAAACACAAGAAATAAGGAAACAAACAGAAAATAGAAAATATCTAGCATCTACTCGTAATCTTCTTGCGGATCGGATTCTGGAACCTGTTCCTCTTTATCTGAAATGG